>JBBGZY010000513.1:8567500-8885000 GCA_037952925.1 Lithobates clamitans | reverse complement strand
TGATATCCTGCTCGTCGGTCCTGCCTACTTAAGCTGTCCAACCCAAAGGATCTCTGCCTTCGCCTTGGTCAACATCACAGAGCCAATCTCCTGCGTTCCTGCTTAAAGACTTGCTTTGCTGACATCCCTTCTGGCTCCAGATCCTGCTTGCTGTTTTGATTATGTTTGTTCTTTTTACTTTTATTATTAAACAAGTGTGATTTAAATGTAATTTTGTCTCGGTCTGATTTCATTGTTTCTGACACTCAGTTCATTGAAGTGAAAAAGAGGCTTCACTCCCTGGAATTGTAGTATGCCATGCTCTACCCTGCCCATTTGCGAGTGGTAGCCAGGGATGAAGTGCATTTTTTTGAAAAGCCTACACTGGCAATGCAGTGGCTGGATAGAGAGGAGCGCTCCTTATGAGATGATCTGGTCAGACGCCGGAGGGCAACCTGATTATTGTTAATTACACCATCTACACTACGGCACTCACCCTCTAATAAGAGCTTGGTCAGTTTTCTTATGGTGATCCTGTAAAGGCGGTTGACTGTTTTTCACAAGTCACTTCAAAACCAACTGTGCCTTTGGATAAGGCACGAGGCCTGTTGCCTGTTGGCTCTTCAATGAAGGCTACTGAACTTAGCTCCCAAGTTGATAGTCCCTCGTGGACATTACAGTTTTTCTTTTGTAATAGGTTGTACCCCGTTGGTCCCTGGGTTCTCTACCTACCTAATCTTTTTGTCCATAGGAACTACTTTCATGGTCGTGGACTGTTCTATGCCTCAGGGGATAATGTGTGCATATATTTGCTTGTCCTAACATTTTGCTACCTGAGCAGTACCCGTACCTCTATTCACCTTGACCCACTGATGTCATATGTGGTTGTGTTTTAAAACCCCATGGCTAAGCATAATGTAATTACAAGCTGGAATGTGCAGGGTTTGGGAGACAGGGTGAAACGGTTGGCTGTATGCCACATGGTCAAATGCCTGGGCTCTTCCTTAGTATGTTTACAGAAGACTCGTATGTCTCCTGACCAGGCATACCTGTTTTCTACCCGGGTATTCAGCACTCAGTTCCACTCTGTCATCTCCTCTTGTTTGTCCGAATGTACCTTTTGCATGCTCAACCTTGCTCATTGACCCATATGGTTGCTATATATTCTTATTGTGTACTCTAGCCACTTGCCGACCAGCCACCGCAGTTATACTGTGGCAACATAGCTTGTCTGCGTGAATCGCTTAGTTATTTGGCCAATAGGGGCACGCTCCTTGCTTGCTTATGGAGCCGATGCGAGTGGCCGGCAGTCATGATCACTCGCCGGGCTCCCGCGATTGCTCGGGGCACACCGAGAACAGGGATCTGTGTGTGTAAACACACAGTTTACGGATCTCTGAGGGGAGAAAAGACAGATAAATGAAATCTGGGAGATGTGCGTGCACTCTGGGCCGATTACATCAGTCTCACAGTCACGCAGGTTATCTCATTTATTCTTATTACACAGCGCTTTCCGAACACCCATCCAATTGCATTGCTGGGGAAGGAGAGATTCCTCTTTATGTCCAAATGTAATAGGGAGGAAGATTCTCAAATTCACTTAATCTGGCGCTGCCCCAAATTGCACCATTATTGGAGTGAAATAACTGAAGCCATCTCTACAGTTTACCAGGTTGGGGTCCCATTGGATCCTTTAATCTGTGTCTTAGGAGCTCTTGACAAATAAATATATACCCCTCCCATCAATATAGCAGTGCTCAGATTACTATATATAGCTCGAAAGCTAGTGGCCAGGTTCTGGCTTTCACCACGATTTCCCACTAAAACAATGGGTAGAACAAGTCAATTACATCCTGGTCAGGGAGCAGTTGACATATCAGCATAGAAATGCGAATCGTAAATTTTATTCCATATGGCAAGCCTGGTTGAAAACTCCGGGGTTGGCACCCCCGCATCGGTTGCTACAAGCATAAAAGGCACGAATGTCTGTGGAAAAGGATAACATTGACCTCTAGGGTGGGAGACAAGACAAGTTTTACTGTTAACATTTAATTATGTAAGTACAACTTCCATATGCACCCTCTGACCATAGAGGGGAAGTTTCTTTAAGAGCAGGTAGGATGAGGGCAACCACGATCATTCTTTGGCCCGTTGGCCTTCTGTGTTGGGTTGGTGGGTTAGACCCTGCCTACTCGACATGGATGGTTGCTATTGTTTTTATAGTTTTCTGTGTGTTATCTGGTACTAACTTACCATCCAATGACTTTTGTGAAAGTATAATCCTACAAAAAAAACTAAAGTTTAGATTACGGGTATATAGCGATATGCCATCAATGCTGGAACAATTTTTTTCCTTTCTATAAGGTATGTTGTTGAATTTCACATTGTGCTATGGTTTTAATCTCTTCATTTGTAGTTTGCATACCTACTGATATAATTTTTATGTAACCTGTGATGTATTACAATTGGCACAATAAAACTTCTTTTGATTGAAAAAAACCTTCCTAACTGTCACCCATCTACTCTTTTTTCTAGTGCCTGCACCTCTTTGTTTCTACCCGCCTTTGTGCTGGCCCCTGCCGGCACCTACTGGGCACGTTTGCGGCTCTCCTTTAGTATGGATGGTCTTCTCAGTGCTGAGAGTTGCTTCCCTAGATTCAGAACTTGAGCTTCCAGGGAAACAATGTGCTTACATTTTGCACAACAGTATTCGCTCTCGATCAGATGATCGAGGAACACATACATGCCGCAAGATGTACATGAGTCACATCTCCACACCCGCTGGGCATTGTACCTACTAATTAAATGAGGATTGGGGATTATACCCTGTCCAAATTAACTAACAACTAGCTTTCTGACACTAATACTCAACAATACACAGGTACTCAACAATACAATACACAGGTACTTACAACCCACGTGCACTCGCAGTCCACGTGCACTCGCAGCCCACGTGCACTTGCAGTCCACATGCACTCACAGCCCATGTGTATTCACAGTTCATGAGCACTCGCAGCCCATGTGTACCTGCAGTCCACGAGCACTCGCAGCCCATGTGCACTTGCAGCCCATGTGCACTCACAGGCCACGTGCACTCACAGTCCACGTGCACTCGCAGCCCACGTGCACTCGTAGTCCATGTATACTCACAGTCCACGTGCACTCACAGCCCACGTGCACTCACAGTCCATGTGCACTCGCAGCCCACGTGTACTCACAGTCCACGTGCACTCACAGCCCACCTGCACTCGCAGCCCACGTGTGTTCACAGTCCACGTGCACTCACAGCACTCGTGTACTCACTACCCACGTGCACTCACAATACACAGGCACACACAATACACAGATACACACAACACTCAGGTACTCACAATACTCAGGTTCTCACATACACTGTCAGTCAGGTTTTGTAGTTTGTGTCTCTGTGTCCCACTGCACAGCCTCCACTTGTAATCTGGCACTAGCAATCAGTCAGTCATCTTCAGTGCCGCTGCTTCACTGATCAGCCTCACACTCTCCCTCCGGTCAGCACTCCACTGACCCGCTGCCTCTCCCTGTCAGCCTCCCACCTCCCGCTGGATGTCCTCCCTCCTCCTCTGTCCACATCTGTGAGGTGACTACTGTCCTCAGTACATCCACTCCCGCATCACAATGCCCAACTCTACCGCCGCTGTAGGTCCCTGGGTCACCCGCTGCTGCTCTCGGTCATGAGGGGGTTCAGTCCGGTCATGGGAGGGGCCCGGTCTGGTCGTGGGGGGTCTGATCCAGTTTGGGGGTCTGTCTGCCACACTGCCACTCTCAGGGATGGGGGTGTCCAGTCTGCTCCTCTGCTCGCTGCTCACACACTCCCTCTCACTCCATGCTGTCCCCCAGCACTGACTTCCACGCCAAAAAACTCTGCAACAGCACCACTTAAAGGTAGGACATGGAGCAGTTCCCATAATGCACTTCACTTCACCTTTATCACCTTTATTTTACACTTTAGTAAAATCATGTCTGGCGTGTCATTATGAATTGACAAAGGTAGCCATTTTCTGTTTCCAGTGTAAAGATTAAGTAGTTCTACACCTTTGTTTACATCTAAATAAACAGATTTGGTTCTTGCTATGCAATTAAAGACAATCCAAATGAATTATCATTAGCTGCTACGAAATCAAGTCTCAATGGATTTTTTTTGCAATGACTGAGCATTGCTTACTAATTACGGGAGCAGAAAATGTTCTCTTTCAATTTGGAAATTAGTTGAAACTTAATTAGATGTTTTTATTGGAAGTAATTGGCCATATAACATATTCATGAGGGCTATAACATAAATTTGCCTTGTTTTCTAAGTGATGATTTTGATCAAATAGATGTAAACGATTGAGTTTCCATTAAATAATGAAACTCTTGTAATACAACATTTTCCTGTAAGTAGTTAGGGAACTCGCACACTAATGTTTTTGACTATTCATGTATTGTTTTGATAAAATCTAGCCTCGTTGTTTTGCACAAAAAATCTTTGCGGGTACATTTTAATAGTGGTGACTGAATTTTACAGAATGCTGGATTACTATATAAACAAAAACAATATTATTGAATATGCTTAGCTGCATAGGATGATCACAAACAAATATTGCAGAGCTCCACCTGCTGAATAGTGGACTCAATGTATAAGGATTTCATGGTCCTTTTATAAGGCGTGTTTTCAGTAGTTTCATCCTTTTCATCCTGACTGCCGGTTAACAAGGAAGGGGTCAGTCCCTTTAAATATACGTACAGCAATATTTCTGTAGGGTACACAAATGCTGGCTAACACGTGTAACTGGCTACATAAATTGTGATGTCATCTGCATCCATAGGTGTGCGCAGCCTAATGCATTAGGGTGTGCACCCTTAAGCGCAAACACACATGAATGTGTATGTATCTACATATATATGACCCACACATTGATCTCCATGCCGGCACAGTGAAAGAGAAGAGCATAAACACTTCTTTTATGGCAGAACAGGTAAGAGGGATATCTTTCCCATGTTCCTGTTGATACACAGAGCGATAACACTAATGCACATGGGGTGATTAGGGTGTGCCTGGGCACACCCGGCACACCCTGTGCGCACGCCTATGTCTGCATCAGTGTATGCTGGCTGCATGACCACAGACAAAAGAACATTATATAGACAAGAATGAGTCTTATTACAAGAAATACTTAAAGTGGTATTAAACCTCAAAACAAAAATATAATATTGCAGCTTACCAACTCCTAGATGTGTTGGCTGCTTTTCTTTCTTTTTTGCTTTTTTTTTCATTTATTTTGAATTGGTGATCAAACCAGTAACACCTTTCCTGTCTTAGGGTGTCTGCATTCTGGGTGAAGTAGTAAAGTAGATACCTTTTGGACAGAAGCATTGTCAGCCTGGGAAAGGGTGGTATTAGCAGCAGATTTAAATGAACTTATAAATACCAAATATCCAGTGCAGCGCTAAAATGTATACTAATGATAAATCCCAAATATTTAAAAATCATAAAGTTGTGAAATGTCCATCCAGTTCAGTGCATTTAAACAATAAATGTCTCTTAAACAAATAGTGCCTAGTGTGTTTGCTGAATCCTCTTATGTGCTTTCTTCTTTAGCTTGGGTGTACTTTCACCTGAGTTAATTGACCCTGGTCAATATTATTTTCAAACTTTTATAGACTCATATTCCTCCAGATCACATCAATTGAAAATGGTAAATGCAGTGCTGTCCCTTTTAAATCCTCTTCCTCTTCTTATTTCACTCAACAGATATACAGAGAAAAATACATAGTGCCTTATCCCCAATCAATAAATCAGCAATTTTATTTTGTGCAGACTATTACTCACAAAAGGTGCTATATAAGTGTGCCAATATCATGCATCAAAAGCCTGTTTCAAGTATAAAATATAAATATAAATGTGTGTGCTGTTATAAAACATCCACTGTATAATATTACTAATCATTTATAAAGCAATTTTAACCAAATTCCTTATTTAAGCCTTGTGGTTCCAGCCTGCATAATTCTTATATCCACCATGATTCCCTTTTACTTAGTTCTCTAATCATGTTACTACCTCTCCATTGTTTTTTGTATTTGTATATGCCCCAGAATTGGAGGTCTGTAAGGTCTTTATTGTGGACTAAAAGAAAACACTTAGATAAATTATGTTCTTTATATCCTTTTATTATATTGTATACATGTTCCTTAATTCTTTCTTGCAATGCTCTTTTTGTTCTTCCGACATACTTCATGCCACATGGGCATAGACTACACTAACTGTACTACATGAAATGAAATCTTTAATTTTATATTCCTTTTTCTAAAAGTTCCCCTTCTTTTTTTGTTCACCACTCCAGTGCAACAATAGCAATGCCCGCATCCGATAAATTCTTTGCCTTCTAAAAATGTATATTGATTGCGCAGGGGAGGGACAATTACATTTTTAACTAATATATCGCTTAGGTTAGGGGCAATACTGTATATGAAATGGTGTTTCTCTGGTATGAAAGTTGTTGTAAAGACTCATTCTATGCATGAAGGTGAAAAACCTTCTGTGTGCAGCAGGCCCCCTAGCCCCCCTAATACTTACCTGAGCTCAATCTTCCTTCAGCAATGCACATGCCTCAGCAAGCCTCAGCAAGCCTCAGCTCTCCGGGGACTCTGCCTCCTCATTGGCTAAGACAGCAGCGGGAGCCATTGGCTCCCACTGATGTCAATCACAGCCAGTGAGCACATGAGGAGAGGGGGGGGGGGAGTGGTTCTGTGTGTGAATGGACATGCAGAGCCATGACTTGTGAATGAGCCAGCTTGGGTGCCCCCACAGCAAGCTGCTTGCTCTGGGGCACTTAGCAGGAGGGAGGGGCCAAGAGTGCCATAGGGGAACCTGAGAATAGAAGGATCGGGGCTGCTCTGTGCAAAATCACTGCAAAGAGCAGGTAAGTATAACATATTTGTTATTTTAGAAAAAAAAATAAAAGAAAGTCTTTAATATCACTTTAACTCCCTCAAATGTCTGTCCTGTTTTAATATCTGGTAATGCTTACAAATTATCGGCTCAACCTTTTCTGAATTGCATGTTATAGTCTGAAAAAACTGCTGCTTGATATTCTTTACATTCCTCGTCTCTATTCTTGTCCTTGATCAGATCTTCTCTTATGAATTCTCCCTGATATTATTTCTTTCTAGTTCTATATTACCTTCATCATACCCTTTATCTTTAAATCTTTTGGCTATCTGTTTTGACTGTAATTCATAATCTGTACAGTTTCTTTTTATCATCATGAATTGCCCCCTAGGGACATTTACCAGCCACAGCTTTAAATGGCAACTGTCCCTGGGGAAGTAAGAATTACTATCTGTATTTTTGAAATATGTTCTTGTTCTGATACTGTTATCTTTTTTAATGAGTTCTACATCCAAAAATATGTATTTTCTCTGCTGCATTCCCATGTCAGTTTCATATTCCTATCATTCCTATTCATATGTGTTATAAACTCATTGAGGCTATCATGATCCCCCTCCCATAGGACGATGAGATCATCAATTAATCTTCTGTATAGTTTTAAATGGGGGTCCTAATGTACACTCTTCCTCCCATTTTGCCATATACAGGTTTGCAATCCTAGGTACACACTTTGCACCCGTTGCTACACCTGACTTTTGTATATAATCATTTCCCTGGTACCAGAAGTAATTGTGCTGAAACAGAATCTCAGACATTTCAAAATGAAATTTTACTACTTACTACTCAAGTTCTGATTCTTTTCTAGGGCCCATTTTCCTGCCTCTAGTGCTCCTTCATGATTGATGTTAGTGTACAAAAAAGGACATGTCCACTGTTTCATTATTAATCTCTTCTTCCTCTAACAATTGTAAAACATGTTTTGTGGCTCTTAACCACTTCAGCCCCGGAAGAATTTACCCCCTTCCTGACCAGAGCACTTTTTGCGATTCGGCACTGCGTCGCTTTAACTGACAATTGCGCGGTCGTGCGACGTGGCTCCCAAACAAAATTGACGTCCTTTTTTTCCCACAAATAGAGCTTTCTTTTGGTGGTATTTGATCGCCTCTGCGGTTTTCATTTTTTGCGCTATAAACAAAAATAGAGCAACAATTTTGAAAAAAAAACGCATTATTTTTTACTTTTATCTATAATAAATATCCCCCATAAATATATATAAAAAATTTTTTTTCCTCAGTTTAGGTCGATACGTATTCTTCTACATATTTTTGGTAAAAAAAATCTCAATAAGCGATTATTGATCGGTTTACGCAAAAGTTATAGCGTTTACAAAATAGGGGATAGTTTTATGGCATTTTTATTAATATTTTTTTCTTTTTTAATGGTGGCGATTAGCGATTTTTATTGTGACTGCGACATTATGGCAGACACATCAGACATTTTTGACACATTTTTGGGACCATTGTCATTTATACAGCAATCAGTGCTATAAAAATGCACTGATTCCTGTGTAAATGACACTGGCAGTGAAGGGGTTAACCACTAGGGGGCGGGGAGGGGTTAAATCAGTACTAGGGAGTGATTACTAACTGTCAGGGGGATGGGCTGTGTATGTGACGTCACTGATCTCTGCTCCGATGACAGGGAGCAGAGATCGAGTGACACTGTCACTAGGCATAACGGGGAGATGCTGTTTACATCAGCATCTCCCCGTTCTTCCTCCCCGTGAGGCAATCGCGGGTACCCCCGTGGCGATCGAGTTCGCGGGACCCGCGACCCGACTCACGGAGCTCTTAAAGGGCAACGTACAGGTACGTGATTTTGCCTGTACGAGCCCTTCTGCCACAGTATATCTGCGTGAGGCGGTTGGCAAGCGGTTATATACAAAAATAAAATATATGTATATATGTATGTTATTATCAAATTTCAATATGCCGTGTGTAAAACTATGAATAACTATTGTAAATATGTTATTCTAATTCCATTGTATAGCTCTTTTTATAATGACAAGACGTAAACATCTAGCCAAAAAATGGAGCACATTTTCTTAAGGAGTATACTGTAGGTTGTTCACCAAGCAAGGTAAATGCTAGTAAATAAACTAAAACTTTGTTGACATTGAAGTTCCAATCATGATTGGCTGTTTATTGGGTAGTGAATACAGATGCACATGAATTACTAACATATAATCTCCAAAGTGAACACTTTTAGACCTTTAGTAAATCAACCCTATCTTGTACCACAAAGTAATATCTAATAATGGTGCAGGGTATGCTACATTACTTATTATGGAGGTAGCCTCAGTTTTAAACACTAAGCCAAACACTGCTGTATTGCAGCTTTTTGCATTAGATGAGAACAGCATAGTTATTTTAAAGTATAATAGTATATTAGAACAATGATGTTTATACCTAATAGATGTCTTTGCATATTCTGATATGTGAAATAGAATCTCTATTTTTATATAAATATTCAATTAATACATTATTTTTATTAAAAAGATAGTTTCTATTTTTCTATTCAGCTATAAGAAACATATGATATTATTTTAGGTTGTTTTATTCAAATATTAGCATATATTTCTGAAGGTTTGCCTGCAGTAACCTGACATCTTAATAGCAATGTTAAGAGTTGTATATGACCCTTGGACCTTTGCATCAATCTAATTAAATGATCTGGATTGTTGATCTAATGACATCATTTTTGAGAGTTCTCAAAACTATGGTTACATTGTTATATTCAAGATGTGTTGTTTTGCCATCCCCAGATCAGTGCAAATGTCACGCAGAAGGGCTATAACAGCATCACTTTGACAACAGTCGTATAACGCATTACAGGGTTCAATGAACTCACCCAGGCTGATGTATGTTGCTAGAAGTCAGCAAGAACATAAGGTTGCAACAGGTTAGTAGAAATTTCTATTGACAGGAATAAAAGTATAACATGCCCTGGATTTTCTGTGTTCACTGAATAGTTTGGAGGAAAATGTTCTGTGTGTCTTTGTACCTGCTGGTGGTTTCACTTCAACCTTTGACAAGTTGTAATTTGGATATGTTTGTTTTACACACATTTAGTGATCTCTGCTCAGCAACTTCAAATGTCCATATGAATTTCTCTTCACCTAGAGACCTTTCTCCAATTTTTTTCCCCCATAGGAACCCATGAAACAATTTTAGGTCTCAGACAACCTGTTCCAAAACCAGTCAACTGGGGGTCAATGGTAAAATTCCTTTAACATTGGTGGCCTAATGAAAGAATGCCTCCCTTACAGAAGTGGTCAGAAGTCCACCCTTACAGAGTGCTATAAAAAAAGATGATTGGTATCCTGCAGCTGGCTCTGCCAAGTAGTATTGAACCCCAGAACTATGCAGGCACCATCAAATGGGAGATCCATCAGCCACAGCTCAAGGAACCCCTGGCATACCCTGGAGAAACCCCAGGATACCATGCAACCCTTGTTAAGAATGGCTGCCCTAGAAGGTTATAGGACAGCCTCTATTTTTCATACCTACCCAAGCTCTGTGGAATATTATTAAAACTTGCATCACACTGGCAATAATCAATGAGAACAGGTTGCATGTAAAGACCTAGGCTCCACTTTCACAAGTTTTCACAAGACAACATTTTTCCAGCTCCAAGTATCTCAGTTGTGAGCATTTGCAGGGATTAAAAAAAAAGAAAATCACATTGTTAAAGTTGCTTTCTAGACAGATTAAAATAACATTGAATGAAGTTTTTTCTTCATAAAAAATTTTTTTTAAAGCCACTTAATGTAAGCCAGTTGCAATCCTCTGCATAAAGGAGAGCACGAGGAGAGGAATGGGAGTACTAGAACCCAATTAGGTGTGCTGCAGTGCACATGAGTTGATAAGTAAGATGCTGACAGAAGAAGAGAGAAGAGGGATGAGTTAGGGTCCTTTCACACAGGCGGTCAGCTCGGCGGACTCCGCTCAGCGGGGGATCTCTTTGCTGATTCCTGCTGAGCAGGCGGATGACAGGTCCGTCTCTGCTCACTGGGCAGGGACGGACCTGTCAGAGCCCCGCTCTCCTCTATGGGGAGATCGGATGAAAATGAACCGCCTGTGCGTTTTCATCCGGTCCCATCTGATCCGATCCACCAGATGGATGGAATATAGGGTCACCATTGGTCTGGATTTTACGGACAGGATCGAATCAGATAGCAGTGGGTATCAGCGGACATGTCACCGCTGACATCCACTGCTCCATTGGTGGAGGAGGCTCCGATCAGGTCCGCCTGACATGCGGAAGTGTCGGAACCATCTCCAGCTGTGTGGTGAGCTGTCATCTACTGTCCCTGCAGAGGGCTAAATCTGCATGCTTCTAAGACCTTGCTATAAAGGAGGTCCAACGTGTCTGGTAAGGATACATCTATTATGAAACCTTCGGATCCACTGGTGGTTGGAGGTCCCTTCACGTCCCCTTATTCCTTTATGCACACTAAGGAATGCAATTCATGAACTTTGGATATGCATTTTTCCTGCGATTCAAGATGCAATTTTGAACTTTTTCACTTATGACTTTGCACTTGAGTGGAATAACCTTTGTTTTTTTGTTTTTTCTTTTTTGCACACCAGTTTATAACTTATTGTTGATTTATATGTATGCAATGGTCAATATTAGTATTTGACTTACATGTCGCTGTTTGCTCTGTAGCATAGCGACTTTCTAATTCACTCACAATTAACTTTGATGGTGTTTTTTATTTATTTTTATTTATTTGTTTATCTACTTATGATAATCATGTAGTAATATAGATTTAAATATCTAATGCAAGCGCACAATTTTTTCTTTGTATGTGTACAGTCATAGGATGGTTTGGTTTACGGACGTGAACATATTGTTTTATAAGATGTTAATCTCATAATGTCTTTCCACTGTCTTTCCTTCTTCTCTATCTAACCCAAGTTTTAAGCTCAAATACCTACTCCCAGGCTTGGGAGTTATTATCATTATTTTTTGACAGACGTTGGGGACAACGTCTATTGTAGTGGGGGGAGTATGTAGCACTGGTAGATTTATGATCTACCAACTGATAGGTAAATTTAGTAAATTGCCCATTAGGGGAGTTAGATTTGCCTTTGTTCCAGCTTGGCTGACGTTGCGTGTGGTTCCACACTGAGCCAGTGGGTGTCGCTGTTACCACTGGCTAGTGTTGGAAAGGCAACGTGTCGAAGTGTATGGGTGCTCCTCTGTCCCGGAGACAACTCGGTGGAGGTTACAAGGAGGATACAATAAATCGGATGTTATGAAACATATCGAGACCGTCCGTATAATGGACAGAACGACATTGATTTCTAATGGTCCTAGGGTCAAACAGGATAAAACAGGGAATATTAGAATTGTTTTGGACTATAACGTCCAATACAAAAAATTTGAAAAGATAGTCCGTAAATACTGGCCTATCTTGAAGCAGGATAAAACACACGGCCCTGTTCTCCCTGAATGTCCTCAGTTTGTTTATAAAAGGGCACCGTCCCTAAGAGATAAGCTAGCCCCGGGGGTTATCGACCCACCCCGTGTGTCTGAAAATAGGTTATCCAACATCCTGACAGGCTTCTATGCTTGTGGACGTTGCCCAGCTTGTAAACAAGCTAGAGGGGACCTTAAAAAACGGAAAGAATTCACTGCCACAGCAACCAAGATGACCTACCAGATCAAAGACTTCATTACATGTTCCAAGACAGGGGTGGTATACATTATGGAATGCGAATGCGGCTTGCAATACGTAGGGAGAACGTTCCGACCCTTGCATGTCCGCATTGGCGAACACATCACCAATATTAAAAAATATTAGACTCTCACAGCGTTTCTAAACATTTCAAATTATGTCATAAGCGCAGTCCTGCAAAACTAAAATTTTGGGGAGTAGAAAAGGTTATACCCCATTGGAGAGGAGGTAATTTCATCAGACAATTAAGCCGCCGTGAGTCTTTCTGGGTGTATGAGATGCATGTTGGAGTACCCACGGGGCTTAATGTCGAGTTCGATTTGAACTGTTTCATTTCCGATCGATAATTAGTTATTAATGATTGTAATGTCTTTTGGTTCTTTTGGGGGAGTATAGGACTGTCAATCGTTTATTACAATAACGGATGATGATTTTATTGTTAAAGGCGGCTGCAAGGAAGTGTCAACCAAGTACATATTTTTAAATATTTTTATTTTTATGATAATGTTATAGTAGTTTTCTTATAACAAACTTTCTGAATATGTTTTGGTTTGGGATTAATTAAATTTAGCAATATTATTTTTTGACTATTTTTTTTCTATTTTTTGATTATGTTCGTTGACAGTGATCAATTTAGTACTGTGGCAATAATTAGTTCAGTATCCCAGTGTTATACAGAAGGCATAGGTGCAGTGTTTCCTCCTTTGTTTACACTTCCTACTGCTGATGAAATAACATCTCATAATTTATTATTGTGGTGAAAGTCAGTCCAGCGTCCCAGTGTTATACAGAAAGTATAGGTGCATTGTGTTCCTCCTCTGTTTATACTTCCTACTGCTGGCGAAATAACATTACACCTCCTTTGCTTACACTTCTCATAGCTGAAGGGCGGCTGGCAGCAGCATGTGACCCAGCCCCACCCTATCACAGCTTGTTTTGAATAGGAAGGAGGCAACCACTGACGCAGTCGGTCACATGACCGGAAGTTGCGTCATTGCGATGATGCGATGGCGCCGCATTTACATACTGAACTACGCCCCACTCCTGAGTGTTAACCTATAGGAGTGGATGGAAACCTCATGTGTACACTCAGGAGGAGGTTGCTTGTTTTGGGCAGGAAGTCATGTGATCTGACGTCGTGTCATCACGACGCTGATCACTATGGCAACCGACAATAGCATAGAGCTCTACACACTTCCTATTCCTGAGAGGTGCATTCCGATTGGACGGCCACCACTCGGGATTTAATTAGCAGCAGATGACCGAATGAGGGGGTTTATATAAATTACTGACTAGACCTGGGGGACCCTAAGATCGCTGAGGAAGTCCTATAGGACGATACGCGTGCGGATTGGTTTTATCCCGGTTTAGACGTTGCTGCAGCCGCCTTATCATTGTCATCTGTAATTAACATGCTCCTTAATGCCTAGCACTGGTCATAGTCACTTTTTAAGCTATACAGAGATCACTATGTATTTTCTTTGTTTATTCCATGCAAACTTGGAAGAAAATTGTTGAGCCCTATTTAAGAGAGTTCCAGCTTTCCAGTCAAGTTACCACCCTGACCACAAAAAGTGGTGAAAGCGTATATGACCTTCCTGTTAGTTCAGGGGTCCCTTCAACAAGGTGAGCGGTTTGACTGGCAAAAGGGGGAGCACAGTTTGAAGATCACTTTGGATTTGCATGAAGCACCCTGCATCACCGTTGTTATCTATTGGTCTTTTCCATCTGTGGACATTTCTAATTATTGATTGTGACATTTAGCGCTGCACTATATATTTTCATTTGCATTACTAGAAAGGATTTATATATTTGCCTTTAGTGTTCAGCAGCTTGGTTTGTGTTTTGATGGTTTTTGCGCTGACTGTTCGTCTTTTTGAATGGTCGTCTGAGTTGCACTCTGGGAGAGGGTATTTATGGGACAGACGCAATGTTTTGGGGTTCGTTTTACAGCCACCTGCTGGCCCTCCTGGCCGACAGGTATGCGTTAGAGTGCTACCTCGTGGTCCTCCGTTCCGGTGGGCCCAGAAGCATGTCTGCTTCTGCGAGGAATGGTCCTGAGCTGTCTATCCAGAGTGAAGAAGCTGGACAACCGAGAAGATCCCAGGGGGGGACCCATCATTGAAGGATCACGCAGAGTGCTGATCTGGAGAGGGGCCTGGTGACTCGGTTGGAGGACGTATCCTAAAGTAGTTTTACAGCATAGTACTGCCGGGTTGGCTTAGAGGTCCAAGTACTGTGTCTGACATTCACCGCAAAGTTTAACAAATCCTGTGGCAGAGGATTGTACAGATTTATTTCAAGCAAGTCTGTGGCAGAGACATTTGTTCATGCTACGTACTGGCTGCTAGGCAAGTGAGAGAGGCCTATCCAGACGAGCAAAGATTGTGTCCCACAAGGGGATCGCATCCGATTACAATATTCAACTTTAAAGGACGTTCTCAAGAATCCTAAAGAAAGGTATTTGAGCTTCCCTATAGCTTCCCTCCTGCCTCTTTCCTGCTACTTCCTTCATTAATTAGTTCAATAAAGCAATGAAAACGTACTCAAGTGTTGGTGCATTTATCATCCAGAGGTAAACTCAACGGAACCCTAGACCCGGTGCCGATGAAGCAGGGTTTCGAGAGTGAAGGTAACAAGCCCGCTTAAACCAGCAGCTCCGCCGAGAGTTATTGCTACACAGTTATAACTGTGCAGTTTAACCTAATAACGGTGGGTGATTGAGCATTGCACTCTGGTTTAAAAAATCAAAGCAACTTGTTATTTTTATTAGTATAGCTTTACAGTACAGATCATCATCATCCTTGGGTGTTGTCAACATCCTGTATTTCATACCACATTCACAGTAGATTGTTCCTTTTCATATCATTTTTTTCAGGTCAAGATGAGTGGTATTGCTTACAGCTGACACAAATATAAGTTGAGACAAAGCCATAGAGTTAGGTTTAAACAGCATTTACACAAAAAAAAAAAATGTTTTGTAATGCATACCATCATGTTGATCTGTTGGATATTATAGTGTTTCCTTGCTGGAAGTAGAAGAAATCTGTTAAAACATTTTTCCTTAGGGTTCAATACATAAATAAATTAGATTTATATGACTCATGGGTATCTAGGGCGTAGATAGGTATGTACATGTGTTCTGTGCATCCCCGTTTTGGGCAGTCAAATTGATGTTGATTTGGGACGCAGAACACAGCCGCTGCTCCCAATTGACATGCATGGGGTGTGGATATGTGGTCCTGATCTCACACTGTGTGAGTTCAGGGCTGTGCACCTGCTGGAATGTAAATTGACGTCAATGGGATTGCTAGCACAGAAACACCAGTGCATCTCCATGCTGGTTAAAAAAGCCCTCACACCGATGTATGCTGTAGTACGCTCCATGTGAACAAGACCTTATATTCCAAAGCTATGTAATATTAATACCTTCCTAACCTGTTCAATCAACTTGTATCCAGCCAGGCAGACCCTTGAATTACATAGCTGTTGGTAGATCTAGAGGAGATCATACAGACATATTATAATTAAGGATGAGCTTTCTGTTCGGGTCAAACATGAGTTTGACTTGAACATTGGCTATTCGCCCATTTGTCGAAAACCGAATATTATGGGCCGTTCCCCCCAAATTTGAGCAGCGCATAACGTCCCATAATGCACTGCGGGAGCGCAGTGCATTGCTGTATGATGATTGGCCAAAGCATGCACCATGACCTGCATGCTTTGGCCAATCCCAGCGCCCTCAGCTAAGAGAGCCATAATTGGCCAAAGACAAGGTGCCTTTGTCAATCATGGCTCAGGAGGACTAAGTCCATGCTCCACACTATATAAGGCTGCCTGCACGTCAGCCCCGTGTAATGTGTTGTTGGCGTGGACGGAGAGAGAGTGTCATTTATATTGAGCAGGCAGGCAGGTTATTCAGTTAGCTGCAGTGTATTTAATATATATATATATATACACAGACAGTCTCGTGTGTGTGTGTGTGTGTGTGTGTGTGTGTGTGTGTGTGTGTGTGTATATATATATATATATATCCACTGCATCCAGTTTAGCTATATCTGACTGCAGGCTGTTCCTGGTGTACTTTTTCTAATATACTTCAGGCGGTGTACACAGTACACAGTACTGTGCACCCATAGTACAATTGCTACTACTTTTCTGGTGGTGTACTGTGTACAATTGCTACTACTTTTCTGGTGGTGTACACAATACAGTACACCCATAGTTGTTATTACACTTCTGTTGGTGTACACAGTACCGTGCACCCCTAGTGCAGTTGCTATTAGACTTCTGGTGGTGTACACAGTACACAATACATAAAGTGTACCCATAGTTGCTATTAGACTTATGGTGTTGTACACAATGCCGTTCACCCCTAGTGCAGTTGCTTCTACTTTTCCTGTGGTGTACACAATACAGTACACCCATAGTTGTTATTAAACTTCTGTTAGTGTACACTGTACCATTCTCCCCTAGTGCAGTTGCTTCTATTCTTCTGGTGGTGTACACAATACAGTACACCCATAGTTGTTTTTACACTTCTGTTGGTGTACACAGTACCGTGCACCCCTAGTGCAGTTGCTACTACTTTTCTGGTGGTGTGCACAGCACACATTACATACAGTACACCCATAGTTTTTATTACACTTCTGTTGGTGTACACAGTACCGTGCACCTGTAGTGCAGTTGCTACTACTTTCCTGGTGGTGTACACACATACAGTGCACACATAGTTTTATTACAGTCCTGTTGGTGTACACAGTGCCGTGCACCCGTAGTGCAGTTGCTAGTGCTACTACTTTTCTGGTGGTGTACACAATACATACAGTGCACCCATAGTTGCTATTAGACTTCTGGTGGTGTACACAATACTGTTCACCCCTAGTGCAGTTGCTTCTACTTTCCTGGTGGTGTACACAATACATACAGTGCACCCATAGTTGTTATTACACTTCTGTTGGTGTACAAAGTACCGTGCACCCCTAGTGCAGTTGCTAATAATTTTCTGGTGGTGTACACAGTACACAATACATGCAGTGCACCCATAGTTGTTATTAAACTTCTGTTGGTGTACACAGTACTGTGCACCTCTAATGCATTTGCTACTACTTTCCTGGTGGTTTACACAATACATACAGTGTACCCATAGTTGTTGTTACACTTCTGTTGGTGTACACAGCACCTGTAGTGCATTTGCTAGTGCTACTACTTTTCTGGTGGTGTACACAGTACACAATACACACAGTGCACCTATAGTTGTTATTAGACTTCTGGTGGTGTACACAATACCGTTCACCCCTAGTGCAGTTGCTACTACTTTTCTGATGGTGTATACAATACAGTACACCCATAGTTGTTATTACACTTCTGTTAGTGTACATTGTACCGTGTACCCCTAGTGCAGTTGCTACTACTTTTCTGGTGGTGTACACAGTACACAATGCATATAGTACACCCATAGTTGTTATTAAACTTTTGTTGGTGTACACAGTACTGTGCACCCGTAGTGCATTTGCTAGTGCTACTACTTTTCTGGTGGTGTACACAGTACACAATACATAAAGTGCATCCATAGTTGTTATTAAACTTCTGTTGGTGTACACAGTACCGTGCACCCCTAGTGCAGTTGCTACTACTTTTCTGGTGGTGTACACAGTACACAATACAGTGTAGTGTGGTTTTGCTAAACAAAATTTACAGCATGTCCGGAAGGCCACCAAGGAGAGGCAGACACTTACAGGCCACTGAAAGAGGGCAAGCAGGCTCTGTGTCTACAGTCGACAGTGCTGGTCGTGGACACGGTGCTTCCTCAGCACGTGGCCATGAGGCAGGCTTGTCCTTTTTTCTGCAGCTGGCCATGTTATTGAGCCACAACATGCAGAAGAGTTGGTGGAATGGATAACAAAGCCCTCCTCATCCCCCTCATCCTCTGTCACCCAGGCTCAGAGTAGTTTGCCTGCAAATGCAGCTGCCAAAGCGGCCTATTCCATTGGCTCCATGTCAACAGTCACGCCTTCCCTAGCCCCACCATCATGCACGGAGGAGTCCCCCAAACTATTCGACCACAGTGTCGGGTACATGCTTCAGGAGGATGCGCAGCGATTTGAAGGCTCTGATGATGGTACCCAGGTTGAGGAAGTGAGTAACATGAGCCTAGAGAGAGGTGGTGCCCAAGAAGGTCAAGAAACTGTCAGTCATGTTCCCCCAGCTGCAGCATACTGGCAAGTTTGCTCCAATGACAAGGAGGGAGGTGATAGAGTCCAGTGACTCTACTTGGGTGCCTGATAGAAGAGAGGAGGAGGCACATCTCCAACGAGGCAGGATGCCCTCCAGGGGGCAGCTTAAGGGCAGCCACCCTATTGCATCACACCGCAGAGCTAAGCAAGTGCAGGGCACTGCTGACTCTCAACATATTTCTTTGGCATGGGCCTTTTTTGACACGTGTGCAGCAGATTGCACCGTTGCTGTTTGCAACATATGTATCAAGCGTGGCCACAGCAGCTGCTTGGGCACCACATGCTTGATCAGACATATGATGTCCTCCCATCATTGGCAACAGCACTTAAAAGACCTACTTCAAAGAACAAGGCGGTCCTCTCCTTGCTCCTCATCAGCTGGGATCTCCAACCCCACTATACCTCCAGTCCTCTCAGAAACCTGCACTGAGAGGAATGAAGGTATAGAAATAGGTGTCCCAAGTACTTGTCCCAATCTGCTAGCAATACACCAACATCGGATTTTAGCAGGCAAATTTCCCTACCCCAGTTGCTAAACCGTAGAAAGAAATTCTGTTCCAGCCATCCACATGCTCAGCGTTTGAATGCCAGCTTGGCCAAATTGCTAGCACTGCAACTGCTGCCTTTTCAGCTGGTAGACTCTGCCTCCTTTCATGAATTTGTGGAATGTACCTCAGTGGCAGGTTCCCAAACGTCATTTCTTTTCACGGAAGGCCATTCTGGCTCTCTTCCAGCATGTGGAAGGCAATGTCTTGGCCTCGTTGGACAGGGCGGTTAGCAGTAAGGTGCATATTACTGCTGACTCATGGTCCAGCAGGCATGGACAGGGACGTTACCTTTCTTTCACGGCGCACTGGGTAACTCTGCTGGCAGCTGGGAAGGATGCAGGACAGAGTTCAGTATTGTTGGAGCTTGTTCCGCCACCACACCTCCAAAATGCTAGTGGTGATTCTGCCATAGCTCTCTCCTCCACCCCTCCTCTTCTTCTTCCTCTATGGCCTCTTCCTCTGCAGATTTCTCCTCTGAACCAGCGGTGCTCTGTAGGCGTTCAAGGGGCTACATAAGCACTCAGGCAAAAAGATGCCATGCGGTGCTTGAGTTGGTCTGCTTGGGGGACATGAGCCACACTGGGGCAGAGATTATGTCAGCTCTGCAGGGTCAGGCTTAGAGGTGGTTGACGCCATGCCACCTTCAGCCAGGAATGGTTGTATGCGACAATGGCACCAACCTCCTCTCTGCCCTCCCACAGGGACACTTGACCCATGTTCCCTGTTTGGCTCATGTCCTGAATTTGGTGGTGTAGTGGTTCTTGAGCAGGTACCCTGGCTTACAGGATCTCCTGAGGCAGGCCAGGAAAGTCTGTGGTCATTTCGGCTGGTCATATAATGCCAGTGCTCGGCTGGCTGACATTCAAAGGTTACAATTTCCTGGTGCTGGACAATGAGTTGCTGAGGCTTCATTCAGTCACAGAATGAGGGGTGGAGAAGGTGGCCGGCTGACCAATGCCTTCAGACAATTCTTCAGTCCTCAGTGCCCAGGTCTAATCGGTTCCAGCAACCATCGCCAGCATCTGAATTACATGGTGCAGGAATATCTAGGGGCAAGATCAGACTTGAAGACCTTTCCACCATAACATCCACTGGGTTACTGGGTCTTGAGGATGGACCACTGGCCAGAGCTTACTCAATATGCAATTGAGCTACTGGCCTGTCCTGCATCCAGTGTTCTTTCTGAATGCACATTCAGTGCTTCTGGAGGCTTTGTAACCAATCACAGAGTGCACCTGTCCACAGACTCTGTTGATCGGCTCACATTCATAAAAATGAATCAGTCTTGGATCACCAGCTACCAAGCACCTGATGCTGATGTAACCGATTGATTTTTCTATGGATGTGGGATCCCTTGAAGACTGCATATGCTGAGTGACTATCCTATTATGCTGAGTGACTATCCTTTTCCTCCTCAATCTTCATGATGATAGCTTCTAGGAATATTTTCAGTTCAGGGCACCACCACCACTGCCTAAGGCCTAATTTTTCTGCCCCTGTTTAACAGGGGGGCATAATTACAATTTTTGATCTAATATTTCACAGCAGGGCCTGTTCCTGCGCTCAACAAAAGTATCTGTGAGGCTTTACAGTGTTGTGCCACCACCACCACCACCGCCTAAGGTCCAATTTTTCTGCCCCTGTTTAACAGGGATGCGTAATTACAATTTTTGATCTAATATTTCACAGCAGGGCCTGTTGCTGCGCTCAACAAAAGTATCTGTGAGGCTTTACAGTGTTGTGCCACCACCACCACCATCCCCGCCTAAGGCCCAATTTTTCTGCCCTGTTTAACAGGGGCACGTATTTACAATTTTTGATCTAATATTTCACAGCAGGACATGTTCCTGCACTCAACAAAAGTATCTGTGATGCTGCGTACACACGACCGGCTTTCAGGCAGAATAGGTCCGACGGAAAGAATCCGTTGAACATTCCGATCGTGTGTGAGCTTCATCGGACCTTTTCTGTCAAAAAATCTGACGGACCTTAGAAATAGAACATGTTTCAAATCTTTCCGACGGACTCAATTGCTATCGAATAAAATGTTCTTCTGTATACTAGTCCGATGGACCGAAAACGAAGCAAGGGCAGCTATTGGCTACTGGCTATTGAACTTCCTTTTCTAGTCCGGTCGTACGTCATCACGTTCCAAACTAAGCAGTTTTAAATGACTTGTATTCCTTTAGAAATGTCATTTTGTGCAGGGACTGTTCTAAACACGGGAAAAATGCACCACTTTACATGCATACTATAGTCACCCCCAGGCACAATATTTAAAGGAATTCACTTTTATTGTTTCACTTTAAGCATTATTAAAATCACTGCTCCTGAAAAAACGATAGTTTTTAAAACTTTTTTTTGCATTAATACATGTCCCCTGGGGCAGGACTCGGGTCCCCAAACAATTTTTATGACAATAACTTGCATATTAGCCTTTAAAATTAGCACTTTAGATTTTTCACGTTCGAGTCCCATAGACTTTAACGGTGTTCGCACAAATTTTTTGCCTGTTCGCATGTTCTGCCACGAACCGAACCGAGGGGGTGTTCGGCTCATCCCTAATTATAATGTGTGATAAGCTTAAGGGGGGAACACAGAGATTTGGAAACCAGCACAGATATTTTCAGGCTCCGAAGGTACCTGGACTTTAGTAGTGTTGTTGCTGCGCTCAACAAAAGTATCTGTGAGGCTTCACAGTGTTGTGCCACCACCACCACCATCCCCGCCTAAGGCCCAATTTTTCTGCCCTGTTTAACAGGGGCACGTATTTACAATTTTTGATCTAATATTTCACAGCAGGACATGTTCCTGCACTCAACAAAAGTATCTGTGATGCTGCGTACACACGACCGGCTTTCAGGCAGAATAGGTCCGACGGAAAGAATCCGTTGAACATTCCGATCGTGTGTGAGCTTCATCGGACCTTTTCTGTCAAAAAATCTGACGGACCTTAGAAATAGAACATGTTTCAAATCTTTCCGACGGACTCAATTGCTATCGAATAAAACGTTCTTCTGTATACTAGTCCGACGGACCGAAAACGAAGCAAGGGCAGCTATTGGCTACTGGCTATTGAACTTCCTTTTCTAGTCCGGTCGTACGTCATCACGTTCGAAACTATCGGACTTTGGTGGGATCGCGTGTAGGCAAGTCCGTTTCGTCGGAACTCCATTGAAATGTCTTTTGGAGTTCAGTCCGACGAGAGTTCCGCTCGTGTGTACACGGCATTAGGCTTTACAGTGTTGTGCCACCACCACCACCGCCTAAGGCCCAATTTTTCTGCCCCTGTTTAACAGGGACGCGTAATTACAATTTTTGATCTAATATTTCACATCAGGGCCTGTTCCTGCGCTCAACAAAAGTATCTGTGAGGCTCTACAGTGTTGTGCCACCACCACCACCACTGTCTAAGGCCAAATTTTTTATGCCCCTGTTTAACAGGGGTGCGTAATTACAATTCTTGATATAATATTTCACAGCAGGGCCCGTTCCAGCGCCCACCAAGAGTAACTGTGAGGGCTTGCAGTGTTCTGGTACCACCAACACCTAAGGCCCAATTTTCCACAGAGTGTATAGTGCAGGCCGTATAGAATATACAGGCGGTCCCCTATTTTCAAACATCCGACTTACAAAAGACTCCTACTTAGAAATGGAGGGAGACAAAAGGAAGTGAGAGGAAATCTACCCCTAGGAAGGGAAATTCTCTCCTGTAAGAGTTAATATGGGAAAAAGGTGTCTCCACTGATGCTTTATCACCAATCCTTGTTTCCCTAATAACCCAAAATGTTCAAAATCCAATTGTCATTGGGACAGAAAGTGAGGTGACATCTTCTGAACAGGGGCAAAGGCAGCAAAACAAATGTTACAGGGGTGATAACCCTTCCCTATGTTATCCAGAAAGCTTAAAAATAGATTTTTTGGCTGGAGCTACACTTACAAAATGTACCTGTTCCCAATTACAAACAGATTCAACTTAGGAACAAACCTACAGTCCCTATCTTGTTTGTAACTTGGGGACCACCTGTATACTGCTGCTGTTCAGAGTATATAGGGCCTGGGGGCCCCACGCTTTTTTTTTTAAATTTGGGTACAGGGTTCCCCTTAATATCCATACCAGACCCAAAGGGCCTGGTAATGGGCTGGGGGGGGGGCAACATTACATTACAGCCGCAAGCAGATTTAAATGACTTGTATTCCTTTAGAAATGTCATTTTGTGTAGGGACTGTTCTAAACACGGAAAAAATGCACCACTTTACATGCATACTATAGTCACCCCCAGGCACAATATTTAAAGGAATTCACTTTTATTGTTTCACTTTAAGCATTATTAAAATCACTGCTCCTGAAAAAACGATAGTTTTTAAAACTTTTTTTTGCATTGATACATGTCCCCTGGGGCAGGACTCGGGTCCCCAAACAATTTTTATGACAATAACTTGCATATTAGCCTTTAAAATTAGCACTTTAGATTTTTCACGTTCGAGTCCCATAGACTTTAACGGTGTTCGCACAAATTTTTTGCCTGTTCGCATGTTCTGCCACGAACCGAACCGAGGGGGTGTTCGGCTCATCCCTAATTATAATGTGTGATAAGCTTAAGGGGGGAACACAGAGATTTGGAAACCAGCACAGATATTTTCAGGCTCCGAAGGTACCTGGACTTTAGTAGTGTTGTTATCATTGATGGGTCAGACCCGGTTAAAGGAGAAGTTTAGCCAAAGCTTTATTGGCTATACTTCTCTTTTGGATCACAGGAGTTCAGTTTATTCTGCACTCCTGTGACCCGCTTTAGCCAGCTGTTGGCTGACATCACAGAGCCAGCCCAGGCTCTGAAAAGAGCTGGCTGGCCCATGTGCCCCTGTGCCTTTAAGGAGGGATGGGCTCCCTCCAAGCAAGCTTGCCCTCAATCTACAGTATCCATTATTATATATGTGCTCCTACTATGGAGGCTCTCAATATTTATGAAATTAGGGCTGCAGATAATACTGGGGTGCCTTATCATGGCCTCTGCAGCTTACACATGTTTGCAAATGTGTGCAAAATAAACCCCTGTTTTTAATGTGAACTGTTAGACAGGACAATTTGGTTTATTGCAGGCTGGCTGGTAAGTTGAGCTGGTAACTTTTCTTTGTTATTATTTGACATGTGTCGACCTTCCATGTTGGGGCAGTTGGCGTTTGTTTGTACTGTTGGTTATTTGGTGAGGGGGCACACTAGAGCTGCACGATTCTGGCCAAAATGAGAATCATGATTTTTTTGCTTAGAATAAAAAGATCACGATTCTCTCACGATTCTTGCGATGTAAAATCTTTCACATTATACAAAAAAAATGGGCTAACGTTACTGGTTAGTTTTTTTTAAATTAATTAAAGTATTTTTTTTTTTTTAAATTGCATTCGAAAGACCGCTGCGCAAATACAGTGTGACATAAAATATTGCAACAACCACCATTTTATTCTCTAGGGTGTCTACTAAAAAAATATACATAATGTTTGGGGGTTCTAAGTAATTTTCTAGCAAAAAAAAAATGATTTTAACTTCAAACCAACAAATGTCAGAAAAAGGTTTAGTGTTTAAGTGGTTAAACCTTTTTCACTTATAGGGCGTACACACGGTCGGACTTTGTTTGGACATTCCGACAACAAAATCCTAGGATTTTTTCCAACGGATGTTGGCTCAAACTTGTCTTGCATACACACGGTCACACAAAGTTGTCGGAAAATCCGATCGTTCTAAACGCGGTGACGTAAAACACGTACGTCAGGACTATAAACGGGGCAGTGGCCAATAGCTTTCATCTCTTTATTTATTCTGAGCATGCGTGGCACTTTGTCCGTCGGATTTGTGTACACACGATCGGAATTTCCGACAACGGATTTTGTTGTCGGAAAATTTTATAGCCTGCTCTCAAACTTTGTGTGTCGGAAAATCCGATGGAAAATGTGTGATGGAGCCTACACGCGGTCAGAATTTCTGACAACAAGGTCCTATCACACATTTTCTATCGGAAAATCCGACCGTGTGTACGGGGCAACAGTCTATTCCATTGACAAATTGTTACAATGTTTATACTTAAGTTCAACTGATAAAGAATGTTTTGATTCTTAGCAGACTGCCCAGTTCTTCTCTTCCTTTCTTTTGAGGGCTGTGGCTTCAGAAGAGCAGAGAGAATTCTTTGCATAGAGAGAATTGTGAAACACTTTAGTCAAGATCGCGATTACGATTCTTGACAATTAATTGTGCAGCTCTAGGGCACACTGGACACCTTCACTGCTATTTGCTGGGCATCCAGTGCATCCCTATGCCTTTAAGAAGTGGTGGGCTCCCTTCAGGAATGCCTGCCCTCAATCTGTCCATTATTATATACAGTATGTGCTCCTATTAAGGAGGCTCTCAAAATTTATAGAGCTAGGACTGCAGTTAATACTGGGGTGCCTTGTCATGGCGTCTGCAGCTTACGCATATATTTTCAAACATTTGCAAACGGAAAAAGGCTCTGAAAAGATTCTGACCATATGGTCAGGTTCCACCCACATACCTGGACCAGTAGCTGGCTCAGCCTCTCAGTGAGCTGCTGAGTGGCTGAGCCAGCCTCTCCCACCTCCCCCACAGACTGGCGCTCCAGTTAGCGCAGGGGGGCAGAGCAGAGAGTCTGTGACTGACGGTCTCTGCCTCTCTGCTCATTGAAAGCTGAGAACTGAGCTATGAGCGGTGTTTTGTCTTAGAAGAAGCAGGGGACAAATGCAGCATTAGATCAATGCTACATCCACCTAGGTGAATTTTTTTTTGTCCCCCAAACTTCTCTTCTGGGTCAGGTTTGCTGAGTAATAAGAATACTTTATTAAATAGAGGTTGCTAGCGTTCTGTATTAATATCATATTAGTTGGTTTTAGTGCATGATGTAGTAACTGGAACTAAAGTTTCCATATTAACAATCAAATCTGGCAAGTACAGAGATGACAACACATAGGTCAGAAATGTAAAAAGTTGTAGATTGGCCACTAGAGGTGGTATTGGGGTTCTTTGTGATCACTCAGTCTCCCTGCTTAACAACATTTGAAGTAAGATAGGAGACTTATTTGGGGATATTTGGTTTTCTCTTCAATAGACATGTAGACATTTATTGTAATAGGAAGATGTAAAGACCAATGATCTAACTTTAAAACCCAATTATTAGTGCTTTAAAGCAGAAAGCAAAGGCTGCATAAGGGTGGGTCTAAGCAATCAACCACAGAACCTGGTTATCATTTACAATACAGAGCACCCAAAGTTTTGGAGTTTCAAAGGTACTCTACAAGGTTAAGAGCATTCCTCCTATTATTACCTTCTGGCTATATACACACGTGGTGACAGATTTTGAGTTTGTAGAACTGACTGGGCCTGTACAATTAGCAGAGATGACATGGATTATTGTAAATGTTATCTTTTACCTCGAAGAATGTAAGTATGTACATTATTGGACATCTAAGAAAGGGTACAGCAATGATGTATTTAAAACATCCTTGGGTTAAAGGGTTAAGGGACACAATTATTGTTTGTATCTGTATGGTTCTACCTACAAAAACTAACTAACTGAATAATGAGTGCCAAACTTTTCCGGTGAATACATTTTCAAAATTCACACTGAGTATGGAAAATGGATTGAGAAGTAAAAAAAACAAAAAAAAAAAAAAAAACTGCTTGAATTTTTCTGCAGTGGGATTACTGTCAAGAATTTAGCTGTGTGCAGAAAAGATATAACTCTTCAGGATCAGAACTTACCTGAAACATCTGCAGTTCTGAGACACATCTGAAATGTTCTCATATATATTGTGATTGTTATTATGCATTCCTCACTCCAGTTACAAATAACTGTTCGCTATTCAGGCTACTACATAGCTCCAGGTAAGATTTACTGTTTTTTTCAGAGTGCAAAAGTTAACCTGTAGAAAATAACAAAACAAGCCTGTATAAGTTTAAAAAGTTGTAGCTGTTGTTCAATACTCATAATCGTGCAGTAGAACCCATTTAGCACGTATATTGGGTGGAATTAGATAAGCAGGTTCACGCTAATTGCATTTTGATCCGCTGTTTACATTACCTGTGAGTGATTGCTGTTAATTGCATTCGTTTCAGGTGATGGTATCTTGTATTGGCTGGAATGCAACGGCTCATTCCAAAATCAATATGGCTGAGGAAATCTTGTGTAGAATTTGTCTACAGTTTATCTTGTGTACAACACTCCTATGTAGATAAATCCAGAGTCTAACCATATGCTTGTTTGTAATTATTATTATACTTATATATTATTTATATATATTTACATTTTTTATTATAGTTTGGATTTGATTTAATTGCAATTTGCAAAATTTATAAACTTTAGAACTGATGTTTCAATACCTTTTTTTTATTTATATACTTTTTACATTTTAGCCCAAATCAGGGCTCAGGAGACCCCCCCCCCCCCACGCATTTGCTCCTGTCCTCATTTAGAACACCCCTTACCCTTTTGCCAAACAATCTATATACACACCTTTTTTCCAGGAGTTTTCTATCTGGTTGCTTGATGTCACAGGACCTCTTTCTCTAGTGGTGAGATGACCCTGAATACTTAAGAACTCACCTATGAGCACAGGACTGACCTACTTGAACTCGCAGGGAGTGGGCTCCTTCACCCCTTAAGAGGAGTGGCACCCGAACAGTGAGGTGATGAGCCTGCACAGAACTTATGGTAAGTATTGCTGCCAAAACTATTTGTTTTTAATATTATTTAAGAGTTCTTTGGAAAGGTTAGATGGGGGGGAAGTCACACCTCTGTGGATGGGGCTTAGGGGCCCTAGTGCGGACAAGTGGACTGCACTCACTAATGCCTAAACCCTAGGCAGGGAGCTGGGGTCATGTGAGAGTCAACATTAAGACAGATCTCCGGAACTTAGAAGTGAGCTGCAACTGCACTGTTAACTTGTTGAAATATGTGGCTGACTTCATTACACTGATCACACTGCACACTGCAGACACACTCTTTTTAAGGACATCACTTCCCAGGGGTAAAGAATTTAGGGACCACTACCCCTGAGCCTGTGCCAGTCTCCACCAATCCAGCAGTAATGTCACCTCTCTCCCAGTTCTAATCCCTTTGATGCCCTAGAATATAGGAAACATTCTCTTTCCTTCCCCAACCACCATGCTTGCTCTTATTCTCTCAAGGAACCTCATACATCTCTCCCGTGAGCCCAGGCTGGTTCCTTGATCCAGTGTAAAAAGTGGGGAACCAGCTACTAGTGGAGGTGCCAAGCACCTAACCCCCTCCACTACCAAAATGACCATGACCTCTGCCATGTCACCTGTCTCTTAGCTGGTTGGCTGCCTTGCATTTGACACAGACACTGTTACCCAAACTAACAGCATATTAGCTTCCTCTGGATAGCACTCTGTGTGTAAGAGCCATACATTGCATCTTCCTCTAACTCAGTACCCTTATTGTGTTGCATGCCCTGTTCTTTTGATACGGTGTACATGCACCCCTTTAAGAGACTTCAGACCAGGAAAAGTAAGTAAACAATCAATACTGATTACTGAGGTAGTTTGTGATAATGGTACAGTTCTCAAGAAACATTCTCAACCCAGTTTCCATACATAACTCTTCAAATATCCCATAATGTATGCATACCTTATGCAGAAGGCAAGTCCATGAGGCAATTCCTTTTAAGGCATGAGTTAATTTAGGCAATAATCTACAAGATGACATGAATAAGCTTCCTGATAACGTGTATAATACGAAATGCATAGAGGCTGCATGTCTGCTCCCTACTGATGTCATATTACGGATTTGCTGGTTCCTAATCCTTGTGTTTTGAAACGCACGCCGCGGCTGGAAGAACAGCATGCGTATCTATCCTAAGCTGTACATGCTGACTTATACCACAATCTAATGTAAGTGTGCATTGCTTTACTTACTTGCCTATTGTACACATGCACATTAAACCTATTGGGCTATGATTGTTTATATGTTTCTCCTGAGTCACATTGCTTGATCATCAAAGATTAAGGAATCGTTCCCATTCACACTGTTGGTTGAGAGAAATCCATTATTCTCACAAGTTTTTTTAGTTTAAGGTGGGTTTTTTTTGCACATATATACAGCATATTCCTTTGTAAAATACTTTTTTGGAAATATTTTGCTTTTATGAATTTATCACAAATGTCAAAAAGATGAAGGTGTATATATATGAGGTAGCGCCATACCTTTTTTCCTCTTTTAATCTGCAAGATGCAGTACAAGTCCCATAGAGTCCATAATTGGCAGTAATCCATAAAGGCAGTAAGTCCATGAATGGCAGCTACACATTCATAGGGAATCCAGGCTTGGGACCCCCCCACCCAGGAACCCCTCCCAAAGGGGGTGACCTCTCTAGCAGAGTAATCCGCTACATCTTGGCAGTATTTCCCCAGGGCCCTGGAAGCCAGACCCTTTTATTTGTGTTGACCTGTAGGTTGCGGTAACCTGGCTGAAAATGGCAGGAAAAGCATTAACCCTTACAGGCTGGTTACTTCCAACACACAGGTCAAACTAAGGACACAGGAAAACATCAAGACATTATAATATTGGGCACCTGGCTGTCTCACTTTACATGAAGTCATAAGCACAGACAGGGAAAACAAGAACTAACACAGGAAGACATGTTAACCCTCTTGTAGGCCACCTGCCTACACCTCTAACTCATTTTCTTGTGTATGGAAATTTGGCTTAAAGTGGTTGTAAAGACTTAAAGTTTTTTTCCTAAAATAATAAACAGGTTATACTAACCTGCTTTTTTGCCCTTGTATTGCACAGAGCAGCCCGAACCCCCTCTTCTGAGGTCCACTGCCGGTGCTCTTGGGTCCTCCTCTTCTGTGTGTGCCCCTATAGTAAGCTAAGGGAATTCTGGCTAATTGATTGATTTTGATTGTTTTGTTTTCGGATTCAATTATTTTGAACGAGTCGCATAGCAATCGAAAAGTAAAATCAAAATGTGTGTGTGACCATCATTTCTGGCAGGTGAAAATAATGAAGAAAAGCCTAAAAAAGAAAAGGGATGCAGCCACCACATCTAAGAATTGGTATGCTGCAATAAAATACACTTTTTATTGGGGTTTATTACTGCTTTACAACTTACTATACAGGAGAGTTTAGCGACTGGACTTACACATACCATAGGCTTGTATACCGTTCCATGATTTAAAAAAGTAAATATCCAGATTACTTCAGCAAAGGGCAACAGAAAACTCAGAAAGCAGCACTAATGTTTATGCTCATTGTAGCCTGAAACCGTATAACATCCAGGGCCGTTCTTAAGGCATAGCAAAAGGGGCAGCTGCCCTGGGCCCAGTCATTGTTGTGGGGCCCAAAGCAGCTGCCCCTTGAGCCTACGCTGTCTGAAAATAGTTGACAAGTGGATTTGGGAGGGCTCAAGAAAATGTTTGCCCAGGGTCACATCAATATTAAAGACGGCCCTGATAACATCCAGAGTGCGGTGAATCTCGTTCCTTATACAAATATTGCTGAGCTCTGATTGCCTGCTTCACCTGCACTTGCCTTGCATGATTTTAGTGAAGTGAGATCTGTTGATGTCTAAAGCTATCCACTTCTCCATCCTATATATTTTTATTAGTTTTGAAAAACAGACATATATAAGAAAAATGTGTCAACCCAAAGGCATAAAGTAATCATTACTGGTAACTGATGTTGATGTGTTGGGTCTGAGATGAAAACTTTAGGTAGTTATCCCTGTGGCATGTGTTTCATATATCAATGGCAGCTGTCTTGCTTCTCCTACTTAGTCATCATTGGGGTCTCATGGGTAAAGGAAATCTGTACTAAACAAACTGTGTAAATTGCATTTGATGTTTCTGCAAATTTTAACTGCTAGCCTCTAATGCAGATTAATTGACTGCATTAGTGAGAATGTCTAAAGCATTTGCACTGCAGCCACAGATAATATTTTGCCTAATATGTTTATTTCCAGTGTAGCACCCTTGTCCTAAACAGGTCTGCTAGCAAATTTAGTTGTGCTAGGTGGTAACTAGCCTGGCTAATTTGTAGTCTATTGATCAAATGGGTTTCCCCTAAGCTTGAGTTTAACTGTGACTTCTCTCTTTTGTCAATAGGTAGCACCATTTCCTTTGGCATTAGGGTGATGAATTATAGTGAATTCAGGTTATGAGTATACTTCTCTCAGCCAATCAGCAGGAGTTTCTTTGACTGCTGAGGCTGCTAGGATAGGCTACTTATTTGGGGCAGGTCAGATCTGGGTTTTTTCCATTCAGGCTATGGCATGCGTGGGTCTGTGTGTGGAGCAGCAGAAGAAGTGTAGGCCTGAAGCCTGAGGCCTAACCATGTGTAAATGAGTAAAGGGGCTCAGACTGAGCATGATTGTTACCAGGAGGTAAGGGAGAAGAAGTTGCCAGAGGGTCAACCACTCTTGTTGCCAGAGGCAGGTGTAAAGGGATGGAGTTTTGAAGGAGTACTAGAGGAGACTCTTCATCATCCGGAGACTGTGAATTAGCTGGGAAATCTTCAGGAGAGAACTCATTCAAGAAGTACAGCGGGTAGGTGTGAGTAAAGCTTGAAGGAGTATAGCGGATAGCTGTGAAATAAGCTTGAAGGATCCAGTGGGTAGCTGTGAGTTCAAGGAATCTAGCGAGTAGCTGTGAGCAGAGCTTGAGGATCTACAGTGGGATACTGTAAGTAAAGTTGTTGCTATAGGAGACAGCAGTTGCTACAAGATACAGATTGCTGCATTCAGCTTAAAGGCCTTTTCCTGTATTGCTGTCTGCCTAGTTCTATTTTTGTCCAAGGAGTCTGCCAATTTGCTATTGTATCTGCCTAAGGGTGTCCTGTGCCCTATCCATCTCTCCCACATCTCCTGTTAAGAGAAATAAAACTCTTTGTTCATTTTTAAACGTGACTGGCACCCATCTTTTCACCTTTCACTATACTCACCATGCCTAGTAACCTGCACCCCGAGGAGGAATGTCAGCCCTTGCTGACTCCGGGGGTCACCACAAGGCCTCTGGAGGTCAGGGAGTGCGCAACACCAGTGATTATCAGCTACATCTAATGGCATTATGCAGTATTTTCCTGAAATATCTCAATTAGGAAAATACAGTATTATGGCCACTAGATGTAGCTGATGATTACAGGGAATAAGCATATTGGCCGAAATATGGAGATTACCTGTAACAACTTAATCAAGTGCTGTGACATTCGCACAGCAATTTGTTTTATAAATAGACTCCTAAGCCTCTGACCTGGAAAAGTATGCAACCAAATAAAACTAGCCTACTTCTGATTTTATTGGCTGTACATTTATTCCAGATCATTGATTCTGAAAGTACTAAAAAAACATTTTCATGCACACCTTTAAACTTTCTTTCACCTTTAGGAGGTCTACCTTAGAATTCAGCCAATTTGTAAGTATTTAGTTTTACTTTAATGATTCTCCTTTTATAATGTAGCAGACATGAGTGTAAAGAGGGCAACTGTTTACCATTGCATACTGAATGAAGAGGGATTTTAGTCTACATTTATCTTTCATTAGAATTAAAAAATAGATGAATATTAATAAGAGGTATTCCCAGACACACTTACTGCAAGGACCTTGCTGGGTCCACATGCAGAAAGCCCAATTTATCAAACTGTCAGTCCTAGCATATTTCTAATAGAGTCAGAACTGCTTTGGAAGTTTGAGCTTAAAGTGGTATTAAACCCAAAAGCAAACATTTAAAATATTGCAGCTTACCATTCCTTAGGTGTGATTACTGTATCCTTTTTTTTTTTTTAGGTTTTCTTTTTTCTATATTCATCAGGTGATCCAGCCAGTAAGTCAGCCAGTAAGTCTTTTTCAAAATAACAAGCTCTCCAGCAGAATGTATCAGTTACAAAGATAAGACAAACCATTTAAGGGAGGCCATAGACATCTTTCTTTTTCTATTTCTTTCCTGCAACCCGTCCCATGATTCCCACATCAACACAGACAGTGTAGACAGGGGAATCCCTGCGCGGGAGCGGGCAGAAGAATCCGTCCCTGCCAGGACAAGACAGTGATTATCGCTAGTGGCCATAGCAGCTGCTTGCGATAATTGCAAGCTAAATTGGCCAGCTGGTTGTACGCCAGTTGATCGATCGATCAACTTGTTACATTCCGCCGGCCTTTAATGGTTCGACTCCCTGCTGGTTCCTGAACTGGCCAAGATTAGAACTGCGTATGGCCAGCCTAACACTAGCAGGGGTGCCTACAATGTTTAGCTTTTATTTAACCTTCATCCCAATGGAAAAAAAAACTGTTTGGGGTAACTGCTTATAAAAAGTGCTAGAGTTTGGCTTCAATTTGTTAGTGTCTAAATCTGCTAGTACATCCAGGTTCCTGTCCAAATGTGCCCCCTGTGCTCCTTCATTCAGAGTGGGGATACTAATACAGGAGGCGTGTTACTGGTCAGATCACCAGGTGAAAACAGAAAAAAAGCCAAAGAAAACTGATGCAGCCACCACATATAATAATTGGTATACTGCAATATATAAAATGTTTGGTTTTGGGTTTAATTCACTTTAAAACTCCAAGAAACGTGAACATTCTCACTTGCTATGGGGCTGGCACCTGCACTGCAAGCATTAACTGCTCAATTAGGTCTAGGATGCATGGAAAAATAGATTTACTTACCCAATCATCTGTGCTGCTAGACTGGTTCTTGCGGATTCTTCTTCCCCATGCTCCAGCCATCCAAGGTCCAGATGTAATCAAGACCGATCCATTGTCCATAGCCCTTAGCACTAATTTGGATGTGAGAATGCCGAGATAAAATCCACCACTAGACTGTGTGGGGGCACTGTCTGTTGGGGAAGTGGAGGATCCGTTTAGTAAAAGTGCTTTTACTCTCCCCTAAAATAAATAAACAGATAACCCTTGTAGTACGGGTGCAGACCCACTGCAAGGAAGAATTGTCAAATTTCCCAGGGTTGGGCTTTAAAGTGATATTAAAGTCTTGTGTTTGTTTTCTTTTTGTTTAAAAATAACGAACATGTTATACTTACCTGCTCCACGCAAAGGATTTGCACAAAGCATTCCAGATCCTCCTCTTCTCGGGTCTCGGCTTGCTATGGGGGCACCCGAGCCGAGCCGAGCCGCTGCTCTTTGTGTCCATTCAGACATGGAGCCATGGCTCGGCCCCTCCCCCTATCTCTCCTGATTGGCTCACTGACTTTTATTGAGAGCAGCGGGAGCCAATGGCACCTGCTGCTGTGTCTCAGCCAATCAGGAGGGAGAGTCCCAAACAACCAAGGCTCTCATGCAACTACCCTGGGTCGGTGGGTAAGTATTAGGGGGCTGACAGGGGCTGCTGCACACTGAAGGTTTTTTTTTATCTTAATGCATAGAATGCATTAAGATGAAAAACCTTCTGCCTTTACAACCCCTTTTAAAGGGTGATATAGCAACCCTGGGAAAGAGGATCTTACATAGCATAGGTTTTAGAAAGCAGACCCTCTCACACCACATATGAGGAGCCATCTAGATTATGTCTCCAGTGTTTTATATACAACAAGATTATGGAAAAGGAAGTAAACTCTGATTTTTGCACAGTTGCTACATTTTCTGGACAGTTTTAAGCTAGCTTCACACCTATGCTTTTGTAGTGTTTTGGCAGATTTTCAGAAACGCACTACAGTCCATTTAACATTAATTCCTATGGGTGACGTTCACGTTTATGCAGTTACCACCGGTGCACTTTTTGGAACAGTGCAGGGACTTTTTGACACGCAGCATGGTGCTTTTTTGGTTCTATAGACTTCAATAGAATCATATCAAAAACACATGAAACAATAAAATATGTATATTAAAAAAAATCATGAAAAGCGCATGTACCTGCATTTTAGGGCATTTTCCTGCATGGCAGCAGACACCTCCTCCTAGAAACATTAACACGTTCCAAAAATGGAAAATGCGTAAAAATGAATCAAGACTTGGTTCACACCTATGCAATTTGCTTTTGATCCGTTTCTGCAGTGCTTTTTGCGGTGCATTTTGCGTTTTTGACACATTTTTTGCACTTTTTTATGCATTTTGCATTTTGTATCCCTGTGCGGAAATTTTTTTGGCAAATTTGTTGTTGGGTGGATTAAAAAAAAGCAAAACACAAATTGTGGCAATATCACACTACATGCTTTTCTGCAGCTTCTCCGTTGAAGTCTATTGAATCAAAAATGCACTGTTTTGTTTTTAAAAAAGTCCCAGACCCTTTCCAAAAATGCAGCGGCTGAAAAAAGCATAGATGTGAACATGTCCTATAGGAAACCATGTTAAATGGACTGTAGTGCGTTTCTGCAAAAAGCAATAAAGAAAGCATAGGTGTGAACCGAGCCTAAAAAAACACATGAAAAAATGCAGAATGAAAAGGCATCAACCCACATGCATAGATGTGAACTTAGCCTTAGTAGTTACTCGCTACTCTTTAAAAGTGAATGGCGCATTGTCATTTTTTTCACTTTTGTCACTTTTCTGTGCCTAAGTGCATAGAGTAAATGCACATATTTGAATGCATCAAATACACATTTTTTTATTTAAAACATTTCTCTATCATACTTTTCTAAATGTCATGATATGAGAGATGGCATGGAGTGGACAGTGGGGGAAGTTGGTCACCATACTGATATTTCTCCTACCACACCGTAAAACCTACCATACCCGGTTTTTGGTGTTTGCATGACTTTGTGTGACATATTGTAGTTTACAGAGTACAAAGACTGCATGTTTATCAAGGGACCTAGGTAAAACTTACTGAACTCTTAATAAGTTAACAAAAGACCCGTGTCTGCCGTCTTCTAGAGTAATTTGCTTTTGTCTTAATATACTTTTCTGGTCAGTGATTAATATCTTTATTTCATGCAATGTAATGTGTCTAAGGTACAGCCAAAGATTTCAGATGAGTTTAATTAATCAGCTTGTCTGTGTGTCTAGTGCTTTAATTAATCATAGGCTGTATCTCCCAAAGCAAATTGTGTAAGCGGAACATGTCTGAAATCTCCCTGGGTGAAGGGTGGGAAGCTTGGCTGAAGAGGGCACTGGAGTTTAATTTGAAGGCAAAATGTAATTCCTTTTTTTTGTATCCCCTTAACGCAAGAGCTTCATGTGTTTCACAGAAATTGTATCTAAGTATACAAAAAAAAAGTTTATTTGTTTTAAGAAACAGAAGGAAGTTTTGTTTTTACTTAAAGTATTGCAATTAAATATATGCATGCATAGATACAGTATACACTGTATACAGTGGGGACAGAAAGTATTCAGACCCCCTTAAATTTTTCACTCTTTGTTATATTGCAGCCATTTGCTAAAATCATTTAAGTTCATTTCTTTCCTCATTAATGTACACACAGCACCCCATATTGACAGAAAAACACAGAATTGTTGACATTTTTGCAGATTTATTAAAAAAGAAAAACTGAAATATCACATGGTCCTAAGTATTCAGACCCTTTGCTGTGACACTCATATATTTAACTCAGGTGCTGTCCATTTCTTCTGATCATCCTTGAGATGGTTCTACACCTTTATTTGAGTCCAGCTGTGTTTGATTATACTGATTGGACATGATTAGGAAAGCCACACACCTGTCTATATAAGACCTTACAGCTCACAGCGCATGTCAGAGGTCAAAGGAACTGCCTGAAGAGCTCAGAGACAGAATTGTGGCAAGGCACAGATCTGGCCAAGTTTACAAAACATTTCTGCTGCACTTAAGGTTCCTAAGAGCACAGTGGCCTCCATAATTCTTAAATGGAAGAAGTTTGGGACGACCAGAACCCTTCCTAGAGCTGGCCATCAGGCCAAATTGAAAATCAAATCAAATACTCCGCAGTGCCCGAAATATTAGCAGCTAACACAACAAACAGAAATTTTGCTCAAATCAACAAGTGCAAGTGTAGCGCTAAAGTGCCAAAATAAGTGACCGTGGTTATGTTATAAACATAAATAACAAATTTATACACATATATGTTATATGTTATATAAATAACACATGTGATAGAGAATTATGTGAAAAGAAACAAATAAAAATTAATTGAATTAAATTAAGAAATAAAGTCTGTAGGAGTCTTCAAAGATCCACAGTGTGCAGTGATTAATACCAGTCCATATTGAAGTGAGATGGTCTTGATCACCGTGCATAAAACCAATATGGTAGATGAAAAACAAGAACAACAGTGTGATGATGCCACCACCAGGACGAGTGCAGGCTTACCAGAAGGTTTGAACTCAAAAGAACATACGTTCTATGTATTAGAACGTATGTTGTATTGTCAGCCGACAATAGGGGTGGAACCTTGGGAGTCTTCAGTAGTTGGAGTCTGAAGTCTCAAAAGCCTTCATGGAAGGATCGTCTCCATATGGATGGTTACACATCAGGAGAAGATAGCCCATAGGAAATAAAAAAGGGGCCACATAGCATAATTCTGTAAGCAATAGAAATTTATTAAAAGGTAGACCAAACTGAGCTATCGGGGGAGAAGAGCCTTGGTGAGAGAGGTAAAGAAGAACCCAAATATCACTGTGGCTGAGCTCCAGAGATGCAGTCGGGAGATGGGAGAAAGTTGTATAAAGTCAATGTCAGGAAAGGGTCCATCCGCTGGTAAGATACATCATTTGGAGTGCAGTACTGGGGTCCACCAGCAGGTGTCTCCTGGGTATTGTACCAATCTCGCTGATGTTAGCGGCGAGATTGACACCTGCGAGCCCCGTCGCGGGAGCCAGCGCTGAGCTCTGTCACTCCTCCAGCTCACCACCCCCAATGGATTCCTATGGATGCACGGCATCTCATGGGGGCGAAGAGCGTGAGAAGCACAGCCTCGCAGCGGTAATTTCTAGCGTGATCCCATTGCGCTGGAAACACAATATCGGTGACAGGTACTGTAGCGCCTGCTGGTTACACAGTACAGTAAAGATACCTGATGAATGGGGTGTGACCAGAAGTCGACCTGCATGGACGCTTGAGTTCATAGCCCACAGCTCCACGGCCTTTTAAGGGGTCTTTCTGCACCCGTACAAGGGTGGATCCAGGAAACTCACTCTTCCAAAGCACAGGGATCATCCCAACCTCCTCCCAGTTCTTTCACGAGCTTCCGGGGCAACGTTTTGCTGCCTCCAATGCCACCCGGCGGGACGGACAAGATGGCGCCGGCTGCCTCCACCACCTCCATGCGGAGCACACCCGAGTCTGCATGGCTGGCACCCACACACAGCCATTAATGTCTAAACTGCTGGCAACAAAAGTGAGTACACCCCTAAGTGAAAATATCTAAATTCGGCCCAATTAGTCATTCCCCCCCCCCCCCGGTGTCATGTGACTCGTTAGTGTTACAAGGTCTCAGGTATGATTGGGGAGCAGGTGTGTTAAATTTAGTGTTATTGTTCTCACTCTCTCATACTGGTTACTGGAAGTTCAACATGGCACCTCATGGCAAAGAACTCTCTGAGGATCTGGAAAAAAGAATTGTTGCTCTACATAAAGATAGCCTAGGCTATAAGAAGATTGCCAAGACCCTGAAACTGAGCTGCAGGACGGTGACCAAGACCATACATTGGTTTAACAGGACAGGTTCCACTCAGAACAGGCCTCGCAATGGTCAACCAAAAAAATTGAGTGCACGTGCTCAGTGTCATATCCAGAGGTTATCTTTGGAAAATAAACATATGAGTGCTGCCAGCATTGCTGCAGAGGTTGAAGGGGTGGGGGGTCAGCCTGTCAGTGCTCAGGCCATACAATGCGTACTGCATCATGCATGGCTGTTGTCCCAGAAGAAAGCCTCTTCTAAAGATGATGCACAAAAAAGCCCGCAAACGCTTTGCTGAAGACAAGCAGACTAAGGATATGTATTACTGGAACCATGTCCTGTGGTCTGATGAGACCAAGATAAACTTATTTTGTTCAGATGGTGTCAAGCGTGTGTGGTGGCAACCAGTTGAGGAGTACAAAGACATGTGTGTCTTGCTGTCATGTACCAGATAAGACCAGAACTGTGTGGACTGCAACAGAGAAAACCCAGACGTGTTTAAGTGAAAATATAAATGATTTATTAAAGATAAATGAATAAATATAACACAACCACCTCCAATATCACTCAGTGCACCACAACAAATACAAAACAGAATCCCACAAATAAAAAATATTAACAGAACAAATATATACAAGTAAGGGAAATACAGAGATCACAAACAGAGCCAGGCCAGGGTCGTCAACGGGAGGTCAGCAGCTGGGGAAGAGAAACAAACAGGACAAAGAGAGGATGGATGGATCACAGGAGGGACGGGTCAGATACAAGGCTCAGGGTCCAGAGCAAGGAAACAGACAGCGAACAGGAACAACAGGAATCAGGTCTCAGGAACAGGAATCAGGTTTCAGGAATCAGGTAAACAGGATGCAGGCTGCAGGTCAGGGCTCAAGGAAAATACCAGGGCAAGATGAGTGTGTACTTGCTGGGTATTTATACTGCAGCTGCTAATTAAGGTCAGGTGACACCTGTCTGCAGAGGGGAATACCTGCTCCCTACTGCCAGGATTCCTCCGCTGGTGGACGCCAGTACTGCGGCCCAAAGGTGACAGAATACCAGCAGGAAAAAGCTCCTCTGACAGCTCCAAACTGCCAGGAGACACCTGCTGGTGGACCTCAGTAATGCATGCCAAATGATCAATATTACCAGCGGAGGGGACCTTTCCTGACACTTGCCTACAGTCAAGCATGGTGGTGGGAGTGTCATGGTCTGGGGCTGCATGAGTGCTGCCGGCACTGTGGAGCTACAGTTCATTGAGGGAACCATGAATTCCAACATACTGATGTACTGATGTATCACATACTGTGACATACTGAAGCAGAGCATGATCCCCTCCCTTCAGAGACTGGACTGCGGGGCAGTATTCCAACATGATAACGACCCCAAACACACCTCCAAGACGACCGCTGCCTTGCTAAAGAAGCTGAGGGTAAAAGTAATGGACTGGCCAAGCATGTCTCCAGACTTAAAACCTATTGAGCATCTGTGGGGCATCCTCAAATGGAAGGTGGTGGAGTGCAAGGTCTCGGTATCTAACATCCACCAGCTCCGTGATGTCATCATGGAGAAGTGGAAGAGGACTCCAGTGGCAACCTGTGAAGCCCTGGGGAACTCCATGCCAAAGAGGGTTAAGGTAGTGCTGGAAAATAATGGTGGCCACACAAAATATTGACACTTTGGGCCCAGTTTGGACATTTTCACTTAGGGGTGTACTCACTTTTGTTGCCAGCGGTTTAGACATTAATGGCTGCGTGATGAGTTATTTTGAGGGTACAGCAAATTTACACTGTTATATAAGCTGTACACTCACTACTTTACATTGAAGCAAAGTGCCATTTCTTCAGTGTTGTCACATGAAAAGCTAGAATAAAATATTTACAAAAATGTGAGGGGTGTACTCACTTTTGTTAGATACTGTGTATATATAAATATATATATATATATATACATATATATATATATATATATATATATATATATATATATATATATATATATATATATATATATATATGTATGTTCTGTTCTGTTTAAACCTTGATACCTTTTTTTTAGTATTTTCCGAGAAAATTGCATTTATGGCAAAATTCCTAATAATTTGTTCGCTATAACTTTATTATCACCCAGTCAGTACAATTTTATATTACCCAACATACAGTGACTTTCCTGCTCCCTTCCCCTCCCTCCACCTCAACCTCTCTGCCTCCTTCCCATTTTTTCCATACCCCCTTCAAGTGCACCTTACCTACCCACATAAGTGCCTGGTATGATTATCGTGTATGTTTATATTTACAACATACTAAGGGTAACTTTGTTAAACTGACTTTCATACCAACTGGTGTAACTTGTTAACTACACTCAATATGTTTACTTCTTGTTTCTCTATTTTAGCACATGTTTATGCATTACCTTGTTTTGCTTCTACAAGAAGGATGGGTGTGTTGTCTCCCCCTATGACACAGTTTGCGCCCATATGGGATGTCTGGGGAGGTTGGATGACACACTTCACCTCATATTTAACAAATAATGTCATCACATCGTTCACCTTGTTTCAATTTGACTCTGTCGCTTGTACTCAATTAAGTGATTCCCTTAACTTTGTCAACTGTATGACAAATAATGTTCGCATTCTGTTCCTTGTGAAAAACTCAATAAAAACATTGAACACAAAGATACCTGATGATTGAGGGGTTGTAACGCAGTGGTGTGAAGAATCCCATAGGATTTAAAGGAAAAACATTTTCTTGAGTTTTTCTTGCAAGGTAAAAACGCAGGAAAAACATATCAGTGTGAAAGGGCGCTTAAGTGAAGATTCTCAACACCACTTACCGACCGCCTAACTGTAATTGTACGTCATTACTTTGATGTTAAATACTGGCTGCCATAACCCGGTATCTTTTTTCAGTCAGGCTCTCAGCTCTCATATAAAAGTGGATTACTTTTATAGGTGGAGGGAAAGGTACCCCCTCCCACAACTTCCCGGTCATCTCCGAGCTTACCAAAGCGGTCGGTAAGCCTGGAGCCGATCTGATCCTCCTGATGCCTGGACACCAAGCTGAGTGAGGGCAAGATATGCAAGATATGGAGGTCCGGAGCAACATCTGACATCACTTCCGACTTTCAGGCTTAAAGGGATTTTATTTCCCCTTCCTAAAGTCAAAATTACTTTTTTTTTTGCTTTTAAAGGTAAATGACAGATCTGGGGTCTTTTTGAACTCAGATTTTCAATAAAGAGGGCCTATCATGCCTATTTCTATTACAGGTGTTAAGGAAATTGTAAATTCTGTATAAAATTTTATTCTATTTTGTATGGTTTTCCTATGTATTGCACCAAACAGTTATTTTGGAAAGATGTTAAGTGTATCTTTTTGTGTCTGTTACCTACTGCAGTAGGTATTAATTTGGAACCACTAATCAATATGAGGATAGGAGTTGCCTATCTATAAAATATCCACAACAGTTGGCGAGCTTTGTCTAGGAAGGAATTTACAGGTCACCCTGAGAATCTGAAATGAGGAGCTTGAGACGATCCGGGAATTTCTGATAATCAGCCGGCTGAGGTAAGCCCTTTTGTTTACATTTGAGTTATCAGACTTCCTTGATTGATAAGGCATTTTTAGGACAAAGGGTACCTATGTTACCCCCCTTTAATCAAACGGTATTGATTGGTGGTTATATGTTATGATGTTACTGTCTACTGTCCATCCACGTGTTATAGATAAGAAAGGGAAGAATAGTGCTGTTAACAGGTAATATGAAGCACACATCTGCTGTAATAATAGTTTAGAGACAAGAGGGCATAGGCACAAAAAAAAGAGAGAAGAGAAAAGACTAGCCAGTCATTATGGGCATTAAATTAAGTAAGGGAATGATGGATAAGAGACCCTCAAAAAATGCCCAGTGCAAGAGAAGCGCTATAAAATATATAAACCGAAGAAGCGGTTCCATCTATACTGAGCCCCTAAATAAATGGTTAAAGTGGACAGGGATCCACAATGGGTATCAGGGTTACCACAGGGACTAAGAGTCAAGCAGATTTAACAGCTAGAGAAACAGTTATCTATGTGAACAGGATGGATCAAGGGTTAATTTGTCAACACTAGACATAAAGGGAAATTTTGATGTTAAGTTGTGTGATGAATTTTGGGTCAGACACTACAACTAGTAAATTCTAAAACATGAGAAAAAGCCAAAACAGAGAAATGAGAGTCAAACTGTATAGGAATAACACTTTTTGGCCCTGGCCCAAAACAGAATACTTTATATGTGGTCAGAGAGGTTTTTATGGCTACCCATCTGATCATAGGAGCTAGAGTAAGTTGAGTACAGGGTTACAGTACATGTGATGCAAGGGGTATCAGAGAACAAAATAAGGAAAACAGAATTTAGGGAGGTAAAACTAACTTAAGCAAGGAAAATATTGAAGAGTGTTAAAAGAAAGTGAGAGAACTATATACATGTGTTGTGTACAAATGGATAAAATGTAAGCAATTTTTATAGAGATAATCATGCATGTGAATGCTGGAACTTATAGTTCTACATCTTGTGTTTGCTGTTAGCTCCTTGCTGATATGACCCCCTCCTTTGCCCTCCTCTCTTTTCGCTTTCTCATGAAAGAATGTGCTGGATGAGACATTAGTGGTAAGGACACCCATGATATGACTACACATATATCATAACAATATCTTTCGTTTTAATTAATCTGATAAACAATGTGATCATGGTTATTTTGAATCTGTTTTCCAAACATGGTAAAATGAAGGTTACATTTAAAAGTACACAGTATAGAATTAGACAAATTAAATATTCTTTGATAGTGGAAACAGTGCATTTAAACAAGGGAAATTTAATAAAACGTCCTCCTTTAAGGCGACATACTGTATCTGTGGAGATATATTAGAATTAGGGTGTGATATTGAGATTATCACTTGAGTATTCATTTCTGAAATGAGGTAACAATTTTATTAATATAGATTTATTTTAATTGGTTTACACAACCTATGATTGGAAATGAATACAAGTTATTGGAAAAACTTGTAACATGGGTTTACTTTAGATTAAGATAAGGTTGTTAATTATAATATGGCTGTCATAATACTTAAAGCCTAGATGGATGGGATGCATAAGAACTTTTTCTATAGGGATGAAATCTAAAGTCAGATAATAATTTGATGTGCGGTCCATGATGTGAGAGAAATAAATGTAAAATCTAGCAGACCCATCACGCCAAGTCAACACACCCTGTTAGCATAGATGTCACCTGCAGCCAGCTGTTTTATAGTTTTGATCTGGCTAATAATTTTTCTGTTCTTTCAAATACAGATTGTTGGTCAAGAATAGAAGGCTTCTAGCACACTGATGAAATTAGGGCCTAATCCCCATCTGTTCAAAATAGAGAATAGGAAGGACCAAGAAACCATGTCAAAAGGCTTCTGAAGGTCCAGTGCCAGTAAGTAGCCCTCTTGGGGAGTGCCCCCATCCCAACCAGATTTCATAAGGGAAATCACATCAATCGCTCTCCTTATCTCGTATGCCTTATCTCGTATAAATCCCACATGGTCTTTATGTATATAGTTCTCTATGAAAGAGGCTAAGTGATTGGATAAGAGTTTTGCTAGAATTTTCAAGTCATTATTGACCAGTGAGATAGGCCTGTAGTTCCTCACTTCACTATGGTCTTTGCCCAGTTTTGGTATAACCGAGATAAATGCCAGGTTAGCTGTTGGGTCTAAGGATTGCCTTTCCTCAGAGCTTTAAAATACCATATTTGGTGAAACCATATAAGGTTTCATATAAGGACCATATAAGGTGAACGCATGTTTGTGAAAACCTTATAATAACAGTTAGAAAACCCATCAGGTCCTGGGGCAGACCCGGTCTGCAGCCCTTTAATAACCTCCAAAAGTTTGGTTTTCAAGATAGGAGATTTAAAAAGGGAGCGATGATTAACTGCAAGAGTGGGAAGGGGGATCCCCTCCAGGAAGGTGGCAAGGTCTCTAGGGTTCTCATCCTTGTTCTTGCTATATAGTTTGGAATAGAAGTAGTGCAAAGTGTCCATAATACGGCTTGGGTTTTGAGTGATATCACCCTTCAGGCACCTAATTTTGGGAATGGAGAATGCACGGAAATTAGGGGTCAGTTTGTTTGCGAGTTTTGATCCTATTTTGTCTTTTCGATGTGTCGATGTGAGAGCTAAGTTCAGAGCTAACCTAGCTGTGTCAAGTTTAACCAGCGTATCGGGAGTGGGGTTATGTTTGTGAGTTTTGCTAAGTAATTTGAAATCCTTTTTCGAGCTTGTCTATGTCCACCTGGTGCTCCCGTTTTAGAAGCTGAGAAGCTAATTGAATAAGCTTACCACGGATCACAAACTTATGTGGCCCCCATAAGGCACCTGGAAAAATATCATCCATATCATCCATATCATTCATCAGGAAAAAAGAGGAACAAATCAGCGTAAATATCAAATAGCTGGAAGCGGCTGAACACCAGGGTCAAAAATCAAATCCCTGAGAGTGATATATAGCAGATGGTGCAGCGCTAAAAAAATATTAAATCATCAAAGAAATAGTCCATAAACTTCAAGCATTTATAAGTGTTGTGACATCATGCTGAAGATCCGCTGATGAAGTCCCCGCCCACTGGGACGCAACGCGTTCAGAAGGAAGAGAGCATTGTGACGTCACCCGCGACCATCTCGTATGTTTACCTACCCATGCTCATACATCTGGCACTGGATGAGTGCCTTGTTTGTAAGTTTTTTATCTTGTTATCTTACCTCATTAAAGTTTTTTACGGAGAGCACTATGGTCTACCCCTTTTATCTTTACATGGCATATACGTTTGGGGATTGATTGACTCTGCATATTGCTTATCCATTACCGCTGCTGACTGATTTGGATCGGCTGCTTACCTGCTTCATATGACCCGTAAGGGAAAGCGCATCTGACCCTCTATAACAAAAGGGTCCTGTTGGTGAGGTGAGAGGCCATTTCATATGTTGGTGGAGGGATCACTTTTACCCACAAAGTTTTCAGCATGATGTCACAACACTTATGAATGCTTGAAGTTTATGGACTATTTCTTTCATCATTTAATATTTTTTTAGCGCTGCACCATCTGCTATATATCATTCAGCAGGAAGAATTCCTGCAATTCCTTTCCTAACATGGTGCATCTAATAGGGTCACTCAGAAGGGATTTGTTGAGTTTCCATGGCCAAGGACCTGAAGGTGAAGGGGCCTTAGAAAGTTTCAATAAAATTAGGGAATGATCTGACCATGCTACTTCTCAGATGGAGGCCTCCAATATACTGATGTCTAAGGTGGTGAGAAAAACATGGTCAATTCTTGCGTATGTTTTATGGGGTGCAGAATAATGTGTGAAGTCCCATACGGAAGGATTCATCTCCCTCGAAATGTCTACCAGACCTAATGAATGAAAAAGTCAGGCTATGCGTGAGATTTGTTTAGGGGGTCTTTTTAGCTGAGGAGCCCCCGTTTTGTCTAGGAGCTGATCAAACGAAATATTGGAGTCGCTGCCCATTACCACACAACCCTCAAAGTGGGGAGAAAGGGTAAGAAGCATCTCTATGAAAAATTTAGCTTTACCCTTATTCTGGGGGTAATATGAAATGAAAGTGTATAGACAGCCATCAACATGTCCTTTGACCAGGATGTAGTGACCCTCCCTGTCCTTGATCGTTTGGGAATGAGAAAAAGACACTCTTTTGGAGAAAAGAATAGCCACTCTCCTTTTTTTGACCTCTGCATTTGCTAAGAAAATGGTGGGGAATTTATGGTGTAAAAACATTGTTGAAATGCCTTACGTCTCTTTATCGGGGAGTTGATGCCTTGTGTATAGTGAGACGCCACTCTAAGATAACCACTCCACTGAACTGAATTAGCCATGAAAAAGAGGGGAGAGGCATAGCTGCAATACATTTTTACTTACCAGGCTGGCCTGGCTGGAGTCCACGTAGAAACCACTCCGAGCAGGGACGAGTTCCTAATATTTTGCAAGAGGCCAGAGCCTCGATCTGAAAGAAGGGAAGAAACATGAAAAAAAACAGGAAGAAAGGTTGTGAAGGAGAGGGGTAACTGAACCTAAAACTGGATTAATTCTGTGTTCTTTGAAAACAGGGCCGGTATTACCAAGTCCCATTCCCTTTAAAATGAATAAGGGAAATATGTATTTATCTGTGCGCCCTGAAAAATTCAGAGCGCAAACCTGATGTCGCCCAGGGGATCTAAACCCCTTAAGTTACAACAGGAGGAGGAGCACTAAAACCACTCCAGCCTATAAGCCACAAAAATGTAGAATAAGAATAAACATAGTAATATGGTCGACCCTCACTAAATTAAAGTTATCTATTGCCTAGCAAACCATAACATAACAAAGCACAGTATTTTTTGAACCACATTATGCTGGATCATAGAGCACCCAGACAGGGAGGGACCTAAGGCTCTCCCCCCAGGAGCACTCACAAGACAGTGTAGATAGAGAACATCTTGCTATCCTTTAGGGGGCTTGGCCTAGGAGGCTGAGGACCAGGAAAGGGGAGCAAGGTCAAAATAGTGCCTTTAGACTGTAGATCTGAGAGATCTCAACTCCAGACTTAAGGGAAAAAAAGGGAAAAAACCCTACAACAATTAAAGAAACATTGACCCCAAAATACAAATTAGTAGGATAGGATAGGATAGGGGTACAGTCATAACCTTGTAACCTGGGAAGTTATACTTCCATCCAAGAGTGGACCATAGCTGGTCAGAAAAAGATACGGAGGGAGAGTCCTCCATCAGGGAGGGTTGGAGTTCCGATGTCTTCTTTATTTTTGTTTCTGTCAGGCGGGGGTCAGAGGACTAACCGAAATGGGTCGCTTGGAAGAGCTCTGGCGAATAGTTGATGATGAAGATGATTCTTGGGAAATGATGCCCAATTGCAGCAGTAGTCATTCACCCTCTTGGAATGGTGCAAAGCCGAACATTTTGTTCCTGAATTGAAATAGCGGAAAGGGAAAGACTGCCAGTATTTCACAGATTTTTGGGATAATTCCCCATAAAGGGGTTTGAGTGAGCTCTTGTGTTGAATAGTTGTGGGAGACAGATCCGCAAATATTTGAACCGGATTCCCCTGTATGGAAAGATTATCTAAATCCCACGCTTTCCTCATAACTTCTTCTTTTACAGCGTACGTTTAACCACAATGTCTCTTGGGAGACCATCCTGACGAGGGGATTGGTGAGCCCTGTGAGCTCGGCCGGAGCGGGGCACAGCTCCTGAATCAAGCCACGGGAGCCACCACACATGTGCCGCGTGCGCAATTTTAAAGCATGACATATCAGGTATTTATTTACTCGGCATAACATCATCTTTCACAATATACAAAAAAATTGGGCTACTTTAACTGTTTTTTTAATTTTTTTTATTATTAAAGTGTATTTCTTCCAAAAAAATGCATTTGAGAGACCGCTGTGCAAAAATCAGTGTGACATAAAATGTGACATAAAATATTGCAACAACTGCCCATTTTATTCTCTAGGGTCTCTGCTAAAAAATATATATAATGTTCGGGGTTTCTAAGTAATTTTCTAGCAAAAAATACTGTTTTTTACTTGTAAACACCAATTGTCAGAAAAAGGTCTGGCTTTAAAGAAAAAAAAAAAAAAAAAAACAACCTGCAAGACAAAGGCATAATGAGCTAGTATGCACTACATACTAGCTCATTATGAAATACTTACCTTAGAACAAAGTTGTTGCAGCGGTCCCCAAACACTGTTGTGACCGGCTACATGTGTCCCGGAGTTATTTCCGGGTTTGCGGGCCATGTTTGGCCGGAGGCGCGATGACGTCACTCCCACACATGCGAGCGGGTGCTGCTGGTTATGGCACAGCTGCTGAAGAAGTGGCAGGAGCGAGCCGTTTCTTCAGTGCGCATGCACCGATGACGTCGGCACATGCCGATACAGTGAATATCTCCTAAATGGTGCAAGTTTAGGAGATATTCAAGGTACCTACAGGTAAGCCTTATTATAGGCTTACCTGTAGGTAAAAGTGGTAGTAAAGGGTTTACAAGCACTTTAAACAGTAGAGAAAAGCACATCAGACACAAGCAAATACACAAACCTCTAAAAAAAATTTTTATTTGTTGAGACCCAATCCACATATTGAGATTTACTGTAGTCTTTTTCTAATACGCTCTCCTATTCATAGCTTGATTATATCATTTATATGCAGTTGTGTTTTTAAAAGTTACAACCCTTTTTATTTTTGTGTATTGTAGAGGAAAATGCTGGTAGTGGAAGATCAAAAAGGTATGTTCCGATACTGCTACACCGGGTGTGTGTTCTTCCTTGCTTGCCCTACAACACTATACATATGAGTACATTATTCTTGTTTGTAGGGAGAATTGAATGCATTGCTTTATTATTAATAAAGTACCTACAGGGAAAGTCTTGTCATGTATGGCACTGACATTAGCATGATAGTTTCTTGGTCAGTAGAGAGTGTTGATAATATGCAGTGAATACTTTAAATGGTTTCATAGTTATTAGAATTTTAGATTTGAAAGAAAAAACAATGCTCAGCTTCAGTGCTTGACATTTCGAAATGGTTTTATCAAGCTTTTTAGGCTCTTCTCATTCAAAGTTTTAGGTTTGCATAAGCCAAACATGAAAACAGTTATTTACCTCAGTTCACTTTCTCCTATCTGTTTTTACAGAGAAAAAAAAAAAGAAAACGTTCAAGGAACACATTCCAGCTGTCAGATGCCTTTTTCAGTCCGTGTCATATACTTTACAGTCTAAAGCATTTATTCAAGCTTTTAAATGTAATCCATTTGAATAATGTAGAAAAAATAATCTCTTCCATTTACCACAATTGTCAAAGTAAAACTGTGTCCAACCTTATCCAGAAATGATATAGATGTCAAAGTTTCTCCCCAGAATCGTAAACACTGTCCAGTATACGTGTCCAATATATCAGGATTGGTGTCTGGTGTCAGCCACTTTAAATGATTGCAATTTGCTAGGTGCTGTGTGCTATTTCTCTGCAAAATATCTTGTACATTCAAATGCATTTACTCATTTCTCTTTACTTCTATGACATGTCAGCATGAAGTACAGCAAAGTTGAATTGAAGTTGCAAATGAATGACAGGCATGTGACATAAAGTTAGGGAGCACCAGATCATCTCTATGACTCTCAGGGGAGGCTTGCCTTCTTCTATACTTGGAGCAAGGGATGTGAACTTTGCTGGGGAAGAATGCAACATGAGCATTAATCATGCAGTTGGGTCTTCTTACCATGTGTGCAAATTTTCTCATGGCTTTGAAAACACCATACTAATGCTTTCTGAGCCAGATTCAGTGATTTGACCACATAGGCCACTTTTTTATTTGTTAAAGAGGAGCTCCAGTCGGTAAAAAAAAAAAAATTAAGTCAGCAGCTACAAAATACTGTAGCTGCTGACTTTTAATATAATGACCCTTTCCTGTCCAGGGAGCAGGCAATGTCACCCCCCAACCCCGAGCCGATTTGTCAATTGGCTTTGGGTGCAGGCACTGGCATTGTAAGTAAGGGAAACCTGCAGTGAAGCCTCCAGGCTTCACAGCCAGTTTCCTACTGCACATGTGCCAGTCGCGCTGTGCTTTCTGAATAGTCCTGTCATCTTCCGGGACTTGTGTGCGTCCCAGACGGCAGTAGAGGGAAGGAGGAGGGGCAGGGAATTTCATTGATCACCATTCGATGATCTTACCTGGAAGTGGGAGCAGGTACCTGTCAAAACCAGGTACCCACCCCCCCCAAAAAAGTGCCAAATGTGGCAGTGAAGGGGGAGGGTGCAAACAAGCGCAGTTTTCCCTTCTGGGTGGAGCTCCACTTTAAAGACATTTTAGAGACATAACTCTGTTGCCTTGCTCATTCAGGTCAAGAGGGTAATTTTAACCACTTCCCGCCTGGCCTATAGCAAAATGACGGCCGGGCGGTGGTTCAGTTACCCTGACTGGGCGTCATATGATGCCCTGCAGGATAACAGCCGCCGCGTGCCCATGGGGACACGCATCGCGGCGATCGGTGGTGCAGTGTGTCAGTCTGACACACCGCTACACTGATCTCGGTAAAGAGCCTCCGTCGGATCACAGATCACAGCTGATCACGATGAAACATGAAAAGCTGTTGATCGGCATTTCCTCACTCGCGTCTGACAGACGCGAGTAGAGGAGAGCCGATTGGCGGCTCTCCTGACAGGGGGGGTCTGAGCTGATTGTTTATCAGCGCAGCCCCCCGCGGATGCCCACACTAGACCACCAGGGAAGCCGCCAGGACCACCAGGGAAAGGGGCAACATGTGGATGGCCAGGTATGTATCCCATGGCCATCCACATGTGCAAATGAATGCCCAATCTGTGCCAATCAGTGCCCACAAATGGGCACTGACTGGCACCATTATGTAACAAATGACATCAGTAATGCCCAACAATGCCACCCATAAGTACCCATCAGTGCCACCCATAAGTATCCATCAGTGACGCCTATGAATGCCCATCAGTACTGCCTATGAGTGCCCATCAGTGCCACCTATGAGTGCCACCTATCAGTGCCCATCAGTGCCACCTATCAGTGCCCATCAGTACCGCCTATCAGTGCCCATCATCAGTGCCCCTCAGTGCCACCTCATCCGTGCCGCCTTATCAGTGCCCGTCAGTGCAGCCATATCAGTGCCTGTTATTGAAGAAGAAAACGTACTTATTTACAAACATTTTTAACAGAAACAAAGAAAAACTTAATTTTTTTTTTAAAAAATCTGTATTTTTTTATTTGTTGCGCAAAAAATAAAAATCGCAGAGGTGATCAAATACCACCAAAAGAAAGGTCTATTTGTGGGAACAAAATGATAAAAAATTTGTTTGGGTACAGTGTTACATGACCACGCAATTGTCATTCAAATTGCAACAGCGCTGAAAGCTGAAAATTTGCTTGGGCAGGAAGGTGTCTAAATGTCTGATATTGACGTGGTTAAAGCCAACACTCCTAGCCCGAGTTAAAATCATCTTTACAACTGTAACCCTAACCCCAGCTCCCCCTAACTTCTAGCTCTACTGCAGCTGCAACAAAATACTATGTGTCAACTGGTGCTAGAAATTCTAGGGAGTGATGAAGTCACTCCCGACTGGCTGCTAGGCTAGAGCATTATGTTATGGGAGGAGGTAACAGGCTACCCATAGCTGGGGCATCAGATTTTTTTTAGTAAGTTTTTATTACATTTTTACATATTTAAGGTTTACAAATTAGTTTTTAAACACTATGAACACATACAATCATGAGGTACAGTATAATGTCACACAAAACAGTATCCCAAATGTTGTATACAATCTATTGCTTACTTCTTACTTCTACAAAGTGCATTGAATAAAAGGAAAGGACGCTTGGATGTAGTGTTGTGGTGCACTGCCCCAATTTTATATATGCACTTTCCAGCATTACAGTGAATAATGGTATGAAATCATGATGAATGGAAACAATGGCTGTTGTTGGTTAAGACTCTATGCTAATGGTCCAGGCCATGGCATTTATCACTCTCTATGGATGTGGAAGATTAACAATGAAGAAGACAAGAAAAGCTTTAATGGATTTGGACTTTAGTGTTGGCAAATAGTTAAAAAAATGTTCTGGGGGCGTGGCCTGACCGCACATGAGAATGGCCGCCTAAACACGGAACTCCGCTCCTTCACAGAGCTATTAAGTGACATCCATTGATCCATCTGAGCTCCTCATTCCCCACCACAGATTATACAATCACAGATAATCCTGCCTCAGAACATACATTAAAAGTGATGCTGCTCTCCCTAACAGGCTGACATGCAAAAAGAATACAGATCCTCCATTAGTCATCTACTTGACAGAGTGGATAACCTAGAGGACCGTACTGATCACATTGAGCAGCACCTAGCAGCAGCTACAATAGCCCATAACACCATTGTAGACATGCAGAATGAACACAGAGAGGCTATCCAACAACTGCCTCTGAAACGGCTGACCTGGAGGACCGCTCCAGGTGGAACAACATTAAAATTAGAGGAGTACCAGACGCAATAACATCTGCTGAGATAGTCCAATATCTATACCAATTATTACGCAAAATTCTACTGACATTAACACCGCAAGACCTCTTCATTGACAGAGCCCACAGGATTCATAAACCAGAGCACTTGCCTGAATCCCTGCCTAGGGATATTCTGGCCCGAATCCATTTTTTCCACTCTAAAGATCAAATCATGAGAGCAGCAAGATCTATGCGCAACCTCCCTGAACCGTTCTCCAAAATAGCACTCTATAACTAATCTCTGCAGCTACTTCGCAGGCACACAAAGCTCACCTCAATCCTTATGGAGCATAAAATTATATACAAGTTCGGGATTCCCTACCAAACTCCTTGTCACTTACCAACATCAGCATGTCGCTATCTTGACACCTAAAGATAAGATTAAACAGCTGCATAACTGGGGTATTATCCCTAATCCACCACCAACAACTCCCCTGAACAAGAGATCTTCCAAGATCACCAACAAATGGGTAGCAACAAGGGATAAACCCTAGCATCAGGGTCATCCCTAAGCACAGCTGGATATCATCTGCATTAAATTTGTGGAGGAGCTGTTTCCCCACTGGTTGACTCTCCTCGCCCTACTGCTATAATGTGCAAAGCACACAGCATTCTCTCAGGTTACCATAATATTCTTCTATTTATGTTAGTAACAGAACTGTTCATGAAATTTATGAAGCCTCTTTATCAGTCTTGATCACTGTGTAGAAGTCATTTTTCTCACTCTCTACTTATGCAAGCAAACTGTAAACACACTTCTTATGCCCCGTACATGATCGGATTTTCTGCCAACAAAACCGTGGATTTTTGTTCGAAGGATGTTGGCTCCAACTTGTCTTGCATACACACGGTCCCACAAATGTTGGGCAACAATTACGAACATGGGAACGTGGTGACGTACAAGACGTACAACAAGCCAAGAAAAAGGAAATTCAATAGCCAGTGTGGCTCCTTCTGCTCAATTTCGAGCATGCGGGAACTTTTGTGCATCAGACTTGTGTACACACAATCGGAAATTCTGACAAGTTTTGTTGGCGGAAAATTTCAGAACCTGCTAGCCAACATTTGTTGGCAGAAAGTCTGACAACAAACGTTCGATGGAGCATACACACACGGTCGCACTTTCAGCCAACAAGCTCACATCCAACATTTGTTGTCGGAAAATCCGATCGTGTGTACAGGGTATAATACTAGAAAGTCATGTTATATACTGTTTAAACCTTCATAGAACTGATCTGACGTCTGTGCCATCTTGACATCTACCCAACCACTACACATGTCACTCAAAATCACCTCCCTTAATGTCAAAGGTCTAAATAGCCCATTCAAATGATTCATGCTATGGAGGGAAGCGATTTCCCAATACACCGATATACTGTGTATTCAAGAGACACTTTTCCTCAATTAATTCATCACGCTGTACCCACAAATTATACCTGCATATCTTCCACACCCAATCTAATAAAAAGCGAGAGGAGTAATGATAGCGGTACGTTCTACCGTATCCCTCACGGTATCGCACATAGTATTAGGAACCTGCCAGAAGAATCTTGTACTATCAGCTTACTTCAATAACAAACATCTGATAATTGTCAATCTCTATGCCCCAAACACCCACCAAAAATCTGTCTACAAAACTATCATACAAAAAATTCAACATTAACACAGAGACCAAATTATTTTATGTGGCGACTTTAATGACAAAATTGACCACTCACTTGATACTTCCACTCCAAAGAGAAGAAGATCCACTGCCCTCTCCTCTTTGGTACTCTTGGAAGAGTTTTATGACCCCTGGAGATGTCAACACAGCACTGAGAAAGATTTAATCTTCTACTCCAACTCCCAGAGAACCTATTCCAGGATCGACCTGTACTTGACCTCCAAAGTACTACTACAATTCATTTCCACTTCCTCCATTGGAGTGATATCATGGTCTGACCGTGCCCCTATTACACTCAACCTGACATCCTCCACCACATCACACAAATTGTGGTGACTAAACTCTTCCCTGATCAGTACCAAGGACAATAGGGAGCAGGTCGGTTCTGTGATTCAGGACTTCTTTACCCACAATGAAGGTTCTGTCTTTAATCCCACCACACCACCACACTTTGGAATGCCCACAAGTCTGTCATAAGAGGGACACTACTGAAGCTGGGAGCCCAGGAGAAGAAAAAACGCAATGCAACCCTCAACACCTTCCTAGACAACATAAGGACCCTATAAATGCGTAACAAGCAAACCTCCTCAGAGGTCACCCACGATGAACTCCATAAACTCAGGTCTGATCTGAGTTCATACCTTCATAGTTACATAGTTACATAGTAGGTGAGGTTGAAAAAAGACACAAGTCCATCAAGTCCAACCTATGTGTGTGATTATGTGTCAGTATTACATTACATATCCCTGTATATTGCGGTCATTCAGGTGATTATCTAATAGTTTCTTGAAGCTATCAATGCTCCCCGCTGAGACCACCGCCTGTGGAAGGGAATTCCACATCCTTGCCGCTCTTACAGTAAAGAACCCTCTACGTAGTTTAAGGTTAAACCTCTTTTCTTCTAATTGTAATGAGTGGCCACGAGTCTTATTAAACTCTCTTCTGCGAAAAAGTTTTATCCCTATTGTGGGGTCACCAGTACAGTATTTGTAAATTGAAATCATATCCCCTCTCAAGCGTCTCTTCTCCAGAGAGAATAAGTTCAGAGCTCGCAACCTTTCCTCATAACTAAGATCCTCCAGACCCTTTATTAGCTTTGTTGCCCTTCTTTGTACTCGCTCCATTTCCAGTACGTCCCTCCTGAGGACTGGTGCCCAGAACTGGACAGCATACTCCAGGTGCGGCCGGACCAGAGTCTTGTAGAGCGGGAGAATTATCATTTTATCTCTGCAGTTGATCCCCCTTTTAATGCATGCCAATATTCTGTTTGCTTTATTAGCAGCAGCTTGGCATTGCATGCCATTGCTGAGCCTATCATCCACTAGGACCCCCAGGTCCTTTTCCATCCTAGATTCCCCCAGAGGTTCTTCCCCAGTGTATAGATTGCATTCATATTTTTGCCACCCAAATGCATTATTTTACATTTTTCTACATTGAACCTCATTTGCCATGTAGTCGCCCACCCCATTAATTTGTTCAGGTCTTTTTGCAAGATTTCCACATCCTGCGGAGAAGTTATTGCCCTGCTTAGCTTAGTATCGTCTGCAAATACAGAGATTGAACTGTTTATCCCATCCTCCAGGTCGTTTATGAACAAATTAAATAGGATTGGTCCCAGCACAGAACCCTGGGGAACCCCACTACCCACCCCTGACCATTCTGAGTACTCCCCATTTATCACCACCCTCTGAACTCATCCTTGTAGCCAGTTTTCAATCCATGTACTCACCCTATGGTCCATGCCAACGCACCTTATTTTGTACAGTAAACGTTTATGGGGAACTGTGTCAAATGCTTTTGCAAAATCCAGATACACCACGTCTACGGGCCTTCCTTTATCTAGATGGCAACTCACCTCCTCATAGAAGGTTAATAGATTGGTTTGGCAAGAACGATTCTTCATGAATCCATGCTGATTACTGCTAATGATATCATTCTTATTACTAAAATCTTGTATATAGTCCCTTATCATCCCCTCCAAGAGTTTACATACTATTGATGTTAGGCTAACTGGTCTGTAATTCCCAGGGATGTTTTTTGGGCCCTTTTTAAATATTGGTGCTACATTGGCTTTTCTCCAATCAGCTGGTACCATTCCAGTCAATAGACTGTCTGTAAAAATTAGGAAAAACCATCTGGCAATCACCTGACTGAGTTCCCTAAGTACCCTCGGATGCAAGCCATCCGGTCCCGGTGATTTATTAATGTTAAGTTTCTCAATTCTAATTTTAATTCCGTCCTCTGTTAACCATGTAGGTGCTTCCTGTGTTGTGTCATGAGGATAAACACTGCAGTTTTGGTTACTGAAGCCCCCGATTCACTCGTGAAGACTGAGGAGAAGAATAAATTCAATACCTTTGCCATCTCCCCATCCTTTGTAACCAGATGTCCTTCCTCATTCTTTATGGGGCCAATATGGTCTGTCCTCCCTTTTTTACTGTTTACATACTTAAAGAATTACTTGGGATTTTTTTTGCTCTCCTCCACTATGTGTCTTTCATGTTCTATCTTAGCCATCCTAATTGCACCCTTACATTTCTTATTGCATTCTTTATAAATTCCGAATGCTGAGGATGATCCCTCAACCTTGTATTTTTTGAAGGCCTTCTCCTTTGCTTTTATATGCATTTTTACATTGGAGTTAAGCCATCCAGGATGTTTGTTCGCTCTTTTAAATTTATTACCCAATGGGATACATTGGCTAATGCCCTTATTTAATATGCTCTTAAAGCAAACCCATCTCTCCTCCGTATTCTTTGTTCCTAATATTTTATCCCAATTTATGCCTTTTAGCAAGGTTTGTAGTTTAGGGAAGTTGGCTCTTTTGAAATTCAGTGTCTTTGTGTTCCCTTCATGTTTCCTATTTGTGTGATTTATACTGAAACTAATTGACCTGTGATCGCTGTTACCTAAATTGCCCCGTATTTCCACATCTGTTATCAGGTCTGTATTGTTGGTAATCAGTAGATCTAGTAATGTTTTATTTCTAGTTGGTGCGTCTACCATCTGACCCATAAAATTGTCCTGCAAGACACTAAGGAACTGGCGAGCCTTAAATGAATGCGCGGTTCCCTCCGCCCAGTCTATGTCTGGATAATTAAAATCCCCCATTATGATAACACTTCCCATCCTTGCTGTTAATCCAATTTGTGATAGGAGATCCGTCCCCACTTCCTCCCTCAGGTTAGGGGGCCTATAGCATACTCCCAGTATTATTTTCTCCTTAGCTTCATCCCTTTGGAGCTCTACCCATAAAGATTCCACCTCCTCCCTAGCCCCCTCAGTGATGTCATCTCTCATATTCACTTGTACATTATTCTTGATATATAGGCATACCCCTCCCCCTTTTTTACCCTCTCTATCCTTGCGGTATAGGGTATACCCTTGAATGTTTGCCAGCCAATCATGAGAGCTGTTCAACCAGGTCTCTGAAATTCCCACAAAATCTAAATCCTCCTTGTACAACAGTATCTCTAGTTCACCCATCTTGTCCGCCATGCTCCTGGCATTGGTGAACATGCCACATAGTTTAGACCGGTCGCATATTGTCCTCGTATTGGGTGTTTAAAGATTGCAACTAGGACTTGCTACTATACTCACCTTGTGTTTTTGTGCTTTGGTTAACCTACCACTAATGCCCCCAATACTACCCTCTGGAATATCTTCCGCGCTGGCTATCACTGTCTCTGGACCCTCCCCCCCATCGCCTAGTTTAAAAACCCCTCTAACTTTTTGGCCATCTTCATTCCCAGCAGATCTGCACCCTCCTCATTTAGGTGCAGTCCGTCCCTTCTATAGTACCGGTTACCGACTGAGAAGTCGGCCCAGTCCTCCAGGAACCCAAACCCCTCCTTACTACACCAGCTCTTCAGCCACTTGTTTACTTCCCTAACCTCCCTCTGCCTTTCTGGTGTGGCTCGATGTACCGGTAGTATTCCTGAGAACACTACCTTGGAGGTCCTTTTCCTCAATTTAGCTCCCAAGTCCCTAAAATCGTTCTTTAGGACACTCCATCTGCCTCTGACTTTGTCATTGGTGCCAACGTGCACCATGACAGCCGGGTCTTCCCCAGCCCCTCCCAGTAATCTGTCCACAAGATCCGTGATGTGCCGAACCAGAGCGCCCGGTAGACAACAAACTGTTCGGCGGTTCAGGTCTTGGTTATAGATTGCCCTCTCTGTCCTTCTAAGAATTGAGTCCCCTACCACCAGAATCTGTCTTTCCTTTCCCTTTGCTGCCCCCCCACTCTCACTGGAGGAGTTCTTCCCCTGGCAGCTAGGAGAGTCCCTCATCTCCAGCAGTGCTGGTCCATGACTGGTTACATCAATGTCACTCAATGGAGCATACTTATTGGGATGCTCCAGTCCTGGATCGGCCTCTCTGGCACTTCCTCCTCTAGCCCTCCTGACTGTCACCCATCTACTCTTTGCTAGTGCCTGCACCTCTTTGTCTCCACCTGCCTCTGTGCTGGCCCCTGCCGGCACCTGCCGTATACGTTCCTGGCTCACCTTCAGAGTGGCATGATTTTTTTATGCAAAATTAAGACTCACCTGGTACTCTCAGGGAAATAAGACAGGGAAAATTATGGCGCAGCAATACAAATATAAAGCAGCACAGTTCAAAATCTTATTAACCCCAAAGATGTAGCCAATTGTTTTGGTTCCTTCTATTCTAAATTGTACAACCAAAACTGTTCCCCTACTGAGACACAACCCACCGATGCAAATATTCAAAGCTTCCTTGCTCAATTAAGTCTCCCCTTCCTAACCCCTACACAGGTAAAAGCATTAGCTCAACCCTTCTCGATCCAAGAAGTCCAGAGCGCTATTAAGACACTCCCATTGCACAAAGCCCCAGGACCAGATGGCTTTGGAAATTGATACTATAAAATGTACTGTGAGCAAATAGTCCCACACCTCTGTAACTCACTTAATAGATTTCTAGCTACTGGAGGCATTCCAGCTGAATCATTAGAAGCCCTCATTACCACCATCCATAAACCAGGAAAGTCCCCTCATGACCCAGCCAAATATCGCCCCATCTCACTCCTTAATACTGACCTAAAAGTGTATGGCAAATTACTAACAACACGTCTATCACAACACATGCCCCACCTCATACACCCAGATCAGGTGGGATTTATCCCCAACGTCAGGCCTCCGATGGCACCCGCCGCTTTGTGGACCTCATTCACTGGGCTGAACATCAAACGCCTTCTCTGCTGATCTCTCTTGACGCAGAGAAGGTGTTTGATAGAGTCCACTGGGGCTCTAGAAGTCCTGAGGAAATTTGGTATAGAGGGTAAATTTTTACAGGCCATCTTAGGTCTCTATTCATCACCCAGTGCTAAGTTATGGACCTCAGGCATCCTCTCTGACTCATTCCCAATCACCAATGGCACCCGATAGGGATGTCCTCTCTCACCCCTGATCTTTGCCTTGGTGATTGAGCCCCAAGCCCAAACCATCTGATCAAACCCCCTCATTTCAGGGATTCTAGTTGGAGATACTCACCACAAAATAGGCCTATATGCAGATGTCATTATTATCGCAATTACCGACCCACTGAACTCACTTCCCATTCTATGTCAGGTACTTAATGATTTTAGTATGATTTCAATATACAAACTAAACCACTCTTATGCCCCGTACACAAGGTCCGACTTTCCGACTGAAAATGTGCGATCGGAGCGTGTTGTCGGAAATTCCGATCGTGTGTGTGCTCCATCAGACTTTTTCCAGCGGATTTTCGGACACACAAAGTTTGAGAGCAGGCTATAAAATTTTCCGACAACAAAATCCGATCGCGTCAATTCCGACCGTGTGTGGACTATTCCGACGCACAAAGTGCCACGCATGCTCAGAAGAAATTCCAAGACGGAACAGGTTCGGTCTGGTAAAATTAGCGTTCGTAATGGATATAGCACTTTTATCAGGCTGTAATGTTTTAAATTGTTTGATTTAATGCAGCGCACTCTCTTCTTCTTTATAATGCTACAAGAATGAAGTAGTTTTGCTGCTCATATTCACACAGACTTCTCACAAACTTCTTTCTTTATTATTTAGCATGATTTCATCAATATATTTTGATTTCTCACATCTGACAAAAAAGATATTTTTTTTTTCTGGTTTGTATTTTTTTCAAGCCTGATCTTGTATTTTTATTTTTTTTTTACTCCTGAATATTTTTGGGTGTGTTTTGTGTGTCAAGTTACCACAACACCATTATTATCTTGTATTATTTAATCTCAAGGAGGTTGCTTGGTGTTGGTGTCTCTTGGTAATTTCACATTGTATTTTTGAAATGTACCTGCCTCCTCACAAACAAACTGTCCTTTTTGAAGGAAAACACACATAGGCAAGTATAATTGAAACAAAAATCCTTTATTAAGGGCTCAGAACCAAACAAAGAGGGAGGCAACGCTGGAGAAACAGCAGAAATCGGCGAAGCCTTTGACCCCCAGGGCACACATCAATTATTTCCAGGCAAAATTGGTGGCCTGAGGAGTCCTTATCTAAGGGAGTTCAATCTGGTCCAGAAGTCCAAGAGAATCATGAAAGCAGCAGATGACATGTCTGTCCCCAGGCTGTGGTCATACAAGAGCCTGCATCTTTTGCCAGACCAGACTGAACCCAGGTCATCACTCTCTGGTCTTCCTTACACGCTTCCTTCCCGACTGTGGCTCTGGTGTTGGAGGTGTGGCAGGAGGAGGAGTAGGACCTGGAGGAGGAGGAGGAGGACCTGGAGGAGGAGGAGGAGGACCATGGGTGAGCTGACAAATGTGGCTTTCACATGTGAGTTGGCCCCTCAACCTCATATTTAGAGCTTCCAAAATTACAAACTCGCATTAGAGGCGTTGGCCCTCCTCCATTTGCATAATTTTGCATGCAGTTAGCTCAGCAAAATCCTCTTCCATACTGTGGGGTGTTCTGAGGGCCTCAGTAGCCTTCCAAAATAGGCCTATTGCTGCCTCCTCCAGGTTACTCCAGAGCCAGAAACATCCAGATCCAGGAGGAGACGATTTAAGGCAACAAATATGTCCTTTGGGGAAATGTTGGAAATGGTCCTGAAGAGGGCCGACTATGACGGAAAGTAAGGACCTTACCCCAACCCCAATGTCAGAAAGGCCAAGATTATGGCAAAAGTTGTCAAGAGTCTGCAGAAGAATTTTGGGGGTACGTCGATCCAAGGATCAACTGAGGAAGCGGTGGTTGGACCTCAAATTAATGGAGCATGAGCAGTACAGAAGGATCAGGAGAGTGCTGCAAAAAAGTAAGTAGTTGTCCTGTGTTCCTATTTGTTATTTTTATTACGTTCGTGCTGCTCCATGTGCTTTTCTTAACTATTGTACAGTTTAAAATGGCAACTTTCATGTTCATGGGCACATTATTCGTTTGTTCGGCCTAGAAAACAGCATGTTTTGTCCAGATGCAGTACTAAACATTTTTTCAGGCGTACTTCTGTTAACTAAATTTTGGTGTCTAGATGGGTTTGTAACTAGAATGTAATGCAAACTAGATTCTGTGTAAGGAGAGGACACTCAGCAGCTGTTTACACATCTGGACACTGTAACACTAGTGTGTGACACCAGAACACCCTTTTTATTAGGGGGTCCCACACAGGTGCTCCAGTGTATACTATAGGAGTGTCTCCATCTGTGAAGCTTGTAAAAAACAGGTAAGTATTCTAGCTTGACAAAGTGACAAAAATATTTCTTCATCTTGGAACTCTGCCAAAATAGACAATTGTACCCCACTTCCAAAAAATGTTTCATGTTCCTATTTCTGCCATCAAATATCTGTGTGCTAAGTATACCTATTTTTTTTAACATAGGGGAGAAAAAACTCAGAGGACACCACTCATCAGAGGAGACCACAGACCCCCCACCTCATGAGGAAGTGGAAATCCACCAAAGACAAGCAGAGGAGGAGGAGGGAGACGTGGTGGAAATTGTCACCACAACAGGTGAGTGTCTGCGACCAAAGGCTCAGGTAAGAGATGGATGCCGCCATATTTATAATACATGGTGTGTTTTTGTTTTTATATTTTTAGGTGATCGTGATGTTGTGGATCCAGGTTATTTCACCAGTGAAAGTGCACAGAGCCTGATCGGAGAGATCATGGGCTGTAATAGGGATTTGGAAAACATCCAGAAAAACATCAATGATGTTCAAAACAAAATGAAGAACATCATTGATGTTTTAGGGAGAGTTTAAAACACCTCCAAAGCCCTTAATTTTTTTTTTGGTTTTTTGAATTTTAAAATTTTTCACATTTTTTGACATATTTGAGAAAAGCCAAATTTTGAAGATGTACACAGTGTGTCAACATGTGCTATCTGTCATCACGGGAGATCAATGTAGGCATTTTGGGGGTGCAACGAAAGTCGCTGAGAGGAAGGGGTTGCACCCCCATAACGCATCCCTTGATCCCCCATGATGGCAGCTAGCACATGTTGACATTTGGCAATTTGTGTGCATCTTCAAAATTTGGCTTTTCCAGGGGTGACTTCACCCCATCTGAACGCAATATCAAACACAGTTTATAAATACTCATGTCTGATATTGCCTTCAATTTCTACAAAAGTTGAACTTTGTAAGTTCCAGATTTGTGTTAATTCGTAGTCCTGTGTAGGGATGAGCCGAACACCCCCCTGTTCGGTTCGCACCAGAACATGCGAATAGGAAAAAAGTTTGCTCGAACACGCGAACACCGTTAAAGTCTAACAACAAAAAAGGGGGACACTCAAATGAGCACAGACACAGGAGGCTGCGCACCCCAAAATATATATATGGAAAACGTGAAACCCCCTAACGGGGCTTTACTGCAGCCAATATTGTAGTGTAATCCAATTCCAAATAAGGTAGATAGATAAGAGGTTTTGTTGATATAAAACGAGTTTTACTTAATGCATTCTGACAAATACAAGTCAGGACATGAACTAGAATGTAACATAGGTCAGGAAGCAATGTACAGTACAGTCAACCATGGGCAACAGAAGTAGAACAGCATAAATTGTTAAGTCGTGAGATCCTGACGCATTTCGACCCCAGTGGGTCATCTTCAGAGGATAGGTGGTTTAACAACTGTAGGGATGTAAACATACATCAAAAAATCTTTCAAAACAAAACAAAACGGAACCAAACAATATATCTATATCTGTATGAACAAGTCCATATGTTATAACATTACCAGTCAAAATTGCTCTTAAATGATTGTAGACGGCCAAAATGTGAGGGAGTTACCCTCTCATGTGTCTCCAATTTCCCAGGCGGTGGGTCGGTCCCCCAGGAGAGCAGAAATCGCGCACACATACCTTGCGAGGGATCACACAATGGATAACCCCCAAGTTGTGGAGGGGAGGAGGGGCATGCACTGCACCTGCAAGGGGTAATAAAGTACTAAATATAAATAAGACTTTTGGGTCAAGAAGTTTTAACTCCTCGGGCAATGAGGGGGAATATCGTATTACCATAATTTTATACCATAATTTTTAAAGATATTGACAGGTACAGGTTGGGAGTAGGTCCATGGATACAGCATACAAAGAACAGGAAAACAAAGTGAAAGTGATATGAGGAAAAAGTGGGGGGGGGAGGAAAGAGGAAAGGCCATGAGGTATGAAGTGTGAATAGAAAAGAAAGAGCACGAAAGAGAAGCCCAGAGGGGACCGTGCAACAAGGGTGACGTAAAGCGAAGACATAGAAAGTGGCAGAGTTGTATGCATGTATGTATGGGCCAGTACCCAACAGACACGAATATAGAGACCTGAGGAATCGTGGGGATCGTGATGTGTGCATGAATGGTGAAAAAGCCAGGGGATCATGACGTGTACGGAAAACCCGGCCCGCAGGCCGGGAGGGGGGGGGGGAGTGGAAAAAGGAACAGGAAAAAAGGGGAGGCTTTGTGGAGACTATACATTTCTTGGCCAACCGATGATCCTCTATGTTTTAGAAGCTTTAACCACGGCCTTGTAACAACCTGTTATGGACTTTTCCCCCCTCCTCCCGCTCCTCTTTTCCTCCTGCCAGAGGGGGGGGGGCGGGGTCACCGGGTGGCCCTGCCCCCCGTTATTTAAGAACCGTCAGACGAGGAGACGCCGTCACACAGCGGGAGCCTCCCTCCATGCCAGCATGGATGCGGAGCGGCCCGGAGAAGAAAATCAAGAAGAGAAGAAGAGAAGAAGGAAGAAGAGAAGAGGATGAAGAAGAAGATGAAGAGAAGAGCGGGAGCCTCCCCCCATGCCATGGGTGCGGAGCGGCCCGAGGAGAAGAAGATGCCGGAGGAAGAACCAGAAGAGCCAGAAGAACCAGAAGAAGAAGAAGATGAAGGAAGGTAGAAGAAAGAAGAAGCATTTAAATAAAGGAATTGTCAAAAACTGTCTCTTGTCATTTTTAACATTTTTGACAGTTTTTTAGTGAAATGGTAGGGGTAAGTACCCCCTTACCATTTCACACAGGGGGGGCCAGGATCTGGGGGTCCCCTTGTTAAAGGGGGCTTACAGATTTCTATAAGCCCCCTGCCCGCAGACCCCCACAACCACCGGCCAGGGTTGTGGGGATGAGGCCCTTGTCCTCATCAACATGGGGACAAGGTGTTTTGGGGGGCTACCCCAAAGCACCCTCCCAATGTTGAGGGCATGTGGCCTGGTATGGTTCAGGAGAGGGGGGGGCCGCACTCTCGTCCCCCCTCTTTTCCTTCGGCCTGCCAGGTTGTGTGCTCGGATAAGGGTCTGGTATGGATTTTTGGGGGGACCCCACGCCGTTTTTTTTTTTTTGGCACGGGGTTCCCCCTAAAATCCATACCAGACCTGAAGTGTCTGGTATGGAATTTAGGGGGAACTCCACGTCATTTTTAAAAAAAATTTTGGCCGGGTTCCCCTTAATATCCATACCAGACCTAAAGGGCCACGTCATTTTTTTTTAAAAATTTTGGTTCGGGGTTTCCCTGTGGGGAATTCCCATGCTGTTTTTATCAATGAACTTCTATGTGTATTGTCGGCAATGCAATAGCCGCGGGTAGTTTTAAATGGGTTTTTTCCTTCCAAATGTCATTTTGCTGTCAGACTGTTCTAAACACGGGAAACATGCGCCCCTTTGCAGGCATACTATAGACACCCCCCAGGTACGAAATTTAAAGGGATATTACACTTTTATTGTTTGACTTTAAGCATTATTAAAATCACTGCTCCTGAAAAAACGGCCGTTTTTAAAACTTTTTTTGCATTGATCCATGTCCCCTGGGGCAGGACCCGGGTCCCCAAACACTTTTTATGACAATAACTTGCATATAAGCCTTTAAAATTAGCACTTTTGATTTTCTCCCATAGACTTTTAAAGGATGTTCTGCGGCATTCGAATTTGCCGGGAACACCCCAAATTGTTCGCTGTTCGGCGAACTTGCGAACAGCCAATGTTCGAGTCGAACATGAGTTCGACTCGAACTCGAAGCTCATCCCTAGTCCTGTGAGCCTCCAGGTAATTGACCAAATCTGGTCTCCAAAAAAGTATATCTTTGCAAATGATCAGCTGCTAACGTTACGCATGTCTCATAACCATGCAAAATAGTTAAACCAAATTGTACACACGCTGCGCTTATCAAAATAAAAAATAAGAAATTTCCACTAAAATATTAATAAAGTGATATTGTGCCTAACATATACAAAATCTATTAATAACTATTAATACTATACTATACGTTAATGTGCAATAAATTTCAATGAATGAATAAATAGGTAAAAGTGCTCCAATAAGCCTGTGTATTGCAAATATTCCACAAAGCTTGTGCAATTTTAAAACGTTAATAGATAATTCAACACAAACATCTATGCGATTTAGTGTTGCATCCAAGCATATCAGTACTGCATCTATGCAATATGGTGTTAGTGCAATGTTCGAACAATAAAAAGTTAAAAAATACAAAAAAACGCATCCATGCGATTTGGTGCTACATCCATGTGATTCTATTCTATTCAGTGATGTGTTGCTGTGCAATGATTAAATTAACAGTCCGATTTAGTGTTGCATCCATGCATTTCAGTGCTGCATCTATGCAATACGGTATTAGTGCAATGTTCAAACAATAAAAAGTTAAAAAATACAAAAAACACATCCATGCGATTTGGTGTTGCATCCATGTGATTCTATGCAATTCAGTGCTGTGTTGCTGTGCAATGATCAAATTAACAGTCCACAGATCTTCCACAATCCATTCATGTGTTATGGTGAACACAAACTAAAGTGCTGTGCGCTCATACAAGTGCTCCCCCCCCCCCAGGTGATAGCCCCTTACCTTAGGGCGTGCGACCTTGCAATTAAGCTTGAGCAGAATGCGCCTTAGAACCTCTCTGGGTTCGATGTTATATGCAGGGTCCCGGATAGATTTGCACTGGTGCCTCTGTTTCTCACAGCAGTCCCGTTTGTACCTCAATATATCAACATAAATAGGACTTCATGGTGCAGTATGTACTAAATTTATTAAAATCATAAACAAATCCCGCAATGGGTACTCAGAGTAACAAAGCGCTTAAGGGCGCCACACTAAAACAGCAGAGACGAACGGGCAACAGCGGCCGGTATGGGGTGGCGTGCTAGTCTGTCCCAACAGGTTGTATGTATAACATTCCATCCTGTCCCCTTCCCCTATGATACAAGGGGTATTTCGTATCTTCATCTATCTTCATTTTGTATTACCCCCTGATGAAGATACGAAATACCCCTTGTATCGAACACGCATAGGGGAAGGGGACAGGATGGAACGTTATACATACAACCTGTTGGGACAGATTAGCACGCCACCCCAATATCGGCCGCTGTTGCCCGTTCGTCTCTGCTGTTTTAGCGTGGCGCCCTTAAGCGCCTTGTTACTGTGAGTACCCATTGCGGGATTTGTTTATGATTTTAATAAATTTAGTACATACTGCACCATGAAGTCCTTTTTATGTTGATATATTGAGGTACAAACGGGACTGCTGTGAGGAACAGAAGCACCAGTGCAAATCTATCCAGGACCCTGCATATAACATCGAACCCAGAGAGGTTCTAAGGCGCATTCTGACCAAGCTTAATTGCAAGGTCGCACGCTCTAAGGTGAGGGGCTATCACCTGGGGGGAGCACTTGTATGAGCGCACAGCACTTTAGTTTGTGTTCACCATAACACATGAATGGATTGTGGAAGATCTGTGGACTGTTAATTTGACCATTGCACAGCAACACAGCACTGAATTGCATAGAATCACATGGATGCAACACCAAATTGCATGGATGCGTTTTTTTGTATTTTTTAACTTTTTATTGTTTGAACATTGCACTAATACCGTATTGCATAGATGCAGCACTGAAATGCATGGATGCAACACTTAATCGGACTGTTAATTTAATCATTGCACAGCAACACAGCACTGAATTGAATAGAATCACATGGATGTAGCACCAAATCGCATAGATGGGTTTTTTTGTATTTTTTAACTTTTTATTGTTCGAACATTGCACTAACACCATATTGCATAGATGCAGTACTGATATGCTTGGATGCAACACTAAATCGCATAGATGTTTGTGTTGAATTATCTATTAATATTTTAAAATTGCACAAGCTTTGTGGAATATTTGCAATACACAGGCTTATTGGAGCACTTTTACCTATTTATTCATTCATTGAAATTTATTGCACATTAACGTATAGTATAATATTAATAGTTATTAATAGATTTTGTATATGTTAGGCACAATATCACTTTATTAATATTTTAGTGGAAATTTTGTATTTTTTATTTTGATAAGCGCAGCGTGTGTACAATTTGGTTTATCCAGATTTGTGTATTTCTTGTTGTTTTTAAACATGCCTGTTTTACCTTAAATGGACATTTCTACTTTTATTAATGTGACCCAAACATTTTTTATACAACAAACATGTTGGTTTGTTTTAAAAACCTTTTATAAATGCACATGTGATTGTGCTGGTATTAAAAAGATTGATAATTAACAATGTGTGGATTATTGTTTCAATGCTCCCAAACTTTGGTTGTGGTAAAATTGGTGTTTTTTCGGTGACAATGGGGGTTATTTCCTAAGGGCAAATCCACTTTGCACTACAAGTGCAGTTTCAGTGCAGTCTCAAGTGCACTTGTACTGTAAAGTGTCTTTGCCTTTAGTAAATAACACCCAACAGTGCTTTCTAATGTTACACAATCACGCCATTTTTAGGACACCCCAAATTTATGTCAGGGTCAGCTAAAAGAAACACAAGCAGTAAATGTCAGCAAATATTTTAGTAGTTAAAAATAGTTTTTTATTTAAAAAATGCCTCAGACATTGTCTGGCATATTGATGGCTCCCCTACATGCAATGTATTCAAGGTATCTTAAACGGATCTCGCGGTCACTCAGGGGGGGCAAGCCAGGACGGCCAGCTTCAAGCGCCATCAGGGTTTGTTCATTTACATGAATTCCGGCCTCAGGCCCAACTGAGGCAGCATAGTTGGCAGAATTTCTCCTTAAAAAGTTGTGGAGAACACAGCACGCCAGGATGATATGATTGAGTTTTTACTCTGCCATATGTATGGGTGTGAGAAATAGGCGGAACCGGCTGGCCATGATTCCAAACGTGTTCTCCACCACTCTTCTGGCTCTGGCCAGCCGGTAATTAAAAACCCTCTGGTCCGGGGTGAGGGTCCTCATAGGGAATGGCCACATAAGATGGTCCCCCAGTGCAAAAACGCTTCATCCGCAACGAAGACGAATGGGAGTCCTTCCACATTGTCTTCTGGAGGTGGCAAGTCCAAGCTGCCATTCTGGAGACGCTTGTAGAACTCCGTGTGGGCGATGACTCCATCATCTGACATCCGGCCATTCTTCCCCAAGTCCACATACAGGAACTCATAAGTAGCCGACACCACTGCCAACATCACAATACTATTGAACCCCTTATAGTTGTAATAGTATGACCCTGAGTTGGGTGGTGGGACGATGTGGACGTGTTTCCCATCAATTGCCCCTCCGCAGTTAGGAAAGTCCCACCGCTGGGCAAAGTGGGAGGCCATAGTCTGCCATTCCTGTGGGTTGGAAGGAAACTGTGGAGTCAAACAAGAAAAATAAATGAATAATTTTGCACATCAACATGCTTGATTTGTTGTAGCCGTATTAGTGCAATTGTGACAGAGAAAATTGAGTACTGTCCGTGATACTTTTTTTATTTGCACTAACATACAATTTTTCAGGACAAGCTTTCGGGGTATGTCCCCTTCTTCAAGGTCCAAGCAGTACTTTATGCTAAAGTTTTACGACCGCTCTGTGATTAGTATTCCCCCCCCCCCTTGCATTCCCCCGAGCTCTCCCTCTGTCTTATCTCACTAACTCTGCTGCTATCTTTATTACCATTGATTTGTATGTGTTTTGTTTTCTCTTTTTTTTTTTTTTTTTTTCTTTTTCCTTTTTTTCTTTAACATTCTGCTTAAAAATTTGTGAATCAGTACTGCTTGGACCTTGAAGAAGGGGACATACCCCGAAAGCTTGTCCTGTAAAATTGTATGTTAGTGCAAATAAAAAAAGTATCACGGACAGTACTCAATTTTCGCACATCAACATGGAAAGCAGATTAGACACAAACATTCTTGGCCAACATCAGTATAACATTTATTTTAGGGAGTATTTAAAGACAAAGGTATAAGGTCCACCTATCAGATTCCTCCTTCCCCCCTCTTATGGGCCATTTGTAAAATTTTATGGGGGGGAGATGTTTTGGACAGGTAACCCTCTCCACTTCATTGAGAGATGAATGCCTAAATAATGTGTATTACTTTGGTCAGCCTCTCCTTACTTTACACTATTGGCAGCCCACTGGACAGGTAAGAAGTGTCATAATACAAAGAGATAAATACACACTGTACATATTTTAGCACATTTTAATATTCTGCTATTACCTATCAAGATAACAATAGGATACCAAAAAATTAAACAGTACCATTTGAAAGTATTCAGGCAGGCCCTTGCACTACATACTTTGGGGAATTTATCCATAAATCTGACCACTAAAGAGGTGGGTATAGTATATATGGGTTTGACAAAATCAGCAGATAGAGGATTGGTATCAACTGAGTTAGCAGTTGGGGGGAGGGAGGATTCCAAAAGATTTTGGGACACCAAAAAAAAGCCTCTGGCACTCTGTCTGAATTTAAAGCACAAATCACAATTTTACACATTTTAGGGGGTGTTTAGGGTAAAGCACTACTATGGAGCTGACAAAATACATTGTTAAGTGACTACACAAGGTGAATATAGGGCCAGGAAAGCATGCTGGGAAGGTAAGTGAAGGCAAATATGTAAGAAAGACAAAAAAAAAATACATAAAAATCCAGCATGCATGAGGACAAAGGGGACATTCACAGCATATTACAATCATGGTAATTAGGGAATGAGGAAAGAAATACAATACACTATCAAACATTAAATACAATAAAATGTGATGTTAAAGGATAAATCTTACCTTAATATACTCCTTCTGCAGGACCTGGATGATGGCAGAACAGGTCTCTGGGATAATGATCCCCAGAGCCTGGGGGGAGATGCCTGTTGAGAACTTGAGGTCCTGCAGGCTTCTCCCCGTCGCCAAGTACCGCAGGGTGGTGACTAGCCTCTGCTGCGGAGTGGTGGCTTGCCTCATGCAGGTATCCTGCCTGCTGATATAGGGGGTCAGCAAAGCCAACAAACGGTGAAGTACGGGGTCTGTCATCTGGAGAAAGTTCCCGAAATCGTCAGTATTCTCACGGATCTCACGGAGCAAAGGCATGTGACAGAACTGGTCACGCTGGAGCAACCAATTCTTGGTCCATGAACTCCTACCCACCCTGTTCACGGACTGGGCTTGTGTCAAGGTAAGGACCCCAACACCAAGACCCCACACAGCACGAACTCTACGAGGAGTACGTATACGTAACATGGCTAGAAATCCGTTGGCTGCTTAGAACGAAGTAACAGAACGCACTGAAGAACAGCAAGGCCTGTGAAGAGTGACCTGAAAATCAGTAACAAATGAACACAATAACAAGTCAATTGCACTCACTGCACGCACTGAAGACCAGATACAAACCCACAAGTACAAACTGAACAGCAGAAAACGATCTGAAAGCCACGAGTCTGAAAAAGCGCGAATCGTCTCTCACCAAACTTTTACTAACACGAGATTAGCAAAAGGAGCCCAAAGGGTGCCTCGCTTGGTTCTGAACTGCCCTTTTATAGTCTCGTCGTACATGGTGTACGTGACCGCGTTCTTGGCGATCGGAAAAACTTTGTGCGACCGTGTGTATGCAAAACAAGTTTAAGCCAACATCCGTCGGAAAAAATCCATGGATTTTGTTGTCGGAATGTCCGATCAATGTCCGATCGTGTGTACAGGGCATTAGACATCCATGATTGGCATCTCACTACCACCCTCAACCAAAATGGAGGTCTCCAAAACTTCCCCTTTCTCCTGGGCCTCCCGCTCCTCAATGACATACCTGGGCATCCAACTTTTATCTCCCTCCTCCACGCTTCTTCGCTCTAACCTATTCTCCCTTCATCAGAAACTACTAACCATAACCTCAGCTATGTCATCCATTAAAGCATCATGGGTTGGACGTATAGCCCTGACCAAAATGTTCCTTCTCCCACATATTCTTTACTACTTTAGGACACTACCACTACCGATACTACCAATGAAACTATCCACAATCCAACAAATTCTTAACTCCTTAATTTGGGCAGCTCGCAAAACTGTGACTGAAAGCTTCAATATTAGGCTCCCCGACTACCTACGCTGGACTGGGAACACCCAACATTAAACGGTACTATAAAGCAGTCATCTTACATCAAGTAAAGCAGTGGTGGTCCCCGCACCCTACTACATTGTGGCACCAAATTGAGTCAACTGCTCTATGAAGCACCCCACAACTAGTATTATCAGCAACTTGGATGAACTTTCATGCACCACGCTCATACCTCCTCGTGGTCAACGCCTTCACCGCAGTATGGAAAGCTGTGAGTCACACCTATCAAGGAATACACATAGATACCTTGAAGCTACCTCCAATTCTTTCATTGCAACTTCTATCTCAGAATTTAACAATTCAACACTGGTATGCAGCTGGAATCAAGACAATTGGAGACCTACTTCTCCATACAAACCTCAAAAGTTACCAACAGCTCACCATGGAATACGGCTTATCAAGCAAAAACTTCTACATCTTGCTTAGGATCCGACACATACTCTCGAAACTACCTGCCTCTACAGAAACGACCTCCAAGGACCTGCTTTCCTACTACATCCACCCAATCAATAGAACCAAGGGAATCACCCACATCCACAATCTCTTCTCTAAAGCAGCAACCACATACAAACCTGCCAGTATGGTCTACTGGGAATCAAAATTACAGACTTCCTTCCCTTCAGAAGTATGGTACTGAACCCTCTGCCTCCCGTCTATCTTTTCCAAAAATGTATCTCATTGGAAACCCTCATGAAAATTTACCACAAATGGTATTACACACCTGATAGACCGGCATCCATTTTTCCATCCCACTCTCCAAAATGCTGGAGGAACTGCAATGCAATAGGGGACATCTTTCACATATGGTGGGACTGTCCTATCATAGTACCTTCCTGAAAAAAAGTATCTACATTAATTGCCAACACAACTAACACTTACCAACAATTAACTCCACAAATGGCTCTCTTTGGTCTAGATCCTCAACCTTGGCCTAGGGTCCCTCAACAAATCAAGCCAAACCAAGCCATACCTTTGAATAGAAACCCAGGTAACTGGCTTCATAGGATATAGTCTCAGAAAGTACAAAAATGGAATTGTGAAGACTTAAGACCCAAATGGAATAGATTTCATTTTGAAGAAAAAAACTGTAGGGATGATTTACTAAAATTGAAGTGTGCAGAATCTGGTGCAACTCTGCATAGACTCCAATCAGAGTCCAGGTTTTATTGTCAAAGCTTAATTGAACAAGCTAAAGTTGGAAGCTGATTGGCTATCATGCACTGCTGCACCAGATTTTACACTATCCGGATTTTTAGTAAATCAACCCCGTTGTAACCTGATATTGTTACAACCCATGCTATCTAGATCCACCAAATATGGCTGATAATTCCTTATTATGAAGGCTTGTAAGATATACTTTCATTCTAGTTTGTTATTTTTTGTGCATTGCAGCAGGTAGTCCATCCTCTAGTACATGTACACAGGTAGCAAGTCAGGAGGTAAGTCAAATCTTAGGAGATCTAGGCGCATGCGTGGCAGCTCCCAAGATGGCCACCGGCGTCTAGAGCTCCGCACCACCATGGCCCCTTAACAGCCAGCAGAGCTTACAGAGCGCCCCTCACACTCTACACCGGGACACACTCCGATAACCACGATGCAAGTTAGAAGAAAACTCTCCAGATGACAGCCGCGGCAGGTCCGATCAGCTACGCCAAGATGGTGGCCACTCCACGAGGTATACACACAGCAGAGGAAACAGAGGATTCGATCCCTCCGCCATCCCCAAGTACCGCTCATCCTCATTTGTATCTGGCCACCTCTCCCTCTTCCACAGAGTCTTTACTGGGCAGACTGAGCACAGGTCTCCCCTCTACCCCCATGCTGGATCCTCACACAGGCATGCTTCTGGCTGTAAGTGAAGCTAATGACTCCCACCCCAACTGACTTCACCTCCAAGATGGAGGATTTTGCACAAATGCTTTCAAAAAGCTTAGCACTAAATGCAGCACAGATCATCTCGTCCATCCATGCTGATCTGCAGCACATAGGAATGAGAATTGATATGATAGAGAAAAAAGCAGATCAATCAGTGGCACGGATTAATCAAAATTCTGCCAGGCTCCAAGATGTGCAAGAGCAACTGGAAACAGCATTTGCAAAGATCGACGACTTTGAGAACAGATTGAGACATTATAACTCAAATCACTCATTAAGGGACTTATCCCAGATATTGCAGAACACCGCCTTGAGCTGGATAAGGCACACAAGGCTCTACAACTCCCCCACACGCATGGTATCCCCAGGGACATAATTGTAAAGCCCACTTTTATTCAGTAAAGGAGGAAGGAAGTGATGAAGAAATCAAGGAACTCCGAAACTCTCACATTAAATGGACACAAAATCCAGATTTTTGCCAACCTATCCCTATACACGGTTCAGAAAAGAAGATCGCTTAAGCCGCTACTTCAGATCCTGATCGATAAGGAAATCACTTATAGATGGACATTTCCTCTCCACCTGAACTTTTCCTACAGGAACAAAGGTTTTAGCTTCTCTTCTTTTGTAGAGGCGGAATGCCTATTGCTACAACTCGGTTTGATTGCGCAAGAATCCCCCTCCATCCAGGCCAACAAAGGACCCCCCTCCTCTACAAAGAGGCCCTCACCAGCAAGTCCGCTGCAACCCACTTGGCTGAAACAGCACTCTTATGCCCCGTACACACGGTCGGATTTTCCGATGGAAAATGTCCGATCGGAGCGTGTTGTCGGACATTCCGACCGTGTGTGGGCTCCATCGGACATTTTCCATTTGATTTTCCGACACACAAAGTTTGAGAGCAGGCTATAAAATTTTCCGACAACAAAATCCGTTGTCGGAATTTTCGATCGTGTGTACACAAATCCGAAGCACAAAGTGCCACGCATGCTCAGAATAAAGAGATGAAAGCTATTGGCTACTGCCCCATTTATAGTCCCGACGTACGTGTTTTACGCCACTGCGTTCAGAATGATCGGATTTTCTGACAACTATGTGTGACCGTGTGTATGCAAGACAAGTTTGAGCCAACATTCGTCGGAAAAAATTCTAGGATTTTGTTGTCGGAATGTCCGATCAATGTCCGACCGTGTGTACGGGGCATAAGAGATCCAAAGAAAACCTTCCGCCATGATGGACAGACCCCCTCTAATAGATCAGGGCCCTGATCTGTGACTTTGCTTATTTTTTACATGCTTTTGGGGTAATTCTCCTGATTCCCCCTTTTAAAAGCCCCTGCCAGGGTGGACCCCACCCCCGCATTGACTCAGCTGAAGCTTATCTCCCCTTTGTAGCAAGATTGGCCTATGCCGAGCAACTGGTGTCTCCAGACTTGGGCCAGGGTGAGGGTAGATCAGTCTACCCCTCTAGCCCCTCAGGGGGCTCCTACGGACTGCAGGCCACCTTTCATAGGCAGCCATCCATTTAGGTTCTTTCTCACATGTTTTTCTAGCCTTCTCCTCTGAAGAGTCTGTATGGTAAGCAACTCCAGTGGAGCAGGTGCACTTTCAAATTATATTCGGGAGGATATATACCCGTCATAGGCTAACTGATCTAGCTACCACCCCAAACCGGGCTTGGGTGGCCCCCTGGATCTCCAGTTTTTTAGGCTGAGGGACCGGGGTGGTTGCTGGGCCTGGGGAATGTAACCGGTGCTATTGTTTGTTTTATGTTAGTTATTGTCATGGGGCGCTCTGTATTATAAGTATTATAGGCATTTTGAATGTCTTCATTTGAGCTTGATTTTAGGTGGCAGGGCTGTGGTGGACCCAGTGCACCTACAGTAGGATCCGTGGGCACCCTAGGTGCCCTAGGATTCTAACTGGATTCCCTGCAGCCATGGCATTCCAGACCTCTCAGGTTAAGGGGTAGGACATGGCCCCTGGGGTGGGAGGGGGTCAGGGGACCCCTGGGTATTGCATTATTGTTATTACCTTATGAACAAGAAGTTTGATTCATCCCTTTTCTTCTCTACCTTGCCTATTCTCGTTTGAGTGACTCCAGGCTCCACGGCTATTCTTGGCCTCCCGTTACAGGTCCCAGGGCTTTGAAACTTCCGATATTTGGGCTCCTCCGTGAGTATTTCTCTCAAAGAAAAGGTAGGCTACAGATCAGATATGAACGAAGCTGCTCTTCCTGACAGGAGTGAAATTGTGATCACTCACTGTCAGAGAGGAGCGGCTCCAGGACTGCACCTGACTGGCCCACTGAGCCATCGGACCACCGGGAATCTCCCGGTAGTCCCAATGGCCAGTACATGCCTGTCAGGGGGAAACTCATTCAGCTGGCATTGAAACTTAAGGCTGAACACAGGGCAGATACAATAAAACACACAGAAGTATTTCGTACTCTAGCGAAGGAACACAAACACAATCCCACGCCTGATTCACTGGCAAAACTAGACACGGCCTGTGCCCTCCTTAACTTAACCCTGACGACAGCGGTAGAAAAGAACCTCAGGTGGACCTGGGCTAAATTCTACTCCCAAAAAGACAGGATTGGTTCCAGACCTGCTGTCAAGTTGAGTCCTAAACAACGAACCCTAGCCTTCCCCAAAATTTGTGCTGCGTCTGGGGACTTAACACAAAACCCAACTAAAATAATGGATGCATTTTTGCAATTCTACTCTGACCTGTACAAACTGATCCCACCACCTCCCCGACTACTCCAGGACACTTTTCATGATAACCTCCCTTTGCCCACACTGACTAAAAACCATAGGGACCTCCTCAAGAGGAGATACTGGACACCATAAAATCCCTTAAACTAGGGTCCTCGCCTGGGCCAGATGGTTTCTCTACTGGCTATTACAAAAAATGTGGCCCCTGCCTGGCCCCATACATGGCATGGTTATTCAACTCTTTCAGGGACAGAGCCCCCCTTGGCACTGATCTCAACTCAGCAGATATCTCAATCATCCCCAAACCGGGCAAGGATGCAAGCGAGGTGGGTAACTATCGTCCAATCTTGCTTATCAATAACGACATTAAAATAATGACTAAGACTCTTTCGAATAGAGTTGCGAGTTTTATTTCTTCATACATCCACAGAAATCAGGTGGGCTTCATCCCTGGGAGACAGGGACCAGACCAGATCCGAAGGACCATTGATATTATCTCCTTACTCAAATCACAGTGGGATGGGGACCCCCTCAAAAAGGTTTTCTACTTTCTATAGACCTTCACAAGGCCTTTGACTCAGTAGACTGAGCATACCTGTGATATCCTGAGGAGATGGGGTTTCGGCCCTTACTTTCTAAACATAATCCACTCTCTTTATTCAACCCCGATAGCGCAAGTATGCCTGATGAGCAGATACTTGGACTCCTTCTCCATAGGCAAGGACAACAGGCAGGGATGCCTGCTCTCTCCCCTCCTCTTCGCAATGGCCATCAAAACCTTGGTTCTAGCAATCCAATCGAACCCTGACATCAAGGGGGTAATTTGTGGGGATCAGGAGCATAAGTGCACATTATATGCTGATGACCTCCTCCTCTATATTACCTGCCCACTAACATCTACCCCTGTGGTATATAAGATATTGCGTGATTTTAGCGAGGTCTGTGGACTGCGGGTTAACATGAATAAATCGACAGCTTTAAACATATCAGTCCCTCTGGACCTGCTCAAACAGCTTTCACGCAACTTCGCCTTCTCATGGGCTCCTACCGCAATTCCATACCTAGGCATCAAACTAACGCCAGACATTAACAATCATTTTACAGTGAACTATCCCCCTATGATAAACAAATGTAGAGGAGACATGGAGAGGTGGTCGAAGTGTGGTCTATCCTGGCTGGGCAGAGTACACGCAGTAAAGATGACCCTCCTCCCCCGGCTATTATATTTATTTCGCTCTCTCCCAATCCTGATAAAGAAACAATTCCTCAGTAAATTCCAGTCTGCTATAGTCCATTTTACCTGGGGTAATAAAGGATATAAGTGCCCCACAGGAATACTTCTCCGTTGGGCTGGGCCTGCCAAACCTCTGTTGGTATTTCCAAGCAGCGCAATTCACACAAATTTCAACGGTTTTCTCTAGAGGTCCGAAGCCTGATTGGCTCTCTATGGAAAGACAAGCCATTCTCTCAAATACCATAGATTATCTTCTTTGGTGTGGCCCAAAATCTGGACCAGCAATAATGTCACCTACCCTCTCTCACTCCATTGCCCTATGCTCCAAGCTTTACTCACAACACTCCCTGATATCTCCCTTGAAGCCATTAGCGCACTTGTTCCATAATGCTAGTTTCCCCCCCGGGGATGAACATAAAAGCCGTCCAATGGTGGACAGTTAAGGACCTCTACCGAATTGGTTATTTCCTCTCACCGGCAGGTCCGCTTACCCTGTCACACTGTAGGAAGAAACTGCAAATGCTCAATTCGGAATTATATAGATTTTCCCAAATCTCTAATTTCCTGCAATCCATCTGGACCAACAAAACAGAACCCCCCACAATAACCCCTTACGAACACTGGTGCTCAAATACTACAGATCAGAGGGGAGGGATTTCGATGATATATACAGCCTTGGCAACAAATATGAACATACCGACATATGCTTGGGTCTGGGAGGAGGACACGAGCAGCACTTGGACTACCTCAGAATGGTTTTGTACGTTGCTGCGTGCATCTAAAGGTATTCTCAACATATCCCTTATTGAAACTAGTCTTAACGTATTGACTAGGTGGTACTATGTCCCCTCTAGACTGGCAGTGATCTATCCAGGGACATCTCCCCTATGCTTTAGGGGATGTGAGTTGGAGGGCACGATGCTCCACATATGGTGGACTTGTCCCCGCATTAGATCATTCTGGCAGAAGGTTTTTCGTACCATCAGTTCCATAACAAATTAAATGGTCACCCCTGACCCCAATATAGCTCTACTAAATCACTATATTCCAGATCTACTTCACAAGTACTCACAAGCACTGTCATATTACATTCTATTAGGAGCCAAAGTAACTCTTGCTAGGGCCTGGAAAAACACCACTGTTTCCTTCCAGGGATTCAAGAGGAAAGTCTGTTGGATAATGTCACAAGAAAACATAGTAGCGAAACTTAGCGATAAAATAGAGAACTTTATTGCCATTTGGGAACCCTGGGCCTCCCACTGTAATATTCCTATCTTCCCAGGTATCCCATCTAGACCTACGGATGAGCCCGGTCCTCTTTGAATCTGTCACTTCACGCCTATCTCCCTCTCTCACACATTTTCTCCTCTTCTCTGTCTGGGACACTCTGCTCCCATTTACCTTTCACATTGAGCAAGACTTATCGTTACCCCTGAAGGGGCGTTAGAAATTACTAATGGTCAGGTTGTCAGAGTAAGGTCTCCCCTGCTATTCTACGGGAGTGTCAGGAAATGTTTCATCCGCTGGTAATATCTGTCATTTGGCATGCAGTACTAAGGTCCACCAGCAGGTGTCTCCTGGCAGTTTTCCAACTGTCAGGAGAGCCTTTCCCTGCTGATGTTATGTCATCTTTGGGCCGCAGTACTGGCATCCACCAGCGGATGTATCCTGGCAGTATGGAGCAGACAGTACCTCCTACAATCAGGTGTCACTTGAGGCCAATCACAGGCCTATGAATACCCAGCAAGCAATCACATGTTTGCCTTGGTTTCTTCCTTGTGCCCTGACCTGCTAGCTTGTGATCTGATCCTGATTCTGAACCTGTTCCTGTGCCCTGAACCTGTGACCCGTGTATCTGATCCTGTCTCCTTGTTCCGATCCCTATCCTGTCCCACCTGTTACCTTGCATCCCTGCCTGCAGTCTGATCCATCCATCCTCTCCCTGTCCTGTGTTCCTGACCCCATCTGCTGATCTCCCTGTGTATGACCTTGGCCTGGCTTACGTTTATGTCTCCGGAACATCCCCTGTCCATCTGCTGATCTGCTGTGTATGACCCTGGCCTGGCTATCCTGGTGTTTGCAATTTATTGTACTTATCTGTCTGTTGTTATTTGTAGGTCTCTGTCTGTTGGTTGGTTATTTCATTGTGTCATATTGGAGGTGGTTGTACTATTATTCACTTACTTTAATAAATTATTATATTTTCACTTATATACATTTTGGTGTCCTCTGTCGCAGATCACACGGTTCTGGTCACACCTGTTCATGACAGGGAGATACACAGCCAAACTAGAATTGACCCGTGAACTAGTTAGCAACGTATTTATCACATCTACCTGAGGGCCAGTGGTAGGACCAGGGGAAAGTGGGGCTTGGATCCTCGGCAGGAACTGCACACCTCCACATAGATTTCCCAAAGGGGTGAGGTGCGTGGAGCTTTACGGGGTGATCGGCCGTCACCCTCGGGTTAACTTCTGGCTTTCCCTCTAGAAGATATTCTGATGCAGTGTGACATGAATCGGGGTCAGGCCCATTCAGCTTGAATGGATGACCCTTGAATCATCGGTTCCCTGACAGTCTAGACCTTCTCTCTTGAGATTTCCACTAGTTCTCCCATGTTATGAAGTTGTTCATATACCTTTTTCATTGTATCTGCCTTATAAGTTATGTACTGGAACCTTTTGGTTACATGACAAAACCTGCACTGTTTTGTACAACTATTACTGTCATGTTTGAAACATTTTCAATAAATATTTTAAGCTTAAAAAAAAATCTTAGGACATCAGCTTTAAGTCTTCCTGACTTGCCTCAAGGCAAAAATCTACTTTGGTGGGGAATTACTGGGATGTGATCCTGGGTTAGGTGGCTCCCCATTGTTGAAGGAGCACTTATTTCTGGGATTTATGATTTATAATGGATATACAGTATAATAAAGGAGCAGACTTTTATAAGTGCTGACCAGCTGTAGAGCTCTAAGCCCACCATCCACATACTTGCTCTTACAGGCCACCTTTAGTACTGGTTTCTCTGACCACTGATCTTTGTGCCTACATGGCTTTTTACACATTGTTAGAATTATTGTGGTTTTCATTTAATATGAAAAAAACATGGTATTCTTTACTAATGTTTAAATAAAAGCATTACATGCTATATGCAAATATTAGAATTCTATATAACGGTATGTGTTTTACTTTGGGATGTTATGGAACAGTCTTTGGACTATAGTATTTGAATGTCCTTGGAAGGTTTTGTTACACAGTCTTGGACAGTTGGTCTCCTAGTAATGTACAGCAAAGCATTACAGGCTGTGTGTCATTATTAAGATGATAAGATGTTCTTTAAAGCGGTTGTATACCCGCTGTCATTTTTTTTTTTTTTTTACACCTGCAAGGGAAAAGGCATAATGAGCTAGTATGCACCGCATACTAGCTCATTATGAAATACTTACCTTAGAACGAGGCGCCGGCATCTCACCTGGTCCACGCCGAGGGAGCCGACATCTCCCCTCGGCGTGTCTTCCGGGTATCGCGGCTCCGGCGCTGTGAGTGGCCGGAGCCGCGATGTCGTCACTCCCGCGCATGCGCGCGGGAGACTTCTGCCCGGCATGCCGGGCTGTCAGCCGAGAGTCCCCTGTGCGCATGCGCCGCTGCAGTTAGCGGCTCATTGCGAGGGAAATATCTCCTAAACCTTACAGGTTTAGGAGATATTTTTTTTACCTACAGGTAAGCCTTATTATAGGCTTACCTGTAGGTAAAAGTTACAAATATAGGTATACAACCGCTTTAATAAGAAAAAAAGTGTTTCTTGTAATTGTTGATATGCAGTTTGTATGCAGCTTTGTACAAATTGTACAAATGCTCAGTGCTGTAGGACATTGCCTATCAGTGTCTCTTCTCCTCCTGATCTGCAGGGTTTGTATTGGGAAGACAATGCCAAAGTCCCCCTCATGCTAAATAAAAAGTAGACATGGCAAATATACATCCTTGGAGGGTTCCCCCGTTTCAACCCCGGGGGAGACATCATGCCTCTTACCCCCGTCTTCCTTGGTGGTTACCGAACTTGGCCTTGAGGCTGTTAGCAAGTATCCCAATCTATCTCCACCTTGTTGGGACATAATTCCCCTGTCCTCCCTTATTCTAAGGGCTTTATCATTAACACTTTTTCTTTCTTTCCTAGTATATTTCTTCATAACACTCCTGATGAATGGCTGTAATGCCAGGAAACGTGTAGAGTGCCACTAGATGCCAACAGTTACTTGTCTTTATTACATTTGTCTTTTAATCGATTTACTATACCATGTATATTTGCCATGTCTACTTTTTATTTGTATTGCATGCTATGTAGCAGCATATTTAGTGTGAGTCTGGTAACTACCTATCTATTTGATACAAAATATCTGATATGTATTCGAGACTGTAATAAATCATGTGCTGTAATTTCATTTTTATGTTGTCATTTTCTCCTATACATTGCGTACCCTCATTTAAAGTCCCACAAAATTCCCCCTTTCGATCTACCTAATCAGGGATGGAGGCCGCCATGTGTTTCATTTAGTGTGTGTCAGGTCAGGTCATGTCCATTCTCTCTTTAACATTGTTGTTTAACCACTTAAGCCCTGGAAGGATTTGCCCCCTTAATGACCAGGCCATTTTTTGTGATACGACACTACATCGCTTTAACTGACAATTACACGGTTATGCGACGTTGTACCTAAACAAAATTGATGTCCTTTTTTCCCCAAAATAGAGCTTTCTTTTGGTGGTATTTAATCACCTTTGTGGTTTTATATTTTTTTGCGCTATAAAACCAAAAAATGTGACAATTTTGAAAAAAAACTTTTTTTTCTGCTATAATACCTATTAAAAAAATATAGAAAACTAATTTATTTATCAGTTTAGGCCAATATGTATTCTTCTACATATTTTTGGTAGAAAAAAAATTGCAATAGGCGTATACTGATTTTTAGTGGGACTGCAACATTGTGACGGACAAATCTGACCCTAAATGACACTTTTTGGGGACCAGTAACAATATTACATTGTTCAGTGCTATACAAATGCACTGATCAATGTATAATGGTGATAAAGGGGTTAAATGTGTTCCCTCAGTGTGTTCTAACTTTAGGGGGGATGGGCTGCCTGGGACATGATAGTGATCGCTGTTACCGATCACTGGGAACAGCAGATCTTTGAGACGTCCCCAGTCAGAACAGGGATCTGCCTTATTTACAAAGGGCGATCCCCATTCTGCCTCTGTGTACAGCGATCGCGGGTGGTCTTCCACAGAAACATGAAGATGAAGGCCAGGATTTATGCCTATTTCATTTTATTTATCTTGGCAATTAATGCCTACCCACCCTGTCAGTTAAGCCTCGTACACACATTGTTTGCCAACCGAGCATCTGATTTTGGTTTTAGGGGCGTGTGCCAGGATCTTGTCTTGCATACTAATGGTACACAATTATCGTGCAACAAACACAAATGTAGTGATTTACTACGTGGAATTTCAGTTCTTGAGTGCCACCCTTTGGGCCCCTTCTGCTAATTTTGTGTTTGATGAGCATTGATTACAAGCATGTGTGTTTGTACTTTTGACTTTTGTATGATGGATTTGTGTACTGACCATACTAAAATCTGATGTCAAACTAGTTTGACAACAATTTACTAGCTTGCCATCCAACATTTTTTGTCCTAAAGTTAAACAACAATTGTCAAAAGGAGCGTACTAACGGTAAGATTTTAGGACAACAGTCTGTCAACTGACAATCCCCTGCCTACAATCATACTGTGTGTACGAGGCTTTAAAGCCTGGAAAAAATGTCTAACTTCAGCTTGTTCAATTAGACTTTGACCAAAAAAAACAAAAACTGGAAGCTGATTGGTTTCTGTGCACAGCTGCACCACATTTTGCACACTCCAGTTTTAGTAAATCAATCCCTAAGCCTTTGTCATACTATTGCTATGATTGCTATGAAGCAAGTGGGCATGCCTCAGCTGTTTTAACTCAACAGTCTGCAGTCAAACATAGCAGTAGCTGCAGTGGCAGCTACAGTACTTCTATGACTGAAAAGTGGCCAAAATTGTCCTGGGAAATGATTTGATAGTCCTGGTGCCCCACTCTGTGCATACAGTTCTACTAAATACAAACATAAAGCACCTTAATCTAGTCAGACTAACCTTACAACATCCACTTTGCTCTGTGGTGAAGTGACTCGCGCAATGAGACAAAACCCAGAAGGAAGCCTGAGTGAAGGTGGAAGTGCCAAGGACTAGTGGGACATAGCAGTACTGGAGGGCTCCGTTTGACAGGTAAGTCAAAAAACACTGCAGGGGGCCCATTTTTAAAAAAATTTTTGGACAGAGTTTAATACTGCTTTAATGAATCATGTGATATATGTAACCTCTGATCTGATGCACTTACAAATATAGCTTTATCGCTTGCACAGACCCATAAAGTAGTAAATTATTTTGCATTAGTAGGTGTGTGTGCTTTCATTTGTAATGACTGTTGTGTCTAAATTCCTGATAATTCTGATTTTGTCACCTAAAAGAAAGTGGTTCATTGTTTTGTTCATTTTTTTTAAAACCCAGCTGTTGATATTCTTGTTCCACTGTCACTATTCTTGTTCTACACTTGTTTTATAATGTACAGTGTATCATATTTTTATATGTACCGTATTTGCAATCAGAGCACTTTAGACAGCTTGTAAAAGCAGCTAAGACTGTGTTCCTAGTTTCTCTGCGACCCCTCTGTGCTTTATGCAAATTTTAAGATTCTTTATATAACAGGATCTCTTGTTAGAATGTATCACTGAGAGATGTTATGGAACAGTCTATGAAATATAATGTTTAAATGTTCTTGCAGGGTTTTGTTGTGCAGTCTTGGACAGACAATTGTTCTCCTAGTATTGTACAGTGGAACATTTTATTCTATGCGTAACCATTAGGCTAATAAGTATGGATGAGCTTTGAGTTCAAGTCGAACTCATGTTCGACTCGAACATTGACTGTTCACCAGTTCGCCGAACAGCGAACAATTTGGGGTGTTCGCGGCAAATTCGAAAGCCATGGAACACCCTTTAAAAGTCTATGGGAGAAATCAAAAGTGCTAATTTTAAAGGCTTACATGCATGGTATTGTCATAAAAAGTGTTTGGGGACCTGGGTCCTGCCCCAGGGGACATGTATCAATGCAAAAAGAAGTTTTAAAAACAGTTGTTTTTTCGGGAGCAGTGATTTTAATAATGCTTAAAGTGAAACAAAAAAGTGTAATATTCCTTTAAATTTCGTACCTGGGGGGTGTCTATAGTATGTCTGTAAAGGGGCACATGTTTCCCGTGTTTAGAACAGTCTGACAGCAAAATGACATTTCAAAGAAAAAAAATCATTTAAAACTACTCGCGGCTATAATGAATTGTCGGTCCGACAATACACATAAGAGTTCATTGATAAAAACAGCATGGGGATTCCCCACAGGGGAACCCCGAACCCAAATTTTTTTTAAAAATGGCGTGGGGTCCCCCTAAATTCCATCCCAGGCCCTTCAGGTTTGGTGTGGATTTTAAGGGGAACCCCCGCAAAAATTTTTTAAAAAATGGCGTGGGGTCCCCCAAAAAATACCAGACCCTTATCCAAGCACACAACCTGGCAGGCCGCAGGAAAAGAGGGGGGGACGAGGGAGCGGACCCCCCTCCTGAACCGTACCAGGCCACATGCCCTCAACATTGGGAGGGTGCTTTAAGGTAGCCCACCAAAGCAGCTTGTCCCCATGTTGATGGGGAGAAGGGCCTCATCCCCACAACCCTTGCCCGGTGATGGTGGGGGTCTGTGGGTGGGGGGCTTATCGGAAGCCCCCCCACAAGTGGACCCCCAGATCCCGGCCCCCCTGCGTGAATTGGTAATGGGGTATGGAATTTAGGGGGACCCCCGCATCATTTTTTTTTTAAATTTTGGTTCGGGGTTCCCCTGTGGGGAATCCCCATGCTGTTTTTATCAATGAACTTTTATGTGTATTGTCGGACCAACAATTCATTATAGTAGTTTTAAATGACTTTTTTCCTTTGAAATGTCATTTTGCTGTCAGACTGTTCTAAACATGGGAAACATGCGCCCCTTTACAGGCATACTATAGACACCCCCCCAGGTACGAAATTTAACAGTGTTTGCATGTTCGAACAAATTTTTTGCCTGTTCGCATATTCTGATACAAACTGAACCAGGGGGTGTTCGGCTCATCCCTACTGATAAGGTGTTTAATACCAGAAAATAATGTTCCTTATAATGGTTGATGTGCAGCTTGTACAAATTCTTAATGGGTTGGTGTTTTAGGGAGGTCTTAAAAAGCTTGTGTGTCTGTGAAAATGCTAGGTTTTGGCTCAGTCCACAATGCAGCACCTCCACGACCATGCTAATCTTTTTTATTCTAATTTATGTAATTTTTCCTTTTCCTTTGTGACTTTAAAAATAAAAATTGCTTACTTTACATTACTAAAATGTTTTATAAATTAATAATTAATAAAACAATGCCAAAAAGAGATTTTATATATATATATATATATATATATATATATATATATATATATATATATATATATATTGTAGCAAACTCCCATAGACGTCACTGAATAATACAATCCTATTTCCCCACTTAGAGCACTCACAGCCAGGCATACATCATTTTCTTCATTCTTCCACTGCCTCAAGTCTAGGGGTTCTTTTTAGAGTTTTTATTGGGAATGATGAACTGGGAAAGGGAGAGGGAGCATGGGGCAGGCCCGTCGCGACAGGACAGGCAAAACAAGCAATTGCTTGGGGCCCCGAGCTGGCCTGGGGCCCCAGCCACGCCGCCGGCTGCCGCTTTCTATAAGCTTCAGCCTGTAGTGTGGCCGAGCTCCTCTTCCTTCCTCCTGCAGTCCGCACGGTACAGGATTTAGGAGATTCAATTTCCTGTTCCCAGCCGGATTGACAGGAAGTGCACACACTGAGTGCTCACTTCCTTTCAGTCCGGCCGGCCGGGAACAGAAAACTGAATCTCCTGCTGCGCGGTACGCGGTAGGGAGAGGGGTTAAAAAGAACACAGGGAGGGAGTAGTGAGAGGGGGAGGCAGTCATCAAGACCCATTTAGTAATAAAAACAATTACCATAGCTTTCTTTCCATTTTCTTCTTTCTTTACATCCCATTTCCTGTAGGCTTTGCATGCGTGCGTGTGTGGGGGGGGGTTGGGGGTTCCTCCATGTCCATTTTGCTTGGCGCCCCCAATTCCTTTAAACGGCCCTGGCATGGGGTACCCCAAAACTGTAAAACTGGATTAATTGAGGACTCCTCAAGTTCTGACTGACCTACACAGAACTGCTGGCCACACTGCACAAACTGTCGGCTGCACTGCACAACCTGCTGAATGTCCCACAGGATCTCATATGCTATTGGTGACCTGTATTCCTTCCAGAGTTAAAAGCTACACATAGTTTACTTCAGCAATGGGGGTCATTTATTCACTCAGAGACAGGATCATCGGTTGCCTTCTGGGGATATCCACCATACTGGGGGATATCCACCACTCACTTCTCTAGTGAGCTTCTCTAGACTCAACTTGATCCCTGGACATGGATCTGTAAATAGGCCCCCCAGTCGAGCCTAGCTGGAGCTTCAGTGTCTTCATCATGGCTTCCTCTAGGATCCTAGGCCAGGATTGAACCCAGGAACACCGCACCTTGCTGCTCAGGCCACAGACTATTTAAGGTCTCTCTCCACATTCTGGACATGCCTTCCCAGGGTTTGGCTGGAATCCCATAAATATTTAAGTTTCCTCCTCTGTTCTTCCTCCTACTATACTTCTAAAATCCTTTATAAGACATCGAGAAGTATTAAAGAAGCAGCCTGAGAAACTCTTAGCAGCCCTAAATAATCAACCCATGCTCCACTGATTACAGGGGAGCCAAACTAAACTTACTTAGCAGCCTGTTCTACACTAGGAGGATGTATATATTGTAAATAGAAAATTGTAGAGGTACTCATAGGTCTTAAGCAGGAGTATGTGTCCAAAAACATATATATGGTCTGAGCCTCATCCTATCACTGCCACCGTCAAAATTCCTAAAATACTAAATATAACAAATACCTCACACCCACTGAACAGAGAGGAGGGGAGCTAAAATATTAGTCTGCAGTCTGCACTAGTGTCTTCTAGTGGAGAGTCAGTACTGAAAACAGTTGACATATTTGTAGATGCTTTTATTTTAGAATGGAATAAAAGCATCTGGAAACCTATTTGTTTTCAAGGTTGTAACCATAATAGCACAAAATCCCCACAATGGACCAAAAGAAACCCTCAAATAGTGTGTCATTACACTAAGCAGAATATGTCTGCCATTTTAACCAAGGCAATATAGTATAAATGTTCAATTAATATATACATCTAAATATGGGTGACTTATAAATGGACTTATATGGAAATAAGGATTCAGAAATAAAAATTAAGGATTCAGAAATTTAAAAAAAGACAGTTCAACAATGTAACAGAAATTTATTATTATTATCAGCATAGTCCAATACCAAATGGTAGCTGTTATTTATACCTATGTAGCAGTACCCCCGTAGGGGTTGCAGAATATAGTAGTTCCACCTGTCACCCTTCCCAGCCTGGCATTTACTCCCAGTCACTCCAAGACAATGAACGAGTTCATCAGCTTTGGTTTTTTGTATTTTATTGAGGGATTGGAACTTGGATGGGTTAAAGGATTCATGGGATGCCGAGAAAATGATTCTTGCATGATATGGGACAATTCAGATATTCTCCTTCTGCACAACACTTGCTGCACACTATCTCTCCTTCTCCCTCCAGCACTGTTCATCTAGCACATGGTTAGGCCTAACTCTGGTTTCAACCAGGCCTCAGCAAAGTTCCTTATTAAAGGCAGAGACCATGGGCCCCTCTACTGTAGCAACAAAAATAGGAAAAGTCTTTAGTGCTAGCTGACCTCTTTGGTGGACTACTGATCCCAGTGATCCCTATGCAGACCCTGACAGCTCTCCCAGCTGCAGAAACCTGGCTTTGCCAGTAACATCACAGTCTCTCCCACTAGGTCTACATCCATCTCCGACTGCCTCCCAGTCCTCTCCGGCATGCCTCTCTCATTTCTCCCGATTGTGTCTCCCCCTATCCTCACCTGCTCCTGTTCAGGACACCCCTTGGGCTGTGCGGGGTTCCTTCACCGCTCTGAGCCCCTGCCAAAGGTGACCCCCCCAGACTGGGGGCCTCCCTCCAAGGCGCCGACAGCCTAATACTCAATCTCCAGTTCTTCCACCCAAACAACTCCTCCCCAGCTGGGCTGACTCCTGGTATTTTAGGAGGCCTGCCCCCTGCCAATTAAGGTTGGGGATTCGTCAGGGCTCCTCAGACACCCTAGACAGCTCCACCTTTCCTCCACTCCTTCCAGAAGGGAGGTAACCGAAAGATGAAACTAGCTGTGAGTCTCCAGCCTGCTCTAAACCACTCCTAGCCACAGATAAAAATAAACAGGCCTAGATTTTAGCTAGGCCTGCCTAAATTTACCTGCACTGACAAAAAATCTCTAGCACCTACCTAGGTATAGGGTGCTACACCTATGAAAACAATTTTGCAATTTTAGTAAACATTAGATGATACACATTTTAACAGAATAATGTTGCACCTCACCAAAACTGATAATCATTTACAGTATATGTCATTTTTGGACTCATCACTGCTATATGACAGACCTAAAAGTCTCTCACTATAATATACTTTGTATTAGTTCCAATTTTGGTGTGCACCCAGGATAGCTACCCCTCTACTAGTGCAGAACACATATTCCATTATATAAATGCAAATATATGTTTGAGAATTTATAATTAAATAATTGCACATGTTCAAAATGAATATATTTTTTCCCAAAAATCCAATATACATTTTACATTTTCTTAGTAACCAAAATGTAACCTAAATACTTACATTACCCCAGATAGCAAGGATAACTTGCCACAAATTTGTGGCAGTGTTGAATTGTAAGTCGTTAACTTGCTGCACATTTTCACTGGCAAATTGTACACTTGCAGAGAAGAGATGGGCTCGGGCATGTTCGGGATCCCACCTGCCCGATCCCAACAGGGAGCCAACACTGCACACGGCTAATCACAGGCAGTGAGACATTTCCAGATCTGTGCAGCTGGGGACTGGGGAATGTCTCACTGCCTGTGATTAGCGGTGTTCAGTGTTGGCTTCCTGGTGGGATTGGGAAGGCGGGATCCCAAACACGCCTGAGCCCATTCCTATTGCAGAGTACTTGAAGGACAAGTTCTAGTTTACACTTTTTGCATTTGTAGCAAACTTGCATGGCAAGTCTCTAGCAAGAGCATAGTTGCACTGGTGAGTTTACAGCAAGAGCTCAGCAAGTCACAGTGGTGGGATGACTATTGCACAACATAACTGAACCAGAACTTGCAACAGACCTGCAGAATGTTTGCAAAGAAAGTTGATCTGGAGTCATGCAATGCGGACTTGCTGCATTTGTGCAACAAATTTGTGAAGCCTGGCAGGTATAGCAATAGCTTAGCAAGTCATTTTCAAACTTGCACCACAACTGCTTGCTATCTGGAACTATCAGTGCTGGGACAAGGTCATAGAGCACCCAGGGCAAAGATGCCAAACTGTGCCCTCATGCCTCATTCATGATGTGCAAGCTTAGGGGATCCTACACCCTGCAGGCACTCACTTGTTAAAATCACTGCAACTGTCACTACTCCTGTTAGCCTTGCAAAAGAAGGAAGGCACCCCCATCCCTACAGTAAACCATTGCACCAAGGGCAACCGCAACTCCTACCCACCCCTTATCCCGACCCTGGGAACTATGTACTTATGTACATGTGTTTAATCTCCATAAACATAGCCCGGCAATATAATTGACATGCTTGAGAGCTTTTGCACTACATATTCAAGTTGATATGAACTACATATTTCACGATCGGAAAGTCAGCCAGCAAAAGACTGATGAGAGCTTTTGGTCAGAAAATGCGACAGTGTGTATGCTCCTTCGGACTTTTCCTGGCGGAATTCCTGCCAGCAAAAGACTGAGAGCAGGTTTTCAATTTTTCGGTAGTTAAAAGTTCCTATCCAAAAATGCGATCGTCTGTACAAATTCCGACGCGCAAAATTCCTACGCATGCCTGGAAACAATTCAACGCATGCTCAGAAGCCTTAAACTTAATTTTCTCGGCTCATCGTAGTGTTGTACGTGACCGCGTTCTTGGCGGTCGAAAGTTCAGAGAACTTTTGTGTGACCGTGTGTATGCAAGGCAAGCCATCCAAGTTTTTTCCGATGGAAAATCCGCTCGTGTGTATGCGGCATTACAAGTTCTTTTTCGCCTCTTGGGGCAGGATCAGATGGCCACAGCCTCAGGTGTCAGGGAAATGACCCAAAGATATCTATAAAGCTGTAATGTGCAGGCATGGTCAGTAAGTAAACAAACACTTGTAGCTGGAACCATTGGATTAAGGAAAATATGTGTGCGAGTCCCCCTCCTCAAGAAGGCACATATACACATAGCTCCCAGCTGTCCCTGATTTCGAGGGACTGTCCCTGATTTGGAGCAATGTGCCTATTCCCCCTCATTTGTCCCTCATTTTGGTTTGATCCATATAGTTGTTTATAAAATGCACTTTTTATCTATCACAAAAGTGTTTCCCAGTGCTAAACCTTTCATCCGATTTCTAAATTGATGCATTTGTACATTTTAAAAGCCAATATAAAGGAATAGTAGTGGTAAAAAAAAGCCCTTCTGGATTTATTTAACCATTTTTTGGGTTAATTCTCCTTTAAGGGAGTGTGGCAGGGGGCGTGTCCTATGCCTATATACATTTGTTAGTAAGTGTCCCTCATTCCCATCTTAAAATGTTGGGAGGTATGTATACATTTAAGCCAATGAACATCTAAATGATTCAGAGAAGGATTGTGAGAAAGTGCTATGGTCAGATGAGACCAAAATTGAGCTGTTAACTTGCACATTTTCACTGACAAGTTGTACACTTGCAGAGCACTTAAAGCACAAGTTCCAGTTGACACATTTCCAATTTGTAGCAAATTTGCATGGCAAGTCTCTAGCAAGAGCAAAGTTTCAGTGGTGAGTTTACAGCAAGAGCCCTGCAAGTCACAGTGGCCCCTGTGGTGGGATGACTATTATACAACATAACTGAACCAGAACTTGCAGAAAACTTGCAGAATGTTTCAAAAGACGTTGATCTGGAGTCATGCAATGACCTTGAACAAAACTGTCCACTGATTGCCAGAGAGGGCGGTGCTATGACCTGATTGGCCCGCCCACTCTGCTTTTCCCTTTTTAACCACTTCCAAAATGGAGGACCACTATGCCTGATGAAGGAGCATGCATGCTCCGAACGCGTGCACGCGTCATCACTCCGCAACCAGGGAGCTGATGTGGCAGACGATCCCTGCTGCCTCTCACCGATCCTAGCCTGGGACACTGGAATCCACCGGCGCTGCCAGACAGGACCATAGAGCATCAAAGGATCGCCCACTGTGGAGCCCCGTAGAACCCTGTGGATCTGGACTCATCCCACTGATGTGCCAGCCTTTGACTCAGAGTGAGTGTATTTCTACTGAATAAAAAATGTGTGCTTTTAATACTGCACTTAGGTTGGCGCTGCTTTGTCTCTCTCTGGAGTCATGCAATGCAAACTTGCTTCAATTGTGCAACAAACTTGTGAAGCCTGGCAAGTCTAGCAATAGCTCAGCAAGTCATTTTCAAAATTGCAGCACACTTGCTTGCTATCTGGGAAGTTGCCAATTAGTCATGCTGCAGTGCAAGAGCATGCTGATAGTAGAAGAGAGCAGACTAAAAAATTAGCTAATCCGTGTGCTGCTTCTCCTTTTACTGTCCAGTCACAGGACAAGGGTTGGGAAGAAGACCTGTAAGTGATGCTGAGCTGCTGCAGAATAAAATTAGGTCTGCTTTCCCATCAGACAGGGCTGTACTGGGTGGCATAGTTGCGTAAGTCTCAGGACTACATTGACATAAATTCAAATTTTTTCAGAGGTAAAACAGCTCCCTTATATGTATCTCATCTGTGTATTTAGCTGTTTGACTGGAGTTCAGATTCAACATCTGAACAAAGCCTTTTAGTGGGGCAAATAGCTTTTATTGAAGGACACCTAAAAGATCTAGCACCAACATCTTCAGTCCTTTAATTTCTAATGGTATTTCCTAAATCTATGCTGTCACCATATAATTTACATTTATTATGATTTATTTCAGATTATGTAGGTTAGAAATACAAAAACACCACTTTAAAAGCTAGAGCAGGTTGACTTATAAAAATAATTTCTCTTCCATGATTAATTTTAGTTTCTTTTCATGAATTTTTGCACTGTGAAACAAATTTAATTTGTGTCGTTTACTCATAAAAATTCCCTTATTGCTTTGGTTTTACAAAAGAAAGAATCATGCAAATATTATTTCTGAGGAAAATATCATAATATTGTACATGATAGGATCGCTCCAGAATAAAAAGTAGATTAACCTTAAAGCTTTGCGATAAGTACAAAACATTTTTGATATGGGTTGCTATTAAATTTGCAACAAAAATGAAACTACACCTATTACATGATCATCTCACTGAAATGACCGTGACAGTTAGAAAGTCAATCACATTTGCAGCAGATATGGGGCTCTGTGGGACGCTTGAATCATGAACATTTTCAGCTGAATAATTTCAAACTAAGCTTGAGATTCAGCATGATATAAATAGTGTTCATTTTCTCGACAGCTGCTTTTTCGTAGATCGGCTGTAAATCTGTGTAAACTGCTCGCTAGGTTGAAAAAACAAATCTTTTTACTGTGGAGCCTAATATCAGATTAAGTATATGTTTTATTGTGACTGTGATTTCTTATACTATGTCATGTTATGAGTACTATTTTATTCTACTTTTCATCTTCTACCCATGGAGCTGTTTTTCCAGCACATACAGGTCAGGCAGCAATAGCTGTAATGTTCAGAATTTGAAGGTGTTTATACTGAAATTTCACAGCTGAGCTCAAGGTATCGGTTTTATTGCAGTTGCATTATATTGCAGCTTGGACCAATGTAAGTATGCATTTTCCATACCTGTGGGACTGCCGAGGAAGTAGAGAATCACTGTAGTAAAAGTTGCTACTATAGTGATTGCCACTGTCTTCCATGTCCCACGCTGAGCAGCTGCCCTGCTGCTTATTAACCATACGGGATTACTCACTCAACATGAGCACCACTTACAGATTCTCATTGATTCTCAATGAATGTAAGGCATTCTCTGATCAGATTAGGTAATTATAATTATTTATTTATTTATTTTTCAACAATTTCATGGGCAGGGCCGTCTTTTCCATGAACAGGGATGCATAGGTGTTGTGGGCATCCCTGTTGTTGTCTATTGCATGGACACAGCTGCTGTGTCCCAATATAACATGCAGGTGCATGCAAGTGCATGCAGGTTTGGGTCATCGAACTAACCCTGTGTGCATTGGGGGACCAGCACGGGAAATGCACCCGCAAGGCTGTATTCTTGCAGTTGCCCAATAGAGAACAATAGGGTGCTGGCACAGGGATGCAGAAAACACTTGTGCATTCCCATACCAGGACAAGGCATCCCTGCATGTGGCACGCTTGCCATCACCCTGTGTGAATGGGGTTTTAGAATACATCAGTAAAACCATATACTGTACTGTAAAAAATATCCTTTCAAAATTACATTTCCATAACAATATAATCTCTAAGGGCGCATTCACACTGCCTGCACACTAAGTGCTCTTACAGACAGCTGTTAGTTTCGGCTGCAGTGAAGGGGCAGTGTAATATCAGCTCATCAGTTTCCTTTTTTTATTACTTTTTTAATATTCTATTTGAAGTGCACAAAGTAACATTTAATTCATGTCTCCACAATGCAATGCAGTGCGTTAACGTGGTGACTACCTGTTCGCTGCGGTAAAACGCAGTATATCAACATTTTTCCACAGCTCACTGCATCCCACCTCTGGGATGCATTGCAGTGTAAACGGGGCACATAGAAAGCAATTGTTTTTTATATGCCAAAATGGTGACAGCCATTCATCCGTTGCAGAAAAACACCAGTTGGTTGAATAAATCCTTATGGTAAGTACATTCATTACATTTTGGACGCTGACATACATCTTAGAATAAATCTTCCAGACATTGTACTACACTTGAGTTACCAAACTTAAAGCATAACTCCACTTTTGTTGAGAAAAAAACATGTACATGTACATTGCAAGGACTATAACAAACTTTGTTGCAGATTCCTACATTTTTATTATTCTGAAGAAATCTCTGTGTGTTCCTCTGTGCCTCTGTGCTCGGTGGGTCTAATGGGAGTGGTTTTATAATTATCTATCAGCTGTGCACCTGCAGAGCACTAATGAGGAAATATGCTGGGCCTGCATCCCTTTAGACGTGTTCCTACTGGAAATATCTCACCAAAAATGACATTTTTGTTGCAGGGGATGCCTGAAATCTGACTTGTATCTTAGGCAGACTTCTAGAAAAATTGGTGAGCCAATCACACAAGCAGGAAATTATATTTCTGGGGAGTGGTCAGTGCACATTCTGTATACAGAACAACTCCATGTAGCCATATTGGATTGCATTTACAGAAAATTACAGTGGTTGCAGATTGAAAAGGAAAGGTCATTTTGATACATTCAATTACAATATGATTTGTGTCACAACTGTATACGCTATATCATTTTTTTTGTTGTTGTTATTTGCGATTTTTTTTTCCCCCACGAAAGTGGAGTTACCCTTTAAGTTCAGATTTCTTCAATAAGAAAATCACAACTGGTATCTGAGTAGATTTTTGCCTTTCAGTTACACCTATATGTGCCCTATTACTATAACAACGAAGGTAGGTGGATTTCTGCAGTTGGTATCTTGGTTTTTGTTTACTAGGACAAAATATAATTAATTGTGGAAAAATATTACAGTATTATATCTTTTCATGTTGCATTTTTACAGCTGTCAGTTATATTTAAAAATATAACTATACTTCTTTAAGATTGCTGTCGCTGTTCTGCACACCCAGCTTCTTTTCAGTTTCCCTCCAAAACTTGGCTTCTGCCCTCTGCTACCTTTCTCACATACCTCTTTATCCTTACTCACCATCTTACTTGTTTTGCTGCACAATCCATGCCACCTGTCTTCTCTGCATCCCACTTATCAAAAATTAAGTCCACTGCCTCTTCTGCACACCCAGACCCAACCCATAAACTCCATTCCTGTTGCTTCTGCACAACAGTTTTCCACAAAATACCTATTTTCCAGTCAAAGTGGAATTCCAGTCTATATCTAACTAAGCCTAAAACTGCCTCCACCCCCCCCCCCCCCCTTCTAACACCTATACTAAATACCCTGTAGAATAAAGATGCTTATACTTGCCTATTCTCAGGGTATTCTGGTCTGGTCACATGCTTGGTTCCCAGTGGCTATAGCTGCTAGCAATAAGCACTGTGTTCTCCCAGCAGGGAGGGCTCCCTGTGCCCCCCACTAGGAGAACACAATAGCTGCACAGGAGGGATTTCCCCATCAACACTGACTGTGGTTGCAGGAAAATTGCATCATCTATGGCCTGCCTTGGTGAAATCTCATATAATAATCACAATGCAAACAAGCCTGGCTCCATCAATATTTGCAAGGTGCTTTCAGCCTCCTAGAATCAAATGTTTTAGTATTATATGTGGGGTAGATTTAGTGCTGGTTCACACTACAGCGACTTGGGATCCGGCTTGTAAGTCCTCAAGTCACCCCAAGTTGCTGGACATAAGAAATGCCATAGAAGTAAATGAGAGCCGTCTTAAAGTACACCACTGAAGTTGCTCCAACTTCAGAAAAGGTTCCTGTACTACTTCAATGCGACTTCTAGACAACTTGTACCCATAGATTTCAATGGAATTTGCCTCCAAGTCGGATCTCCATCTATATTGAAGCAACTTTACAGGAAAAAGAAAATAATTTACCCAGGTACTTCCCACGTTTACCCAGGCAACCCCCTCCCTCCCACAGAGCTGATTATTCTGTGATTGGCCACAGCCAAAGTTGCCTGTCCTGGAGGCAACATTAAGTTGCGTTATAAGTTGCGCAAAGTCGCACTGAAGTTGCCTCCAAATCGCCTTGCAAAGTCACGCTGTAAGTCGGATTGCCCCTGTGTGAACCGGCACTTAGGAGGATTTACACACTTTGTGTATCTGAGGAGGCCACAAATACTTCATACAACTTTACATAGTTCTAACTATAAGTCATATTATACTTAGTATTGAGTCAGGCTGAAAACGATATTAAACCCAAAACCAAAATTGAAAATAATAGAAAGAAAGTCTAAAAAAGAAAACAAATGCACCCATCACATCTGAGGAATTGGTAAGTTGCAATATAATAAATATTTGCTTTTGGGTTTAATGCCACTTTAAAGGGGTTGTAAAGCTTCACTTTTTTAAAAAAAATAACAAACATGTCATACTTACCTCCACTGTGCAACTCGTTTTGCACACAGTGGCCCTAATCCACGTCTTCTGGAGTCCCTCAGTGGCTGTCTCGGCTCCTCTCCGCATCAGCTAACCCCCTCTGGGAAGCGCTCTCTCGGGGGTTAGCTTGCGGGAGCGCTCCTGAGTCCTGTATCCAGCGTCCATAAGCTGCCAACTACAGGACTCGGCCCCGGCACTCGCGTCATTGGAGTTGATTGACAGTAGCACGAGCCAATGGCTGCACTGCTATCAATCTATCCAATGAAAAGCCGAGAACAGCGGAGAAGACCGGGCCGACATCAAGTGTGTTTTCGACGTGGGACTTTCGAGGTGCTCAGGTAAGTACACGGGGGGGGCTGGGGGGCCTGCAATTGCTGAATGTTTTTTCACCTTAATGCATAGGAGGCATTAAGGTGAAAAAAAATGAACCTTTACAACCCCTTTAAGTTTAATATGGCTTATAGTCAGAACTGTATACAATAGTATGGAGAGCTTATGATCTCCTCTGTATCACAAAGGACATATAAAGCAGCTTAAATCCCCATAAAGCCACTTCACACTTCAATCCTGCACCAGTTCCATAGAGGCTTACTATTCAGATCAAGAGGCATAGTCTTGCCTTTAAGAAGCAAGTAACAGCATTGTAATTCCAATGCGCATATCAAAGTACATGCTCACAACATCCGTGTCAGTCCCCTCATCTCACAGGGTTTACTTCCTCTTTAAGTTCCAGTTCACACAGGGGCAACTTATCAGGCGACTTAGCCGCCTGACAAGTCGTGTCCCGTTTTGTACTATGGAACCGTTCTAATAGGAGCGACGCAAGTCGCTCCGACTTAGAAAAAGGTTCCTGTACTATTTTTGGGGCGACTTCAGGCGACTTGCATTGACTTCTATACAGAAGTCGTTTTGCAAGTCACCGCTGAAGTCGTGTGCAGGTCGCCTTGGTGAGTCGGCTTGCAAGTCGTGTTCCCCCTGTGTGAACCGGAAGTAAAGCTGACCTTATACTTTATAGAACAGGTGTTCTAGATTATCTTTGAATGTATTTGTGACAGATTCCGGATGTCCCGGCTGGGCACCTCTGTCAGAACTGTGTGTCCTGTTCTCCAAACGCACCCTCAGCCGGCAGACTCACAATAACCAGCCCTTAACCCCACCAATCATGAGGCAAACCACACAGATGTTGAGGGTTAAACATGCAGAGCATAAACTGTTTACTAAGTACAAAACATACACTTGTAACCTCTTTAGGACCGGTCGCCGTCACAATAGCTCTCCTGCACTAATTGGCGTAGGTATATGGTGGCTCGGACAGGCTCAGTTGCGGAGCGTGCCCGTGGGTCGGCAGGGCTCGATGTCCTCCGGTGGCCTGCGATTGCCTTGTACACAGGCAGAGTATTGAGATGCAAGGCATTTCCTTGTTCTGACAGGTGACATGACAGGGATCCACTGTTCCCAGTGGTCAGGAACAGTGATCTCTGTCATGTCCCTGGCAGCCCATCCCCCTCCACAGTTAGAAACACTCATAGGGAACACAGTTAACCCCTTGATCGCCTCCTAGTGTTAACCCCTTCCCTGCCAGTGACATTTGTACAGTAATCAGTGGCTATTTTTAGCTCTGATCACTGTATAAATGTCAATGGTCCCAAAAAAGTGTCAAAAGTGTCCAACCTTTCCGCCAAAATGTCACAGTCCCACTAAAAATCGCTCATCACCGCCATAACTAGTAAAAAAAAAATAATAATAAAAATGCCATAAATCTATTGCCCATTTTGTAGACGCTATAATTTTTGCGCAAACCAATCAATATACGCTTATTGCAATTTTTTTTTTTTTTACCAAAAATAGGTAGAAGAATACATATTGGCCTAAACTGATGAAGAAATTTGTTTTTAAAAAATAAATGTGGGATATATACTGTAGCAAAAAGGAAACAATATTTTTTTTTTTTTCAAAATTGTCGCTCTTTTTTTGTTTATAGTGCAAAAAATAAAAACCGCAGAGGTGATCAAATACTACCAAAAGAAAGCTCTATTTGTGGGAAAAAGGATGCCAATTTTGTTTTGGTATAACGTCGCACGACCGCACAATTGTCAGTAAAAGCGACGCAGTGCCGAATCGCAAAAACTGCTCTGATCATTAAGAGGGTAAAACCTTCTGGGGCTGAAGTGGTTAAACACAGTTACAGACACTCCCCTTAGCCTTGTCATAGAGGGGGTAGGGGACAAGGAAGAACCAATGGGAACTTGACACTTGTACATTCAAACAAAAGCTACAGTTGAAACACACAAAGGAATTATGATAAGCAGGCACCCCCTCCTTAAACATCCCCCATTGGGATGCGTCACCACACCTTTTGTCTATTTGTGCCATGACCTAACATAATTAAACACAATAACAAGAGGGGGAAGATGGGGAGAGGGGATGCAATGTATATAGAGACATAATTACATTATCCCAACGCCATTTTGTCCCCAAGTCTCTTGTTCTCTGCCATAGTTTGTGGGTAGGGGGCCAGCCAACAGCCCCCTCCAAAACACACAGTAGCAGTGGGTTCTGTTACATTATTTAACCCCCTAAACTTTTTATTAGTAAAAAGTGGCAATTTATGCAGTTTTTCATGCTGTCATCATAGTAATATCATATTGTCATATCTGAATTCAATTTGCCATTTTGAGCTTGCAAAGTAGTCAAAAAACTTAGGAAGAGGTATCTATTTATTTTTATTTTATTTATATTATTATTTTTTAATCTGAGGGTATGTGCTCTATTACTCTACCTGCAAAGCAAGCCATTTACCTATAAATTCAGAAAATATTAGATGTTGTAGACCAGCCATCAGTTAATGGCGGCCCACGGTGTGGACTGTCAGGCTGCCAGTGTACACTGCCATATCCCCACTGCTCCACTCAGCAGTCATTGGTTGCTGGGACTGCGGGCTCCCTGCAACCAACAACATTGCGTATGCGCCCTGCCCCTGCTGCTTACTATCTCACAGCTCCTGGCTGGAGCAGCGAGGTAAGCCGTAATGTCACGTGCCCGCCCCCTGCTGTTTGTTATCGCAGGGGTGATCGCCGAGTGAGTGCCGAGAGCTGTGAGGTATGATATGCTATTGTGGTGGAGATTTTGAAATCCATATTTATATCAAGGAGCTCCAAGGGAACCATTGCAAGGACTCTAATTAAATTGCCATGCCCCATTGGATGTATGTATGCATATGTGTATGTATGCGTGTGTATATATATATGTGTGTGTATGTAGGTAGAGGTTTTTAATATCATGATAAACTAAGGGCCCAGCTCCCCTTTTAGAAATACTGTTTCTCCTGTCTCCTGGGAACCAGGGAATATCCCCAGGTGTTAATTGAATCAAAGTCTTTGCAGACGTCAAGGCTCTACCTCACCAGGGGGCCGTCAACGTGCAAATATCAGAACGGTTTGGGCTGGGGATCAAAGGGAATTATTAATTAATTCATAGACTCCATGGCACCAGAACTTTTTAACCTGAGCTTGAACATTTCTGAAGCTTCAGAGGTAGCCAATCGGGATTTAAGGCAGCTGTGAACCAATGAACAGTGGGCTTCAGAGGTAGCCAATCAGAATTTGATGCAACTATGAACCAATGAATATGTTGCATCTGTTGATTGGTGGAGAATGCATATAAAATAGGGAGAGAGCTAAATGTTCTCTCTGCTCCAGACCATCGAGACAACAGGATGTCTGTGTTAAGTATTCCCTTATCTCTCTTTTTCCCTAACCTTTTCTGTCCTAGGATTTGTCTTAAAATATTGATAGCCTGTGTATGCCCATTGTAGCCATGTCTGAGCTCGGCCTAAATTATCTTTGCAGCCTAAGCAACACTGTACCTGTAACATCATTTGAGATAGTTGATAAGTTCTAATTATTCTAACGTTTCTTTTCTGTACAAATAAATGTTATTGTTTATCTTTTCGCACTGTTATCATTTTTTTTTTCTTATATAGACAAAGGTTTAATCACTTATTTTTTGTATCGTTAATCATTTAAGTGAGGTATAAACATTGCCAACACACTACGCGCACCCCTTCAGCAAGACTCCCGGCTCAGCTCTTGTCCCCTGAAGCCTGTTACCTCCTGATCCCTGACTGCCACAAGGTATGTGGGGTGTTTACAGGGGCACACTGATGGACACATTTAATGTAAGGGTCACTCTGACGGACACAACAAAATGTGCCCACCAGAGTGCCCCTTAACATTAAATATGCACATCAGAGTGTCCCTTAACATAAAATGTGCCCATCAGTGTGCCCCTTAACATAAAATAAGGGGCATTCTGATGGGCACATTTTATTTTAAGGGGCACATTTTATGTTAAGGGACACTCTGATGAGCACATTTTCTTATAAAGGGCACACTAATGGGCACATTTAATGTAAGGTTCACTCTGAAGAGCACAACAAAATGTGCCCATCAGAGTGCCCCTTAACATAAAATGTGCCCATCAGTGTGCCCCTTAACATAAAATAATGGGCATTCTGATGGGCATATTTTATGTTAAGGGGCACACTGATGGGCACATTTTATGTTAAGGGGCACACGGATGGGCATATTTAATGTTAGGGGCATGCTGATGGGCATATTTTGTTGTGCCCATCAGCGTGCCCCTTAACATAAAATGTGCTCTTCAGAGTGCCCCTTAACATTAAATATATCCATCAGAGTGCCCCTTAACATTAAATATGCCCATTAGCGTGCCCCTTAACATGAAATGTGCCCTTTAACATAAAGTGTGCCCATCAGTGTGCCCCATAACATTTAATATGTCCATCAGAGTGCCCCTTAACATAAAATGTGCCCATCAGCATGCCCCTTATTTTATGTTAAGGGACACACTGATGGGCACATTTTATGTTAAGGGGCACTCTGATGGACATATTTAATGTTAAGGGCAACTCTGATCCGCACACTTTCTGTTAAGGGGCACTCAGTTGGGAAATTTTTTATGTTAAGGGGCACGCTGATATGCATATTTTATGTTAAGGGGGCACATTGATGGGCACATTTTATGTTAAGAGGGAACATTGATGGGCTCATTTTATGTTAAGGGGTTCTCTGATGGGCACAATAAAATGTGCCCATTAGCATGCCCCTTAACGTAAATGTACAGATCAGAGTGCGGGGGCGGAGCTTGCCGCGGAGGAAGATGGACGCTCAATAGAGGAGCTCCTCATTGCTTGGGAACACACCGGCTCACATCGCCTGTTCCATTGACCCAAACCCACATATAACCACCTACGGACCGGCAGCACATCTCCGGGAACCGATCGATCATGCCGCGGCGCAACAAGGAGAACCGGAGGCCGCAAAAATTAACTGAATACTACCCGCTCGGGCCTAAGCAAGATGGCGGCGGCGGGACAGCGGCGCGAGGTATGTCTAGTACCCCACTGTATGAAGCAGGCAAGGGCAATCCACAAAAAAGAAATGCACCACAAAGGAGTATACACTCCCCTATACATACCCCTAACTCAGGCAGCCCGGAAAAAGCAAGGGTGAGGCTGGATGCCTCGGATTCTAGCCGGGACTTGACACCAGGCCTAGACTCAGGAGAAGACACAAGAGATCTCCCTGACTCAATTGATCTCTTTCCCACCACTAATCAGCCTGTACTGGACACCACACTAAAGGATATGCTAGTATCACTCCGGAGTTCACTGCACGCTGATATGCTATCCTGTGTTCACAGATTTGGTGTGGAACTTAAAGAAACAGTATCCAGAGTAGATCATATTGAACACAAAATGGGTGAGTTCGCCACCACTATCAATGATTTAGTGGATGCAAATGATAACAATGCTGATGAATTGGATGCCCTCAAAGCAAAGCTAGCAGACATTGAGGACCGCTCTAGGAGAAACAATTTTAAAATAAGGGGGATCCCTGAGTCAGTTCTGCAGTCAGATCTGCGTACCTATACAGCCCAACTATTACAGGCTATACTACCAGATTTAACAGAACTGGACATTACCATAGACAGGATCCACCGCCTGCCCAAACCATCACATCTGCCGGATAACATACCAAGAGATGTCATACTAAGGTTACATTTCTACCAAACAAAAGAACGACTGATGGCGGCTTCCCGCAACAAAGATCTTTTTCCAACACAATATAAAGATCTGCAATTTTTTGCTGACCTGTCACAATTCACCTTGCAGAAACGTAGGAACCTTAACACAATATCTAAAGCATTAAGGAATCACAAGATCGCATACAAATGGGGGTTCCCTACTAAATTAATCATCACCAAAGATGGAAGGGAGCATGTTGTTGACACTCTTAACAAGGGAATGCAGCTCCTCCAAAGATGGCAGATCATAGCAGAGGATTCACCAAAAATCCAAGCTTCCCGTAGTCCTGAGCAACTCACAGACAACTGGAACCTGGTTACCTCCAAAAACTCCCGCAAGCACACATGAGTTGACGGAGGTCAACGAAAACCACATTCTACTGCTTCCCAAGCAGAGGGAAAAAAACGCTAAGCTGAACTGTTTCGCTGTTTATCCCCCACTTGCATTCTAAGTGACTACACGTCACACTCAGGTCACACAGACCTACTCAGAGTTGGGTTTACAACCCCTATATGTTTTCTTTTTTTTATCTTTTTCTACACTGTTTTTTTTGTGTTAACCATTATATATGTCCGCAGCCGCAACTACCACTAAAAAATCTACCTCATAAAATGAATCTTCAGGAACCCCAAGGAAGCCAGGAATCATCTCCCCATCGCATTTGGGTCAACGTTGACGAACAAGGCAGCGTATGTAAGTGTTACCTACACATGTCATTTAACGCACCTACATTTGACTTCCCACTATGACCATTGCCTTTATAACAATAAATGCAAGAGGCCTTAACCATCCAGCGAAACGCAGATCCATGTGGCTGGAAGCCATTCAAAATAAGGCTGATGTCCTTTGCGTACAAGAGACGCACTTCAAGAAACAGGCTCAACCTACCTGCTCTCACCCCAAATTCCCACATATTTTCTATGCAAGCGCAGACGCAAAAAAGAAGGGAGTACTTACAGCAATTAAGGACACAGTAGCATTTAAACTACACTCGGAGATAAAAGATGTACAAGGTAGATACCACATATTAATCTGCGACATCAACAATGCCACCTACACAGTGGTGAATGTGTATGCACCAAACACACGCCAGACCCGCTTTCTTCATAGACTTATGAAACAGATCTCACGTTTGCAAAAAGGTCGCCTACTCATGTGCGGAGACTTTAATTTACCACCGGACCCCACAATGGACTCTAGTTCATTATCCCACAAGAAAACTCAAACACTACAGCCGCTGCTGAAGAACTACGACTTGTACGATGCTTGGAGATGTCTTCATGCCACAGAGAAAGACTTCTCCTTTTTTTCAGCCAGTCACAAAATTTATACTAGACTTGATCTCTTCTTAGTAGATAAAGCATTGATAACCAAAATCAAATCTTCAGCGATTAATAGTATTACCTGGTCGGATCATGCTTCGGTGTCGCTGCTGGTGGATGACACATCTAAAATCAACTCCACTTACATTTGGAGATCCAACCCGCGGCTATTCCGAGATGATCCTTCCAAAACAATATTACAGAAAGATTTGGCTGAATTTTTTGAGCTTACTGCAAACTCAGTATCTAACCCCTTTATAACCTGGAACGCACACAAAGCGTTTATGAGAGGTCTCCTCATTAAACTAGGAGCCAGGGCCAAGAGATTGAGGGAGCAGCGCATATTAAGTATCTCTGAACAAATCAGTACACTAGAGTCTAAGAACAAAGCCAACTTTTCCCCTGACCTATCCAACAAACTGACCAAATTAAGACTAGAACTTCGAATGATACTGCTGGAGGATTTTGAAAAATCCTCTAGGAGGTTGAAAATGACGTATTACGCAAATGGCAATAAAGCAGGGAAACTGTTAGCAGACAAACTACGAGGACATAGACACAAAACTAAACTCACCCACATCTTACACCCTGTGACCCACACTAAATTACAACACCCACAAGATATTGCAGATGCATTCAGCACATACTATGGCTCTCTCTATAACCTGATCACAGATCCTAACACGATTCAACCACAAACCCATACAATTTCTGAATTCCTTAACAAAATTCAACTTCCCCAACTCACTGATACCCAAAACATAGTGCTGAACTCTCCATTCACAACACAAGAAATATCAATAGCAATAGACTCACTCCCCAGTAACAAATCTCCTGGACCAGATGGTTTCACGAGTGAATATTTCCAAACATTCAGAGACATTCTAACTCCTAAACTCACTGAAATCTTTAATCAAGCTGCTTCCTCTTCCTCTTTCCCACCCGAAATGTTGAAGGCAATGATTGTGGCATTACCGAAGCCGGGGAAGCCTCCTGATACTCCTCAAAATTTCCGTCCGATATCGTTACTCAATAACGATCTAAAAATTTATGCTAAAGTAATAGCTGGTAGATTAGTAGGTCTCCTCCCTTCACTGATTCATCCAGATCAATCTGGTTTTACCACAGGTCGCCAAACAGCAGATGCGACTAGACGCCTGATTAACCTCATCCACCTAGCTAATAAAAAGGGAACGCCTTCTCTGCTCCTCTCCTTGGACGCAGAGAAGGCGTTCGATAGAATCCATTGGACGTATTTAGAACAAGTTCTGGAAAAGTTCGGGTTCCAGGGCCAGATGTACCAGGCCATTATGGCTCTATACACAAAACCATCAGCACAAGTTTATATATCTGGAACTTTATCTACTCCATTCAATATAACTAATGGCACTCGCCAAGGGTGCCCCCTGTCTCCCTTAATTTTTAACTTGTTGATGGAGCCACTAGCAACATATATCCGCCAACACCCCCAAATTAAGGGACTAACAATAGGAGATAGAATGCACACCATCAGCCTGTTCGCGGATGATGTCATCCTGATACTCACTGACGTAATGTCTTCCCTGGCTTCGGTACAACAAACTTTACAATTATTTAATGCAATATCGTATTATAAAGTTAATGAAACCAAGTCATTTCTTTTGGGACTAGGATTATCTGACAAAGTCAAACAAAATATCAAACAAAATTTTCCATATATGTGGAAAGAAAATGGCATATCTTACCTAGGTATCACACTTACACCCACAGTATCAGAGCTATTCAAGGAAAATTATATTCCATTTCTAAAGTCTCTGAGACCCAAACTAGATAACCTAAAGCGTTTTGAACTCTCATGGACTGGGCGTCTGGCTGCGTTCAAAATGCAGGTTTTACCTCAGTTCTTATACTTATTCAGAACCCTACCGATTACAGTACCCAAATCCTTCTTTCAGCAAGCACAATCTGAAATAGATAGATATCTATGGGTAGGAAAAAAAGCAAGATGTGCGTTCAACAAAATTACTAAATCCAAACACGCTGGAGGGATAGGACATACAATAATCAGAGACTATCATGTGGCTACCATTTTGGCACAGGTAAAGGGATGGTTCCCAACCCACGATATTTCTCTATGGGCAGAACTAGAAAAAACTCAAATTAAAGGAGGGAATCTGTATAATTATCTGATAACCAATGAGCATCATACATCTACCCCTCCTGTACATTCCCCAACCATCCAGGCTTCTATACAAGCCTGGAAATATCTCCTTAAGCATATAATACCTGAAGGACCCCAAGTACCATTAAAATTCCCAATTACAGCATTAGGTCTCATAATACCAGACCTATCACTGGCTAAATGGAACTCTAGAGGCGAACTATCCCTAGAAGATCTCCTAGTAGGACCCACGGTTAAAACATTTAGAACATTACAGATTGAATATGATATCCCGTCCTCTGACTATTATAAATATACTCAGATATCCCACTTACTAGAAAAAAAGAGCAATGAACTTATCACTTGCCTTCCCTGGCAAATTGCCCTCTTTCTCACAAATAAAAGCACCAAACTCAAAGGAACGGCTTTATTCTACAAATTTCTACAGAATAAAAACTCCTTCAGTAAAACCACCAACATAGTAGCATGGGAAAAGGACCTCAAAAGGGTTTACACTGATGACCAATGGAAAAAAGCACTTAAAATCACATACGTATCTACTAGAAGTGCCAACTTATGGGAACTGCATCACAAATTCTTACTGAGGTGGTACCTTACCCCTTACCGTAAATCTAAATTTATTCCAGGAGCCTCCCCAGAGTGCTGGAGGAAGTGTGGAGGTACAGGATCATTGCTTCATGTGCTATGGTCATGCCCACGTATGAAAAGATTCTGGATGATTACTTTTCAATTAATAGAACAAATCACAGGTATAAAAGTTGCTTTTTCTCCAGGTATGGCACTTCTCTCATTGGAAATTGACTCTATTCCACCTTCACTTAGGACATTAGTATCCCATATACTTATAGCAGCTAGGCTCACCATAGTACGTCACTGGAAAGACACCAATCCCCCTTCTGTAACAGAAACTATTCAGCTAATAAACACACATAGGATCTATGAAATACAATTCGCATGGAGTCTTGGAAATCAGAATAAAATAGCTAATATATGGGTTCCTTGGTCAATATGGTATCCACAAAACATGGGTCTCAGATTCTTTGAAAAACAGTAAATGATGAAACTCACATACAGGATGCATATGGACATATTAGTTAATGTTAGTTAAGTTAAATAATATAACTCTATAACCTTCACTCAGATCAGACATTTTCCAAGTACAGCTGATATATAGCCACTGTCTACGGCCAAAATAAAAAATAAAAATAAAAAACAAATAAATTTATAAATTAATTACACATATATAACAAGCAGGGGGGGGGCCTCTTCTTCATCCGGGCACAGATAGTTCCCATCTGGGGTGTTCGGGCGGAGGAGGGGTGCCTCCTGGAAAGTAATCTCAACCTGCGGCTGTAGATATGGATGTAATCGACAAACATAAGAACGTAATTATCTCTGTATAAATCAGCACTTGTCACGAAAATACTGATGATGGTAATGTCGATCATTGTTTATTATCATTGTTTATTATCTTTATGTTACTAATTGGAAAAAATTTCAATAAAAAACTATTGCAATTACAGATCAGAGTGCCCCTTAAGATAAAATAAGGGGCATGCTGATGGGCACATTTTATGTTAAGGGGGCATACTGATGGGCACATATGATAGTGGGGGCACACTCATAGGCCATATTATGTTAAGGGGGCATGCTGATGGTACACCTGATGTATAGGGGCACTCTGATGGGGACACCTGATGTAAGGTGGCACTGTGATGGGGACGCCTGATGTACAGCGACACTCTGATGGGAACACCTGATGTAAAGAGGCACTCTGATGGGGGAACCTGATGTAAAGGGGCACTCTGATGGGGGCACCTAATGATATAAAGGGGCACTCTGATGGGAACACCTGATGTAAAGGGGCACTCTGATAAGAACACCTGATATGATGGAGATAAATAAATAAAATATATACATATACACATACATAAAAAAATGGATGATGTTTGAAAAACATACATATATACATGAAGAAAATTATTATTAAACATGCTAATAAAGTATAAACTAGTACTATAGTGACAACTTGAAAACATAAAGGTAAAATGATCAGTGTACTAATGAAGTAAATGTTATAAGGCTCATTATAGCAGTAAAAGCAGATTATAGGATGGTATGAAGCTCAATTTCTTTGTTCATACCCCCCGGCGTAAAGTATCAAGGGAATATATCCAAAACGTCTCCCTCTCACATAAGCGCTTAAAGCGCTCAGCTATGGGGAGGGATCGGGGTGTGGCTTCCAGGATCCAAACAAACAGACCATCAGTTGATTGATCATGGTGATCTGCAAAGTGTCGAGGGATACTGTGCATATCAATTCCACCCTCCACAAATCTATGGTGTTCACCGAATCTAGCCCTAAGGGCCCATATGGTGCGTCCCACGTACAACAATCCACATGGACAGGAGAGGCAGTACACCACAAACTCAGTAGAGCAATTGAAAGATTCCAGAAAGGTGTAGGTTTTACCTTTGTGGGTGAAGCTTTTCTGTCCATGCCAAACGTGTTTGCACGTGAGGGACAGGGGTTTGTGACACCCATACATCCCCTTAATTTTGAGAAAGGTGAGACACTTTTGGGGATGAGTAACTCTATGTTTGCTAGGGGCAATTTGGCTCTTAAACTTTTTTTGCTCGCCTATAGGAGACTTTGGGCCTATCAGTCAGGGAAGACTTTAGATGTGGGTCCTCCAGAAGGATTGGCAGTGTCTCTGTAGAATGTGCTACATCTGTCTGAATTGGTTATGAAACCTCTTGGTGAACTTGAGGGGTTGGGGATCTGTGTTATTTTTGCGGCTGGCATATGTACTCGTGGGTTTGTCCAAATAGTGTAGAAAGGCATCTTCAATCAATGCCTCAGGATACCCCTTCTCCAAGAATTTTGGTTTAAGCCTATTGCTATGTGAGATATAGTCCTCTTGGTGGGTACAATTGTGCTTAAGGCGACAAAACTGACTCTTAGGTATGTTCTGCACCCAGCGATGGTGGTGGCCGCTCTGGTAATGCAAATAAGAGTTTCCTGCTGTAGGTTTCGTATAATTATGGGCATAAATATCACTACCCTCGTGGCATAGTTCTAGGTCTAGAAAGGCTAGTTTGTCCAGGTCGCACACAGAGGTAAAGGAGAGTCCCATATCGTTGTCATTACAATGTTGGACAAAATTCTCCACCTGAGTGGCTGGTCCATCCCATATAATGACAATATCATCAATGTATTTGCCATAAAAAATGTGATTCTTCATGAAGGGATTATTGTGTCAAATATAGTTAAGTTCCCACATGCCCATGGTCAGATTAGCATATGTGGGCGCACAATTTGCGCCCATAGCTGTCCCATGGGTCTGTAGGTAATAACCACCTTCAGATTCAAGATAGTATGTGTTATAGTTATAGTTATGTGTTGGTTGTTTCCACAATAAATTCAGCCTGACGAGGATTGATGGAGGGGTCATCAGCAAGAAAATGTGTCACTGCTCTTAACCCAATGTCGTGGGGTATAGAAGTATATAGTGAGCTGACGTCCAGAGAGAGCCAGATGTATGTGGTTTCCCAGGTGTAGTGTTCTAACATATCCAACAAGTGGATACTATCTCGAACATAAGATGGAAGATTTTGCAAGGGTTGTAGAAAGTGGTCTATGTAGATGGAAAAATAACTGGATACACTTTCCATAGCGGCCATTATAGGACGTCCTGGGGGGTGGATGGGATCCCTATGAATTTTGGGAAGATGGTAAACATAAGGTCTTTGGTAAAATTCTCTCTTAAGGAAAGCCTTTTCCATTGAGTTAATAATGCCCTCATCTGAAACGCTATTGATGAGGGCATGGGCCTCTATTTTGAACTGTGGTAGTGGGTCACTCGTAAGTTGTTTGTATGTGTTAATGTCGGATAATAGTCGTGTGGATTCCAAAAGGTAATCAGACTTATCCTGTAATATTGTGGCTCCGCCCTTGTTTTTTTTGTCTGTTTGTATCTGCATAGAAGCATCACTCATGCTGCCGTTAGGGTGGAACCCCGTGTAGCCCACATAGATATATTATTTCCTTATATGCCCGTATGTGTATGCGTTACTCTATGTTCATGTGCAAATACACATGTGCATCTTGAATGCCCCTCCCCTCCCCCGTTTGCCTTTCAAGTGGCAGATTATCTTATTTATATCCTTTTTTTGCGACAGTACAGTTATTAGTATAGTCTTGTATTACACATCTCATGACTTGCCTTACCATGGATATCATTCTAAATATGGAAACAGGAAGACATGATATTCTGGAAGATTTGTATATGGTCTTTCCCCTTAATTTGTTCTCACCTAAACATATTATCCTGAATACAATATATAAACAATTATGTACTACATTCCGTAAATGTGAAGATAATATTAAAGCAGCTAATCATTAGGGATGGGCCGAACGGACCCCTGTTCGGTTCGGACCAGAACTTCCGAACACCACGAATGTTCGGACCCGAATAACGAACCCCATTAAAGTCAGATATAGTTAAGTTCCCACAGGCCCATGATCAGATTAGCATATGTGCAAAATTTGCGCCCATAGCTGTCCCATGGGTCTGTAGGTAATAACTACCTTCAGATTCAAAATATTTATGTGTTAAGCAGAAATTGGTTGCTTTCACAATAAATTCAGCCTGACGAGGATTAATGGAGGGGTCATCAGCAAGAAAATGTGTCACTGCTCTTGACCCAATGTCGTGGGGTATAGAGGTATATAGTCCTGAGAGAGCCAGATGTATGTGGTTTCCCAGGTATAGTGTTCTAACATTTCCAACAGGTGGATACTATCTCGAACACAAGATGGAAGATTTTGTGCTAAGGGTTGTAGAAAGTGGTCTATGTAGATGGAAAAATAACTGGACACACTTTCCATACAGGACATCCTGGGGGGTGGATGGGATCCTTATGAATTTTGGGAAGATGGTAAAAATAAGGTCTTTGGTAAAATTCTCTCTTAAGGAAAGCCTTTTCCATTGAGTTAATAATGCCCTCATCTGAAACCAACAGTGTGTCAGATGAAACAGTGGTGGATAAGAATGGTACAGTTACTGACAAGTCGGCTACCATGGGGGTGGAGTTATCCAACTCATGGGGTATATCATAGGCATTATGGGGTTCTGAGGTGGCAGATAAGTGGTATACCACCTCAGAAGTCTGCCCATGGTCGGATTGGGATGATGCGTGAGCGTATCAGCACTATCAGTATGGGGTTTGGTTTTCCTTCTGCGTATCTTGGGGCGCTTGGGTTTAGGTGTCAAGAGAGGCCTATTATGTGTGATATTGGTATGGTTGGGAGGGAAATATACTGGTGTCATAAGGGGTACAGGTTTTGGTGGCAATGGCCTCGGTATAAGAGGAGGGATAGCAGCCATGGGAGGGTGGGATGTTTTAGTCTTTTTCCAACTAAAGACTTGATTGAGATTTTTAATCGTCAAAATCTATATGTAGCTTCCCTAATTTGGTTTTGATCATCAAGTCTTCACTATATTTAGTATGTTGTTTAAGTATGTTCAACCAAGTGCATTGTGGCGTTGAACAGTGCGTTGCAAGCCCTAATTGGATGAAGCAGTGAAAGCTTCAGCCAATCAGGGCACAGAGCACTCTCAGAGTCATGATTGGACACTATCATCATGACTTTATCCAATCATGCCTCATTCCCACCTCACAGTATAAAAGTATTCTTTCAATGGCAGCCATTTTCAATGTGATTTTGGTGTGGAGAGAGATAGAACAGGGCTCTGTTAGTGTGCTATACTGTGCTATTTTGCTTCAATTGTGAGTGTAGAATATTAGTTTAGTGTCAGCCTAGGGATAGTGTGAGTGTAGTGAGGAGGACCATCATTCAGCTTTTCATAGTGTGCAGCTAGAGTAGGGACAGCTCAGATAGTTTCAGTGTGATAGTAGTGTAGTGAGACTGTGTCAGTAATCTTGACATTAGTATATAGCTAGAGTAGGGAGAGTTCAGATAGCTTCAGTGTAGTGACGGTTGAACACCATCTATTTGATTGCATCACTGCCATTTTAACGCCATATCGTATTGCGTGCGTTACTGCCAATTTAACGCCATATAGTTTTGCGTGCGTTACTGCCAGTTTAACGCCATATAGTTCTGTGTGCATTACTACAAGTTTAACGCCATATAGTTTTGGGGTTACTGCCAGTTTAACGCCATATCGTTTTGCGTGCGTTACTGCCAGTTTAACGCCATATAGTTCTGTGTGCGTTACTACAAGTTTAACGCCACATAGTTGTGCGTTACTGCCAGTTTATTGCCATTTACTTCTGTGTGCGTTACTGCCAGTTTAAAGCCATATAGTTCTGTGCATCACTGTATGTTTGGCGCATTATATTGCAGTATATTATATTGTATCTGTGGAGTGTGTCTGTGTAGTGTGAGTACTGAAATTAAAGGGCACCAAACACCTCTTTACATTGATTAAAGTGCATCTATGTACAGATCTCCACTGGGCAAAGGTGGACGTGGTGGTCAGTCCTCAGGCAGGGCATCATTTCCTCTGTTTAGTGAGTTTGCCCATGCTACCCAGCCACAGCATGCAGTGGAGGTGGTGGACTGGCTTACTAAACCTTCCTCATCCTCCTCATCCTCTGTCACACAAGCAGAGACATGTGCAGTCCCCTGCAGTTGCCAGAGTGGATAAACCTGCCTCCTTATCCACATCTATTCCTGCCATAGCCCTAACATCAGCCATTGAGGAGTCAGCTGAGTTATTTGACTACATCGTCAGCTACTTGCGCCTTGATGATGCCCAGCCATTACTAGATTCAGATGCTGGTTCTGAGGTTGAGGATGACAGGAACATGAGCCTAGAGAGAGGGAGGAACACTGGTAGACAAATTGGCATTCATGTTCCCTAAGCCGCAGCGTATTCCCAATTTTCTTCAGTGGTAATGATGAAGATGGAGGAGATGGAGATGATGATGATGGTGAGGTCACTGATGCGACTTGGGTGCCAGATAGAGCAGAGGAGGAAACTGAAGGTGAGGTGGCACAACCCCAAGGAGGTCGGCATCAAGAAAGAGTAGAGAGCAGCCACCCTATTCCATCACATTCTGCAGCTGTTATCTCCCGACTCACTCCCCGCAGCTCAGCTGTCTGGGCCTTTTTCAGCACATCTGCAGCAGATCGCACTGTTGCTATCTGCAAACTGTGTCACAGGCACATCAAATGTGGCAAAAACACCAACCATTTGGGTACCACATGCCTAACAAGGCATTTAACGTCCAACGACTCAGACCGTTGGCAAGAGCACCTAAAAGCCACACAAAAGGGGCACAAATCTGTCCCTCCTCCTCCTTACCCACTTCAGTCTGCCCCTGTGATACCGAGTCATTACCTTTCAGCAGCCTCCACTGACCGGGATGATGGTATATCACAGGGTGTCCAAGGTCCCAGCAGCTCATCTACCAGCAGCACACCACCAGCTGTAGACTGTAGCTGGCAAATTTATCTGCCGCATCTTCTGCAGCAGAAAAAAATACAGCCCCTGCCACCCACATGCCCAGCGCCTGAATGCAAGCTTGTCAAAGCTGCTGGCTCTCCAACTTCTGCCTTTCAGCCTGGTGGATTCTGCCCCCTTCCGTGAATTCGCACAATGTGCTGTACCACAATGGCAGGTTCCCGGTCGATACTACTTTTCACGTAAGGCCGTTCCATCTCTCTACCATCATGTGAAAGGGGATGTTCTGGCATTGTTGGGCAAGGCAGTCAGCCATAAAATCCACCTTACTGCTGACACGTGGTCCAGCAAGCATGGGCAGGAACGATATATTTCGTTCACTGCACACTGGGTAATGCTGTTTGCAACTCGAAAGGATGCAGGACAGGGCTCAGTGCTACAGCTTGTTGTGCCCCCACGTCTCCATACAACTGGTGGTGATGATGCCAGACCTGTGAGCTCTACCCCCTCCTCCTCCTCCTCCTCCCCCACTGCCACCTCCATATTCTCCTCTGCAGAATTATCCTATGAACATCAGGTACCCCCTAAGCGTTCAAAGGGCTTTTCCCAGAGTCAGGCTAAAAGGTACTATGCTGTGCTTCAGCTGGTGTGTTTAGGGGACAGGAACCACACCGGAGCAGAGAATCTTGCAGCTCTGCAAGGACAGGCCCAGAGGTGTTTCACACCACACCAGCTGGAGCCAGGAATGGTGGTGTCTGATAATGGCTCAAACCTCCTGTTCGCCCTTAGACAGGGAAAGTTGACACATGTGCCATGCCTGGCACATGTCCTCAATTTGGTGGTGCAGCGTTTCCTAAGTACGTACCCAGGGTTACAAGATGTACTAAAGCAGGCCAGAAGAGTCTGTAGCCATTTCAGGCAGTCATACACAGCCAGTGGAAGAGAACAAGAAGACCTGGACAGCCGCACACCGGAATGGATAAATCCGTCTTTTTATTCAAAATACAGGATCATGGGGTACACAAAACATGACTGTGGGGTGGTACAAGAATAGCTGACGCATTTCACACTTACACCAAGTGCTTACTCATGAGTGCATGAGTGGAGAGTTTTGTCCAACATTGTAAAGACAACGATATGGGACTCTCCTTTACCTCTGTGTGTGACCCGGACAAATTAGCCTTTCTAGACCTGTAACTATGCCACGAAGGAAGTGATATTTATGCCCATAACTATACAAAACCTACAGCAGGAAACTCTTATTTGCATTACCAGAGCTGCCACCACCCTCGCTGGGTGAAGTATATACCTAAGAGTCAGTTCTGTTGCCTTAAGCACAATTGTACCCGCCAAGAGGACTATATCTCACATAGCAATAGGCTTAAACTAAAATTCTTGGAGAAGGGGTATCCTGAGGCATTGGGTGAAGATACCTTTCTACACTATTTGGACAAACCCATGAGTACATATGCCAGCCGCAACAATAACACAGATCCCCAACCCCTCAGGTTCACCACGAGGTTCCTCAACTAATTCAGACAGATGGAATGCATTCTACAGAGACACTGGCCAATCCTCCTGGAGGATCCACATCTCAAGTATTCCCTGACTGATAGGCCCAAAGTCTCCTATAGGCAAGCTAAAAACGTTAAGAGCCAAATTGCCCCTAGCAAACATAAAGTTACTCGTCCCCAAAAGTCTCTCACCTTTCTCGATATTAAGGGGATGTATCGGTGTGACAAACCCCTGTGCCTCTCGTGCAAACATGTTGGGCATGGACAGAAAAGCTTCACCCACAAAGGTAAAACCTACACCTTTCTGGAATTTTTCAATTGCTCTACTGAGTTTGTGGTGTACTGCCTCTCCTGCCCATGCGGATTGTTGCACGTGGGATGCACCATACAGGAACTGAGGGCTAGATTCGGTGAACACCATAGATTTGTGGAGGGTGGGATAAGTGTCCCCCGACACTTTGCAGATCACCATGATCAATCGACTGATGGTCTGGTTGTTTGGATTCCGGAAGCCATACCCCGATCCCTCCCCATATCTGAGTGTTTTAAGCGCTTATGTTAGAGGGATACATTTTGGATTTATTCCCTGGATACTTTAACGCTAGGGGGTATGAACGAAGAAATTGAGGTTCATACCATCCTATAATCTGCCCTTGCTGCTATAATGAGCCTTATAACATTTACTTCATTAGTACACTGGTCACTTTACCTTTATGCTTTCAAGTCATCACTATATTACTAGTTTATACTTCATTACCATATTCAATAATAATTTTCTTCATGTATGTATGTTTTTCAAACATCATACATTTTTTTTTTAATGTATGTGTATATGTATATATTTTATTTATTTAATTCCTTTTTTTTGTATTTTTTTCTTTATAAAGTAATTTTTATTTTTATTTAAATGTATGTATGTATGTCTAATCTGCTACTGGAGAATTTGCTACTTATTCTTATCAATTTTGTTAATTCATATCAACTTTAATGTTTTTATTAGTTATTGATTTTTATTCATTGTTTTTTTTTACTCATCTTGCCATCCATCCCCATTTTATTCAAGCGTTGAATGTTTTTCATAGAATCAGAGTGCCACCTTAGTGGATTATGTGAATGGGTGGGTTTATCTACAAACACACATATACCACAACAAAGATGGCATTTTGTATGGCCTAAGGAAGGAGCAAGCATGCTCTGAGCCTCTCATCCTGCACCCGGAAGTGACGTCATCTCTGATTGCCCCTGTGTTCCCTGCTGTTCTCATAGGCTACGAATGCTGGAATCCACCTGCACAAGCTGTCAGCTGCACTTCAGAGACACAGACATTTAGGAGAAAAACCACCTCCGAATTTTGCTGCAGGATTACTATCATGCTTGTGTTTATGCCCCCGTTGTGAGTAGTTTTACTTTTTTTTGTTTATTAAATGGTTTACCAATACTTCACTTATAGGCGCTGTGTTTCTTTTCCTATGTTGCATTGCAGAGACTGATTCTAGCTCTTCACACTGGCTGCCCTTAGTGCTGGTACATGGATTCCTCTCCCTCTTCAACTTAGAGACTGTTGCTATGGACTTTGTCCCTCCTATTGAGAGTCTTTATTAATCACATTTATTTGATCTGTTCACACCTCCAGGGTCTCTCCTCAAATGAGCGCTGAGTTTATTTTTTGTCTATAAGTGTTGTAGATGAATAACAAAATTTCAAGTGACTTTCGTGCTTTGCCAAGATGACTTGTGCCTAGGTTTGGCCACATGTGTGCAGTAGATCAAGTGACATCCGTGCCCCCTTCAATTCCCCACTCACCAGAACCCTGCAACCCTGCAGAGGTAAAGTGCATATAATGAATGACTAGGCAGTTCCCGGAACGGTCACCTTCTTCTTGGCACAGTAAACACTGGGGTGTCTGGACACATCAGCCCCTCCAGGGGCTCTCCACCTTGAATAAATGGGTTTTCAATAATCACTTCTGCTGTTCACTGCAGGATATCCTCATGAACGAAAGAGATGGGCACTCATAGTGTAAGTCTGAATGGTTTGTTTATTAAAACTACTTTAAAAAGTATTTAACCACTTGCCGACCGCCTCACGCCTATATACGTGAACAGAGCGGCACGGGCAGGCAAAATCACGTACCTGGTACGTGACTGCCTTCCCGCGGGCGGGGGATCCGATCGGACCCCCCCCGGTGCCAGCGGCGATAGGTATTTGTCTGGGAGCATTCTGTGATGAGGGGGAGGCCATCCGATCGTGGCCCCCCCTCGCGATCGCTCCCAGCCAATGAGAAACATCCCCTGCCTCTGTATAGTACACAGAGGCAGAGGATGTGATGTCATCTCTCCTCGGCTCGGCAGTTTCCGTTCCGGCGCCGAGGAGAGAAGACAAGTGAGTGCACAACACACTACACACACACACAGTAGAACATGCCAGGCATACTTTACACCCCCGATCCCCCCCCGATCGCCCCCCGATCCCCCCCAATCACCCCTCCCCCTCCCTGTCACACTGACACCAAGCAGTGTTTTTTTTTTTTTTCTGATTACTGCATGGTGTCAGTTTGTGACAGTTAGAAGTGTTAGGGCAGTTAGGGTTAGCCCCCTGTAGGTCTAGGGTACCCCCCTAACCCCCCCTAATAAAGTTTTAACCCCTTGATTACCCCCCGTCACCAGTGTCGCTAAGCGATCATTTTTCTGATCGCTGTATTAGTGTCACTGGTGACGCTAGTTAGGGACGCAAATATTTAGGTTCGCCGTCAGCATTTTATAGCGACAGGGACCCCCATATACTATCTAATAAAGGTTTTAACCCCTTGATTGCCCCCTAGTTAACCCTTTCACCACTGATCACCGTATAACCGTTACGGGTGATGCTGGTTAGTTCGTTTATTTTTTATAGTGTCAGGGCACCCTCCGTTTATTACCGAATAAAGGTTTAGCCCCCTGATCGCCCGGCGGTGATATGCGTCTCCCCAGGCAGCGCCAGATTAGCGCCAGTACCGCTAACACCCACACACGCACCGTACACCTCCCTTAGTGGTATAGTATCTGAACGGATCAATATCTGATCCGATCAGATCTATACTAGAATCCCCAGCAGTTTAGGGTTCCCAAAAACGCAGTGTTAGCGGGATCAGCCCAGATACCTGCTAGCACCTGCGTTTTTCCCCTCCACCCGGCCCGGCCCAGCCCACCCAAGTGCAGTATCGATCGATCACTGTCATTTACAAAACACTAAACACATAACTGCAGCGTTCGCAGAGTCAGGCCTGATCCCTGCGATCGCTAACAGTTTTCTTGGTAGCGTTTTGGTCAACTGGCAAGCACCAGCCCCAGGCAGCGTCAGATTAGCGCCAGTACCGCTAACACCCACGCACGCACCGTACACCTCCCTAAGTGGTATAGTATCTGAACGCATCAATATCTGATCCGATCAGATCTATACTAGCGTCCCCAGCAGTTTAGGGTTCCCAAAAACGCAGTGTTAGCGGGATCAGCCCAGATACCTGCTAGCACCTGCGTTTTGCCCCTCCGCCCGGCCCAGCCCAGCCCAACCCACCCTAGTGCAGTATCGATCGATCACTGTCACTTACAAAACACTAAACGCATAACTGCCGCGTTCGCAGAGTCAGGCCTGATCCCTGCGATCGCTAACAGTTTTTTTGGTAGCGTTTTGATGAACTGGCAAGCACCAGCACCAGCCCCAGGCAGTGTCAGGTTAGCGCCAGTACCGCTATCACCCACGCACGCACCGTACACCTCCCTTAGTGGTATAGTATCTGAACGCATCAATATCTGATCCGATCAGATCTATACTAGCGTCCCCAGCAGTTTAGGGTTCCCAAAAACGCAGTGTTAGCGGGATCAGCCCAGATACCTGCTAGCACCTGCGTTTTGCCCCTCCGCCCGGCCCAGCCCAGCCCACCCAAGTGCAATATCGATCGATCACTGTCACTTACAAAACACTAAACGCATAACTGCAGCGTTCGCAGAGTCAGGCCTGATCCCTGCGATTGCTAACAGTTTTTTTGGTAGCGTTTTGGTGAACTGACAAGCACCAGCGGCGTAGTACACCCCGGTCGTAGTCAAATCAGCACTGCAGTAACACTTGGTGACATGGCGAGTCCCATAAGTGCAGTTCAAGCTGGTGAGGTGGCAAGCACAAGTAGTGTCCCGCTGCCACCAAAAAGACAAACACAGGCCCGTCGTGCCCATAGTGCCCTTCCTGCTGCATTCGCCAATCCTAATTGGGAACCCACCACTTCTGCAGCGCCCGTACTTCCCCCATTCACATCCCCAACCAAATGCAGTCGGCTGAATGAGAGGCATTTTCTTTATGTCCTCCGAAGTACCCCTACCCAACAAACCCCCCCCAAAAAAGATGTTGTGTCTGCAGCAAGCGCGGATATAGGCGTGACACCCGCTATTATTGTCCCTCCTGTCCTGACAATCCTGATCTTTGCATTGGTGAATGTTTTGAACACTACCATTCACTAGTTGAGTATTAGCGTAGGGTACAGCATTGCACAGACTAGGCGCACTTTCACAGGGTCTCCCAAGATGCCATCGCATTTTGAGGGACCCGAACCTGGAACCGGTTACAGTTATAAAAGTTACAGTTACAAAAAAAAGTGTAAAAAAAAAAAAAACACACAAACAAAAATATAAAATAAAAAAAAATAGTTGTCGTTTTATTGTTCTCTCTCTCTCTATTCTCTCTATTGTTCTGCTCTTTTTTTACTGTATTCTATTCTGCAATGTTTTATTGTTATTATGTTTTATCATGTTTGATTTTCAGGTATGCAATTTTTTATACTTTACCGTTTACTGTGCTTTATTGTTAACCATTTTTTTGTCTTCAGGTACGCCATTCGCGACTTTGAGTGGTTATACCAGAATGATGCCTGCAGGTTTAGGTATCATCTCTCTATCATTCTTTTCAGCCAGCGGTCGGCTTTCATGTAAAAGCAATCCTAGCGGCTAATTAGCCTCTAGACTGCTTTTACAAGCAGTGGGAGGGAATGCCCCCCCCACCGTCTTCCGTGTTTTCTCTGGCTCTCCTGTCTCAACAGGGAACCTGAGAATGCAGCCGGTGATTCAGCCAGCTGACCATAGAGATGATCAGAGACCAGAGTGGCTCCAAACATCTCTATGGCCTAAGAAACCGGAAGCTACGAGCATTTTATGACTTAGATTTCGCCGGATGTAAACAGCGCCATTGGGAAATTGGGAAAGCATTTTATCACACTGATCTTGGTGTGGTCAGATGCTTTGAGGGCAGAGGAGAAATCTAGGGTCTAATAGACCCCAATTTTTTCAAAAAAGAGTACCTGTCACTACCTATTGCTATCTTAGGGGATATTTACATTCCCTGAGATAACAATAAAAATGATTTAAAAAAAAAAAACAGTTTAAAAATAAGATAAAAAAGCAAAATAATAATAATAATAAAAAAAAAAAAAAAAGCACCCCTGTCCCCCCTGCTCTTGCGCTAAGGCGAACGCAAATGTCGGTCTGGCGTCAAATGTAAACAGCAATTGCACCATGCATGTGAGGTATCACCGCGAAGGTCAGATCGAGAGCAGTAATTTTATATTTTGACACAAGTTGCGTGAAAGTGACAAATTTTTTTTTTTTTTTTGCACAAAGTTGTCACTAAATGATATATTGCTCAAACATGTCATGGGAATATTTGAAATTACACCCCAAAATACATTCTATTGCTTCTCCTGAGTTCGGGGATACCACATGTGTGAGACTTTTTGGGAGCCTAGCCGTGTACGGGACCCCGAAAACCAAGCACCGCCTTCAGGCTTTCTAAGGGCGTAAATTTTTGATTTCACTCTTCACTGCCTATCACAGTTTCGGAGGCCATGGAATGCCCATGTGGCAAAACCCCCCCCCCAAATGACCCCATTTTGGAGAGTAGACACCCCAAGCTATTTGCTGAGAGGTATAGTGAGTATTTTGCAGACCTCACTTTTTGTCACAAAGTTTTGAAAATTGAAAAAAGAAAAAAAAATGTTTTTCTTGTCTTTCTTCATTTTCAAAAACAAATGAGAGCTGCAAAATACTCACCATGCCTCTCAGCAAATAGCTTGGGGTGTCTACTTTCCAAAATGGGTTCATTTGGGGGGGGGGGTTGTGCCACCTGGGCATTCCATGGCCTCTGAAACTGTGATAGGCAATGAAGAGTGAAATAAATAATTTACACCCTTAGAAATCCTGAAGGCGGTGATTGGTTTTCGGGGCCCCGTACGCGGCTAGGCTCCTAAAAAGTCCCACACATGTGGTATCCCCATACTCAGGAGAAGTAGCTAAATGTATTTTGGGGTGCAATCCCACATATGCCCATGGCCTGTGTGAGCAATCTATCATTTAGTGACAACTTTGTGCAAAAAAAAAAATTTGTCACTTTCCCGCAACTTGTGTCAAAATATAAAATATTCCATGGACTCAACATGCCTCAAAGCAAATAGCTTGGGGTGTCTATTTTCCAAAATGGGGTCATTTGGGGGGGTTTTATGCCATCTGGGCATTTTATGGCCTTCAAAACTGTGATAGGTAGTGAGGAGTAAAATCAAAAATTTATGCCCTTAGAAATCCTGAAGGCAATGATTGGTTTTCGGGGCCCTATACGCGGCTAGGCTCCCAAAAGGTCCCACACATGTGGTATCCCTGTACTCAGGAGAAGCAGCTGAATGTATTATGTTTTTTTGTCATTATTCAATCACTTGGGACAAAAAAAATGAATATTCAATGGGCTCAACATGCCTCTCAGCAATTTCCTTGGGGTGTCTACTTTCCAAAATGGGGTCACTTGTGGGGGTTTTGTACTGCCCTGCCATTTTAGCACCTCAAGAAACGACATAGGCAGTCAGAAATTAAAGGCTGTGTAAATTCCAGAAAATGTACCCTAGTTTGTAGGCACTATAACTTTTGCGCAAACCAATAAATATACGCTTATTGACTTTTTTTTACCAAAGACATGTGGCCGAATACATTTTGGCCTAAATGTATGACTAAAATTGAGTTTATTGGATTTTTTTTAGAACAAAAAGTAGAAAATATCATTTTTTTTCAAAATTTTCGGTCTTTTTCCGTGTATAGCGCAAAAAATAAAAACGGCAAAGGTGATCAAATACCATCAAAAGAAAGCTCTATTTGTGGGAAGAAAAGGACGCAAATTTTGTTGGGGTACAGCATTGCATGACCGCGCAATTAGCAGTTAAAGCGACGCAGTGCCAAATTGTAAAAAGTGCTCCGGTCAGGAAGGGGGTAAATCCTTCCGGGGCTGAAGTGGTTAAGAACAAAACTTGACACAGTCAAGTATAACAGCTGTCATACCCTGGTTGCAAATCATGAGCTCCGGACCAGCGTGTGTTCCACGGGCCGGAAGTTCACAGCTGGAAGTGACGTGAGCGTGTACCAAGCTCCATCTTACGCTTTTCGTCATAGGACGTCATCTGAAGCAGTGCAATCTTGGTGCACCTCACATCTAGTTACAGCGAGCAGTCTGCAGGGTCCACCCCTACAGAGATAATTTAGAATTTGAAAGGACTGATTACCACAGATTTCCTCTATGCATCCTTAGTGTTAATTTACTACTATTGCTAGATTCCTCCATGTATATCAAAAAGGGGAGTATATTGTTACGATCATATGCTTTATATACCTGGGCTAATCTCTATACATCCCTGGTTATTTCCAGCCCAAACGCCACCGGTGGTCAGATTTGGAACAGCCCCTGCAATTCCGCTCTCTGTTGCAATTCAAATATTATCCAGTGAACATAAAATATATATATATGAAACAATCTATGAAAAGAGTATTACAGTGGTACTGGAGTGAGTAATAAACCCTAATCTATTGCTCTGTACAATTAATGTATTCCAAGGGAAGGGTGTGTCAGTGGTTGGTATTTCGTTATATTAGTGTACCATTCCTAGATTGACAGATGTTAGATTATGCATACTTTACAACTAGATAAAGTCATCAGTATATTTTACACATGCGGCAGTAGATAACCATGCATGGTTCCTGCCCCTATTGTGTGGTCATTATATCATCATGAACGTCTACTCCTTTTTTACAAGAAAAATAAAAAATAAATGTGAAGATATAAACAAGAGGCTCTAACTTAGCCATCTGTTTTATCTGGGATATACTACTCTACTGAGGGCTATTATCTTTGGAAAGTGGTTACACTTAGAAGCTGGATATAAAGCAAGAAAATGGTTATACTTAGAAGTTGGATATGAAGCAATTGAGGTCAATGTTGAGATTGAAGCCCCCAGGCGACAGAGACCCCAATCTATATATTCACCTGGTCTCGTTCTGTGAGACAAGGACTTTTTGTTGCTATCTCTCCAGTGATCATTAATTTGGTCTATCCCATAGAATATCAATCCTGTGGGGTCCCTGTGATGTACTTCCTTAAAATGCCTAGAAAAGCTATGTTTCGGGAACCCTTTCCTTATGTTGTTGTTATGTTCCCTGATCCTCACCAATAGAGGGTGGGTAGTCCTGCCCACGTATTGGAGGTTACAGGGGCACTCAACAACATAGGTGACATGGGTACTGTTACATGTAATCAAATATTTTTTTTGATATTCCCCTGTGGTTAACCCTAGATTTGAATGACTCTTTTTTCCGTGGTTCCTTTTTGCTCACTCTACAGGGGAGACATTTTTGACACCTGTAGAATCCTTTCATTTCAGAATAATTTAACAGGTTTTGGGGGATCAATTACATTATAGACTAGATGGTTTCTAAGTGTGGGAACTCTTCTATACATAAATCTGGGTTTCATAGGATCATATAAAGCGTATGATTGTAACAATACACTCCCCTTTTTGATATAAAGGGTGGAATCTAGCAATAGTAGTAAATTAACACTAAGGGTGCATAGAGGAAACCTGTGGTAATCAGTCTTTTCAAATTCTAAACCCGCCTCTGTAGGGGTGGACCCTTCAGACCACTCGCTTTAACTAGACATGAGGTGCACCAAGATGGTACCGCTTCAGCTTTTAAACTTGACTGTTAAATACTTTTTAAAGAAGTTTTAATAGACGAACCATTCGAACTTACACTATGAGTGCCCGTCTCTTTCGTCCATGAGGATAGCCTACAGTGAACCACAGAGGTGGTTATTGCAAACCCATTTATTCGAGGTGGAGAGCCCCTGGAGGGGCTGATGTGTCCAGACACCCCAGTGTTTACTGAGCCAAGGAGGAGGTGACTATTCTGCCTAGACATTCATTATATGTGCTTTACCCCTGCCGGGGTGCAGGGTTCTGGTCAGTGGGTAACTGAAGAGGGGCACGGATGTCACTTGATCTACTGCACACCTGTGGCCAAACCTAGACATGAGTCATCTTGGCAAAGCACAAAAGTCACTTGAAATTTTTTTATTCATCTACAACACTTATGATTGAACATTATAATTTGAATATAATTCCAAATGTTTCACAACTTGTTTTTTTCACTGAACTTTTTCACTGGACCTTCATCACATTTTTTATTTTTATTTTTATTATTATTATTATTTTTACTTATTTTTTATGATTATTTTATTCTTATATTCTTTCACATTTAAGTAATCCCTATTTCACATGTGCTAGAAGGTTACCACATATGACTAGGAATGTGACATTTCTGATGAAATCAGAAAGTATATGTTGACCGTTCTTCGGGTGACGGGCTGCACCACCATCCCTATATCTATAATATTCTTTCTTATAAGGGTGCTCCAGTTGGGGCCCCCTCAAGGGAGGCAGCAGCCCAGCCTATACCTAAGCGCAGAATATAACCAATTAAACAATCAGTACAGGTGCTCCCCGAAGATGTGTGCTCTCTCCCCACTCAATGACTGCACCTCATCTGTCAAAGTGTTAAAATATGCAAATGACACAGCCGTCATTGGTCTCATTGGCGATGGCATACAGGCATGAAGTAGAAATGCTAGCTCCATAGGCGTCGTTAGCATGTGGCTATTGAGGCTGAAGCCCCAAATGTGTGGCCAGTAGCCACAAGTGTCAGAGAGGGAAAGAAAATAGGTCAGCAGCGGCGGCAGTTTACCTGTGTCTGTGACACAGCCTCTGTGAGCTTCGATATTGCGGCGCCGCCCACTGATTGACAGCAGGCAGAGTGATATGCCCAGGAGATCGCCGGTGCAGTGACGCCCCTTTCTCCCTCACCCTCAAGTCACGCTGGATAACGGCCTCCCCTTTCCTGTTCCTCATTGACTTGAGCAGCCTTTCCTAGTCCAGCATCATCTTGTGTGTCACCTTTCTTCTCTGCTGAGTCCTCGTGTCCCTTGCATGCAGCCTGTGAGCGTTTGGATCTCCCAGGGTGTATAGCGTGTTTATGTGATGAGAGGCTGTGATCTCTTTCCTCTATGCTATCTCCACAGCAGGATCAGATTGCAGCTCAACATTGTGCCTCTTTATTTTTTCTTTCAAAAAGGAGCAGAGTCTCTCTCTCTCTCTCTCTCTCTCCACATGTAGGTCAGTGTGGGTCAGGTAGTTAGGTCAGTGTATGTCAGGTAGGTAGGTTAGTATGTGTCAGGCATGTCATGTAGGTCAGTGTATGTCATGTAGGTAGGTCAGTGTATGTCAGGTAGGTAGGTTAGTATGTGTCAGGCATGTCATGTAGGTCAGTGTATGTCATGTAGGTCAGTGTATGTCAGGTAGGTAGGTCAGTGTATGTCAGGTAGGTAGGTAGGTCAGTGTATGTCAGGTAGGTTATGTAGCACTAACTCATTGTGGAGCTGCTGGTTTAAGCGGGTCTGTTACCTTCACTCTGCTTCCCTCTGTTTCACTGGCACCGGGTCTAGGGTTCCGTTGAGTTTACTCCTGGACAACACACGCACCAACACTGGAGTACGTTTTCAATGCTTTATTAAAACAAACAACTTGGGAAGTAGCAGGAAATAAGTAGAAAGGAAACTTGCAGAAAAGACTCAAATATTCTCTGGTAGGGTTCTCTTGACAAAATGTCCTGGTAGAATTCAAGCACTATTTGAAATGCGCTCCCCTCATGGGACACACTCCTTGCTCGTTTGGATAGGCCTCTCTCACCAGTCTAGCAGTCAGCACACAGCACGAATCAAAGTCTCTGCCACAGACTTGTGTGGGAACAAAATCCATACGATCCTCTGCCACAGGATGTATAGCTTTTTCTGTAGTGAAAGTCAGTCACAGTGCTTGAAACTTTAAGCTGAGCCGGCAACACTATGCTGTATAGTTACTTTTGGATACGTCCTCCAACCGAGTAACCAGGCCCCTCTATAGACCAGCACGTTGTGTGATCTCTCCAAAACGGGTCCTCCCCTGGGATTTCCTTGGTTTCCCAGCTTCGTCACACAGGACTGACAGCTCAGGACCATTCTTCGGCCCCGGTGGTAGGCTCCAGACAAGCCTCTGGACCCACCCGTGCGCAGCTGTATCGTGGGCCTCCCGAACGGAGGACCACGAGGTAGCTCCTTAACGCATACCTGTCGGCCAGGAGGGCCAGCAGTTGGCTGCAAAACAAACCCCAAAATATGGCATCTGTCCTATAAATACCCTCGCCCAGAATGCAACTCGGAAGACCACCTCCACCGAGCGTGCCTCCGGGACAGAGGAGCATCCATACGCTTCAACACGTTGCCTTTCCAACCCTGACCAGTGGCAACAGCGACACCACCGGTCAGCACGGAAACACACACAACGTCAGCCAAGCTGGAACAGAGGCAAACTTTAACCTTCCTAAAGCACAATTTACTAAATTTACCTAACATGCGGTAGATTGCAAATCTACCAGCGCTACAGTTAGTATGTGTCAGGCATGTCATGTAGGTCAGTGTATGTCATGTAGGTCAGTGTATGTCAGATAGGTAGGTCAGTGTATGTCAGGTAGGTAGGTCAGTGTATTTTAGGTAGGTTAGTATGTGTCAGACATGTCATGTAGGTCAGTGTATGTCAGGTAGGTAGGTCAGTGTATGTCAGGTAGGTTAGTACCTGTCAGGCATGTCATGTAGGTCAGTGTATGTCAGGTAGGTAGGTCAGTGTGTGTCATGACACATACTGACACATACTAACTCAGGCATGTCATGTAGGTCAGTGTATGTCAGGTAGGTTAGTATGTGTCAGATATGTCATGTAGGTCAGTGTATGTCAGGTAGGTAGGTCAGTGTATGTCAGATAGGTAGGTCAGTGTATGTCAGGTAGGTTAGTACGTGTCAGGCATGTCATGTAGGTCAGTGTATGTCAGCTAGGTAGGTTGGTATGTGTCAGGCATGTTATGTTGGTCATTGTATGTCAGGTAGGTAAGTCAGTGTATGTCAGGTAGGTTAGTACGTGTCATGCATGTCATGTAGGTCAGTGTATATCAGCCAGGTAGGTTAGTATGTGTCAGGCATGTCATGTAGGTCAGTGTATGTCAGATAGGTAGGTCAATGTATGTCTGGTAGGTTAGTACGTGTCAGGCATGTCATGTAGGTCAGTGTATGTCATGTAGGTCAGTGTATGTCAGGTAGGTTAGTATGTGTCAGGCGTGTCATGTTCATGTAGGTCAGTGTATGTCATGTAGGTCAGTGTATGTCTGGTAGGTAGGTCAGTGTATGTCAGGTAGGTTAGTACATGTCAGGCATGTCATGTAGGTCAGCCTATGACAGGTAGGTAGGTCAGTGTATGTCAGGTAGGTTAGTATGTGTCAGGCATGTCGTGTAGGTTAGTATGTGTCAGTCAGGTAGGTAGGTCAGTGTATGTCAGGTAGGTTAGTACGTGTCAGGCATGTCATGTAGGTCAGTGTATGTCAGCCAGGTAGGTCAGTGTATGTCAGGTAGGTAGGTCAGTGTATGTCAGGTAGGTTAGTATGTGTCAGGCATGCCATGTAGGTCAGTGTATGTCAGATAGGTAGGTTAGTGTATGTCAGGTAGGTTAGTACGTGTCAGGTATGTCATGTAGGTCAGTGTATGTCAGCCAGGTAGGTTAGTATGTGTCAGGTAGGTAGGTCAGTGTATGTCAGGTAGGTTAGTACATGTCAGGCATGTCATGTAGGTCAGTGTATGTCAGCCAGGTAGGTCAGTGCGTGTCAGGCATGTCATGTAGGTCAGTGTATATCAGGTAGGTAGGCCAGTGTATGTCAGGTAGGTTAGTATGTGTCAGGCATGTCAGGTAGGTAGGTCAGTGTATGTCAGAGAGGTAGGTCGGTGTATGTCAGGTAGGTTAGTACGTGTCAGGCATGTCATGAAGGTCAGTGTATGTCAGCCAGGTAGGTTAGTATGTATCAGGCATGTCATGTAGGTCAGTGTATGTCAGGTAGGTAGGTCAGTGTATGTCAGATAGGTAGGTCAGTGTATGTCAGGTAGGTTAGTATGTGTCAGGCATATCATGTAGGTCAGTGTATGTCATGTAGGTAGGTCAGTGTATGTCATGTAGGTAGGTCAGTGTATGTCAGGTAGGTAGGTCAGTGTATGTCAGATAGGTAGGTAGTGTATGTCAGGTAGGTTAGTACATGTCAGGCATGCCATGTAGGTCACTGCGTGTCAGGTAGGTCAGTGTATGTCAGTCAGGTAGGTCAGTGTATGTCAGTCAGGTAGGTCAGTGTATGTCAGATAGGTAGGTCAGTGTATGTCAGGTAGGTTAGTATGTGTCAAGCATGTCATGTAGGTCAGTGTATGTCAGACAGGTAGGTCAGTGCGTGTCAGATAGGTCAGTGTATGTCAGCCAGGTAGATCAGTGCATGTCATGTAGGTCAGAGTATGTCAGATAGGTAAGTCAGTGTATTTCGGGTAGGTTAGTATGTGTTAGGTAGGTGGGCCAGTGTATGTCAGATAGGTAGGTCAGTGTATGTCAGGTAGGTAGGTCAGTGTATGTCAGGTAGGTAGGTCAGTGTATGTCAGGTAGGTTAGTATGTGTCAGGCATGTCATGTAGGTCAGGTTATGTCAGATAGGTAGGTCAGTGTATGTCAGGTAAGTAGTTCAGTGTATGTCAGGTAGGTTAGTATGTGTCAGGCATGTCATGTAGGTCACTGTATGTCAGGTAGGTAGGTCAGTGTATGTCAGGTAGGTTAGTATGTGTCAGGCATGTCATGTAGGTCAGTATATGTCAAGTAGGTATGTCAGCGTATGTCAGGTAGGTAGGTCAGTGTATGTCAGGTAGGTAGGTCAGTGTATGTCAGGTAGGTCAGTGTGTGTAGGAATCAGGCTGGTAAGTACTATTATTTCTATTGTTTCCAAGAGCCCGAAAAGCGGTTCCTTGTGAATCAATAAAAGTGGCGCTGAGTGACAGTGTGTAAACTGTCTAATATGGGCTAAGGTGATCTAGTGCTGTAGCAAAAAATATAAATATATATATAATGCATGAAACAATCATGAAAATTCTCATAGGTGTACAAGTAAAAAACGTGACAGTGCCTATGAAAGTGTACCATACACAGAGCAATTTATATCGCAAAATAATAACCAGAGTGAAAAATGGGTAATTTAGTCCATAAAGAATCCATAGACAAGACACCGTGAAGGAAATGTGCAGTATCTGGAAACAGTCCACCAATTCACTCAGTGTCAGTGATTCCTCTCCCCTTGAATTCAACACTCACCAGCTCAATATGCCTCACACTCTCGTGTTTTGGCAATAAGGCATGGGCATATAGTTGGTCAATAGAAGGTGATGGGATCCAGATTCCTTATTATCCAAGTGTCACCAGCTCAATATGCCTCACACTCTCGTGTTTTGGCAATAAGGCATGGGCATATAGTTGGTCAATAGAAGGTGATGGGATCCAGATTCCTTATTATCCAAGTGTCACCTTATTACAGATGATTCATAAATCTTTCTCCCCCTCCTCTCGGCTGACGTCAACGTGAGGGCTCGACCCTGCCCACTGCAGCCCTGATTTCTTGATCAGCTGGATCTGCCGACAGGGCTGCAGTATAAGTGTTTGCCCGTGATAAAAAAAAAAAGCAGGATCTGGAGGATCATATTTCCCTCGAGAAGGGCGGATAGGTTTGAGTTTTCTCATTTGTCACATTGGTAAGTACTATTGTAGGAAGGGAAGGGACTCGGGGAGTGCTAAAAGTCCATAGGTTAGGGGGCGCAAATTTCTTGCCTTGCACTGGGCGCTGCCAACCCACGCTAAGCCACTGCTGTTGGGGGCACCTGATGCAAGGACGGACTCTGCTGGGGAGGCACCTGATGCAAGGATGTACTCTGCTGGGGAGGTACCTGATGGCATCTGGTGGCAGGTTACACGCTCGGGGCTTCCATCGATTCTGCATTATGGTGAGTTGAATGATTTCTTTTTATATTACAATGTAATAATAGAAATAATGCACTTCAATCACCCTGACACCATAACAACCATGGTGCCGTGATTGAAGCGCTAACCCCATGTGTTTGGTGTATCTTTATCTGCTGATTTGTTAAACTTTCTGGAATACACATTTCTATTGTGGTGTAGGATCTGTTCTTTCTTTCTTTCTTTCTTTCTTTCTTTCTTTCTTTCTTTCTTTCTTTCTTTCTTTCTTTCTTTCTTTCACCACACCCCCTTCAAGCCACGCCCATTTAAGTCACACCCACTATTCCTTGTAAACCACGCCAATTTTTCGCCGTGCCGCGCTTTGCATTTTACTATTTTGCTATGTCACGCCAGCAAACAAATGGCCTGCCCCCTAATTGTTTTACAATCTTGGTAACTATGAGGTCAGTGTGTATCATGTAGGTTAGTACATGTCAGGCATGACATGTATGTCAGGTAGGTCAGTGCGTGTCAGATAGGTAACATCCCCCTCCATACAATCCCACCCCCCGGTGCAGGGCTCTGACTTCGGGCTGAAGCCCCTGGTCTTTTTGCCACCTAGCAACGCCCCTGGCTAGCTCTATGGTGCAATTTTAACAGCCCGCATCTTAGCATACTTAAAACCATGGAGATAATAGTGGATTACAGGAGAAGCCCCCCCCCCCATACATCTCACCATGCTCAACAATATTGTGTATATAGCAAAGACTTTTAGCTTCTGGGATCTATAATTTCATGAATTTTCATTTATGAACACCTGAATTCTTATATAATTACCATTCTGCCCTGTCTGTACTACTTCAGCTTTTAGATGTTTACAGATCTTACAGTGAGACATTATTTGTACAGTATTAGCATATGTATATAGTAATTGTGTTTACGACTAAAGCCGGCCATAGATGGATTGAAACTCAACCGGTTCAGTAGGGACTAGCTGAATTTCAATCCAGCTGTGGGCAGGATAGTTGTATAAAAGTTGATCTACTGATTGACTTCCACCATGTGGGATTTTTGCTGCTCAATCAGTGGAAGTCTTCCCACCATTAGAATACAATAACCCAGCAGGAGGATTTCCCCATCCACCTCAAATGTGCGGATGGAGGAATCTAGTAATTTTTTATTTTTGTTCAACCCGCCAGTTGCACGAAAAAAAAAAGAATAATTTATGGGCTGCTTAATACTTGCATATTGTATAGCTGTTTCGACGGGTGTGAGTATGTTCACATATGTGTGTGTGTGTGTGGGTGCACACATATAAAAAGAATGCTGCTAGGGCTGCTAATATCACACCTCACCCCCTGTGGTTTAGCTCTCTCAATACCACTACAATCAGCGCTCTCTCTCCCTCAGTGAAACCTCAAGGTTTAATAGTTTCAGATCTCAAACCATACAATCCCTCAATGGACCAGTAACATATACTAAAAAACATATAATAAAAATCCTCTGTATAAAACAAATGATACACTTAAAAAATATAGCACCTTGCATTGACAGATCACTAAATCAGTTCAATAATCCTAAAAGCTCTTCTGAGGAGCAAACGTGTATTGAAAGGTATTTTTTGTGCGCATGGATGTTATTATAGGCTATCCTTGTGGGAATACAGCTAACAATGGGCTTCATTCACAAAAGCAGATCGCCTGCAGTATCAACGTGTCATTTTCCGTAAATATTGTATGTGATCGTGAAACTGTCAATTTACTATACCGTTGTATGCTGGAAACGCTAGGTAAATACAGCATAAACAGGTGTTAAACTCAATTCACAGAAATAAATAAATAATTCAATGCATGGGGTAATTAAATAGTGGTTCAGGCATGCTATATTTAAGGAATGTGTACTGGTTGTTAAGGAGCAGGCAGCTGCCGGCATCCTTAACAACCAGTAACTGTTATGGTTGTTAAGGAGCGGGCTGCTGCCACATCTTTAAAAACTGATGATGGGCTACTCACACGATAAAAGACATAAAATGGCTCTTCTGAATGTGGTGGTACTGGGTATTGTGTCTGTCATCCATCTGGAATGCTACAGTGGCCAGGAGAATGCTTGCTGATGCTGGGAGCCGGAGGTGGAAGTCCGCTAGGGGAACCTAGTTGTCCCTGTGGAACGCATCATGGAGCGCAGCGTGGCGGAAGCGTCTCAGGCAGTGCTGACATCACAGGTCCAAGGATTCAATGCAATGTGCTACCTTGGAGCATGCGCACCCTTTTTTCAGGCTCATGTGATATCATGGGGGTGGTCTATCTGATGCTCTGCCAATGTGGAGCCTATTCATGGGTAAGACTCTACGGCATTTCTGTTTACGTATTAATGACCATGTTTACTACTCTAATGCTAAAATGTTGACACTCATTAGCTACCATATTGGCATAAAACATAATTTTGATCTGACATATATGCAATTTGTTGGTCTGGAATGGACTAGAAAGGACCCCAGGGGAGGTGAATGGAACAGATTAGTTCTTCAGAAAGAAACATATTGGATAGAGAGACGTGTGGCCATGACAAAACCAGGCCTTAATGAAGTTCTATCATACAAACCTTTTCTTTAAATTTAAATTTTGATACATCTTCTGTTGCAAGCATAATAGGAATATCCAATTTTGTCCTAAAAAAAAAAATACTATTAGGATATGTAATGGTATTGATATTTATTTATCATTGTTCATTTTTATATAGTTGTTTTTTTTCATGCAGTGGGGATCACTTATGTGGTCATGTGGGGATCTCAAATTGGTTGGGCCATTTTTCCATCTATTTTTGGCCTTTTAGCGACTCCTCCAGTTCGACCAGGGACTGGGGTACCTCACGTTTTTTCCTTGCGGATGTTCTGGGTCTTTTTGGGGTGAGGTCTTTGCACTGATATGGGACTGGCACGACCCCTTTTGCTCCTTTGATTTCCTGTGCTGTGCAGCCCCTCTCTGGCTCCCTATCTGATGCAGGTGTGGGGACCGAGGCTGCCTCCCTTCTTCAGGGAGGGTAGGAAGTGCTGGCTTCCATCCTCACCTTGGTGGATTGTTCTGCTGCCTATGTGATTAAAGTTCTTGGACCCATTTTTGGAGATCCTGGTGTGCTGGCGACATTTTTTTCTTCATAACTGCATGCGGTTCCAGCCGATGGTCGCTTCAGCACCCAATTTAAAAATACAGCCGTTTGTGCAGGAATGTGTGCGTTTGGGAGTATTCCATTGGTGGTTCTACTGCCTGGTGCATGCACGGCGGCTATCTTGGCCAGCCGTGCATGCGTGTGGGAGGACATCGGCGCGTTAAAGCTGGCAGGTGTGCGAGGCATACATTTCAGCCAGCGGGGCATGCACCCTTTATGCAACACTCTGTTGCCAGTGATGTCATATGCTGGGTTTTTACAGCAGGGACGTGCGCTGAGGGGGGTATTTAGTGGGGACACCACTTCAGGCCCGGGTTCAGCAGTGAAGCCCATCCTATCGACGAAAGGGACTATGTACATTTTGGGTAATACGCCCTCTCTTTTGTATGTCTTGGTGGCATCTGCCCTGGTTGGGCTGTATACTTGAGAAATGTAAACCTTAGCGCCTTTGGATAAAAGAACTGATCATCAAACTCCAGCTCCAGTAAATGCACTTGCTAATAAGAAAATGACAAAGAAGCAAAGTAGGAATGTAAAAACAGTTTGCTGCGCTTAGGGTTGACCTAATTCATGTAAAACATGCAGAACTCGCAAAAAAAAAATGCAGAACACGCAAAAAAATTGCAGAACACACAAAGGGTTAATAAAGTCCCATTAGGTGATGAAATAAAGTGCTTGTGTTTAAATTGACATATCCTGTGCAGTGGTGTTCAGACTGGGTGCCCCACATAGATGTACACTCACCCTGGTTGTTGACCAACTATGGCTAGTATGGTCTAATAGGCATGCGGGGATACTCCTAGGGCCTGTTGAAATTACGTCCCTTGCAAGAGTGCACCTATAGATGGAAATGACAAAAGAAAAACCTTCATTGCGCAATGCCATAAAACCAGGTTTATTGAATACACAAATTAAAATAGTTCCACTCACATTTAAAAATGCCTTATAGTCCTGGCACCCGGCATGTGTAGTAGGTGATTGTTAAGGGTAATCGGCCCTGATAAGGAAAGCAGCCATTTGTGGCGTTCTGCTCGATTCCCGGGTAGTTTCGTAAGGGTAGAAGAGACGCGAGATAACCTTCGACAAAGCCATATCACCTTCGACAAAACCTACCACAAAGCCATCATCGGGAAGTGGTCAATCCGCCATGTTTGTTGTGGGCATTTATACCCTTACTACAGATCTGATTGGTTGGTTCAATGTAAGCACCTGCTACGTAATCAGGGAGCGTACAATCTTTATTAAACAATGTCTAGAGAACTGGCCTAACATTGATATCTACAAAGATTTTATAAATATGTACGTCCATATGGAGGAAAACGTAAAAATACAATTAAACAAAAAGGTGAACGTGAAAGTAAATAAAAAGGTGAAAGTCTTCACTTTCACCTTTTTATTTAACTTTTTTTAAGGAACAACACGCCTTTAAAAAAAATGGTGTGGAGTGCCCGCAGAAATTCATATCATGGCTTTATCAAGATGTGTGACCTGGATGATCATGAAAGGGAGGGCAGTGAGCGTGGACCCCCCCCCCCACACACACACACACACACACACCTTCCTGAACTATACCAGGCCAATGTTTTTCTAAACTTGGAGGGTACATTTGAAGGAAGAGCATCCAAGCCAAATCTCCCTCTACCTTAACCCCATGCTGAGGAAACAAGAACTGTCAGGTCACCTAGAGGCTGGGTGACAGATGCACACCGTTGGAATCAGGAGTGCACCACAAGGCAGTGGACCCTACGGCTGACTGCTGCGGATGGGAGTCCGGGTGGTAAGGAAGGCAGGGCCGCTGGAACACCAATACTAATCCCACCGGGGCTAGAGCATAGGATTCCCTGGGGCGCGGAGTCTAAGAGCCAGCAGGTGTTCACCAGAGCCTCTAGAGGTGAGGATGGACTGGGCTGCAACTGGCTCCAGGTCACGGCCTCCAGGGTCCCCCAGCTCACACCCACAGTAGGCAACAGGAGGATAGTGATAGTAAAGGAATAAGCCAAGGTCAGGGCCACAAGCAGACAAGGACAACAGAGTTCACGCCAAGGTTCAGGGTCACAGGCAAACAGGGATATTCGGGGACACGCCAGAGGTCAGGGTCACGAGCAGACAGGAATAGTAGAGAACACGCCAAACTCGGTAACGGAAACAAACGTAGAGCACACGGCAGGCAGGAACAGGAAGCCAAACACACAAAGGTTGATCAGCAGGGCTGACCTGCAGTGCAGAGATTAATATAGAGTTCTCTGATAGGAGCTGGGGTGGAGCCATGCTAGAGGAGAGTTAATAAAATCAGTCAGGTGAGAGACAGCTGGTCTTTGGAGAAGAACACATGGAAACAGGTATGCTGACAAACAACCTCTATTGCATAACCATGACAAGAACTTAATCCCTCATCTCTCCCCAAAAAGAGATGTGAGGGTATGTGGGGGGACATATTGCAATCTGGAAGACCTTTCTGTAACAAGGGGGGCCCCCAGAAGTCCGACCTTACTAACATAAGGGGTATGTTAGTTTGTTGAAAAATTATCAACATTTATTGTATAACAACTTGTTAAAACCATAAAAGACAGTCCTTTGTTAGTTTATAGGATTTTTTTGGTGCAAATTTCTGGTGAGATGTGGTACCGGACAACCTTGTCTAAATATTAGAGGACCTCTTATGAGGCCCTTCTCCCGCAAAAAAAAAGATTTTATTTTCACATACTTCAGTAGGGTTTGGGCCTATGTTCAAGGTTTGTAGACTTCCCTCTGTATTTGTCAAACCTCCAGCGAACCATACTTTGTTTTATTCATCTCTAGCACTAAATAACCTGTCTCTTTCTGCTGCCCATTCCTGATGGAACAGAATAAACAAAGATAACACCACTAATCATGGTTGCTCCAAGACAAGAAAATAAATATACACTCTTATCCATGCCCACCACAACCTGAAGCTGCTATCTTAGCTAGTCCCTGCCACCATTTTTTCTAGCTGCAAAAGTCAACAAACCATCAAACTTCAAGGGGTATGCCCCTAGAGAAAAATCCCTTAATATTCCTAATATCTGTTTTTGTAGAGATGTAGTATTTATGCTAAATTTTTGTTTTTTGTAAAATTCTTTCTGTAGGGAACAGTGGGCTTCACCCAGCCTTGTCTATGTTTGTCACTTGATATTCTCTAAAACTGGATTGTCTTTCAGTCACTTACTTAAGAAGAGTGTGAGATTGAAGTGGCATTCTGTTCTGATTCTTGATGTTTAGTATTACTGCTCCTTTTTGTCTCCCACTTGAAGCTCATTATTCCAGAAATGACACCTAACTTTCAGGTTTGAACAAACTTGGGTTCAAACCGAACCCAAGTCAGAACCCAAGCTAATCACTGCTTCCTATTCTTCATGCACTAGTGCAATAAATCTGTTCAAGTTTAACTCTAAAATGACTGGCACCCATTACTTCCTCCATCCTCAGAAAAGAAGCACCCCCTGCGATGGATGTGCCTGGAATTTTATTGTGCTACAATAGATTTACAAATGCTTGTGACAGTCGTTCATCGACATAGAAAGTCTTGCAATTTGGTGGAGCTGGTGTGCATAATGTATTTCATTACTCAGAGTATCCGGTACTCCCCTATTCTTCCCTCCTATTAGGGATGATCTTGGGTTTGGTTTTGAAACTGGATGTTAGCTGTCATTGTTGGGTCAATCACCTGCGGGCAGGAAATTCCCTACCCTGCAGCTGTATGCATAACAGTGGCAGGGATGCTTGTGATGTCTTTGACCTAATAGTGTCACATGGCCATATTAGCTGAATAGCATTCAGCTAATATGGCCATGTGCCTGTATCAGGTCAGTAACGTCAAAAGCACCATCACTCCTTTATGCACATCATTTCCCACTTGAAGCTCATTCTTCTAGAAATTACACCTAACTTTCTGGTTCTAACGAACTTGGGCTCAAACCGAACCCAAGTCTGAACCCTAACTAATCACTGCTTCCTATTCTTCATGCACTAGTGCAATAAATCTGTTCAAGTTTAACTCTAAAATAACTGGCACCCATTACTTCCTCCATCCTCAGAAAAGAAGCAACCCCTGAGATAGATGTGCCTGGGATGTTATTGCGCTACAATAAATTTGCTAATGCTCGAGCCAGTGGTTCGTCGACAAAATAAGTCTTGCAATTTGGTGGAGTTGGTGAGCATACTGTATTTCATTACATGCTCATATCTAGTGCTTGACTGAATTCTCAGCATCCTGAACAGCTTAAGTGGTTCCAGGGTACACAAATCTATAAAATATGCTAGTTGGCAAAATTTCATAAATATTATATCTAATATATAATGACTGAAAAATATTATTCTTGGAAAACCACATAATAAAAGATAACTCAAGTCTGCAGGCATGTTTGCTCTTTCTGAAAAGTCATTATGTTTATCTTGAACTATATTTCAAATGCATAGAATGCTCTAGGTGTTGTTCAGACTTCTTTTTGAGTTTCAGAGCAAAGTAAAATTATTACAGCAAGGAACGCTAAGAAGAATTGGGAGGACCAAGAGGGCAGCAGAATGAGATAGACAGGATGCAGTATAAGAAGAAACAATATGGGTCATGAACAGGGTTAGGTTTCCATCACTGGAAACTAAAGGCACACAGGAAACATTCCTTTGCTAGAATCATCTCTTTTACACATAACATATTTTTGTTTTGCTGGTCCTAACCTGGCACGCTGAACACAGGTGTAAATTAACTTATGTGATGATGTGCTTTTAATAATAATGGGAAAAATGTTTGGTCACTAACAATACAGAAGAATAATGCCACTTTGCCGCTTCTGCCCTTAGGTGCAGATCTACTGAGCCTACTGTCAAATGTGGCCTTGGTTAGGATGTGAGCAAAGACTGTAGCTAGAACCTCCAGGTCCTTCAAATTCATAGAAAAATGAAGCAGCAAAGGTTTTCCCAGAACACAGATTTGGGTAGCTTAGCAAAGGGCATAATGAAATGAAAAGCACACTCCCTTGGCTGGTAAGCTTTTTCTCTGGTATGCATTTTAGGGTTCAATTTTTTTTTTAAATTGAACTGTATATTATAACAAAGTGTACAGTGGGGACGAAAAAGTTTTCAGACCCCCTTAAATTTTTCACTCTGTTATATTGCAGCCATTTGCTAAAATCATTTAAGTTCATTTTTTTTCCCTCATTAATAACTAATCATTACACACAGCACCCCATATTGACAGAAAAATACAGAATTGTTGACATTTTTGCAGATTTATTAAAAAAGAAAAACTGAAATATCACATGGTCCTAAGTATTCGGACCCTTTGCTGTGACACTCATATATTTAACTCAGGTGCTGTCCATTTCTTCTGATGCCTGAGGAGCTCAGAGACAGAATTGTGGCAGGGCACAGATCTGGCCAAGGTTACAAAAAAAATCTGCTGCACTTAAGGTTCCTAAGAGCACAGTGGCCTCCGTAATCCTTAAATGGAAGACGTTTGGGATGACCAGAACCCTTCCTAGAGCTGGCCGTCTGGCCAAACTGAGCTATCGGGGGAGAAGAGCCTTGGTGAGAGAGGTAAAGAAGAACCCAAAGATCACTGTAGCTGAGCTCCAGAGATGCAATCAGGAGTTGGGAGAAAGTCAACCATCACTGCAGCCCTCCACCAGTCGGGGCTTTATGGCAGAGTGGCCCGACGGAAGAATCTCCTCAGTGCAAGACACATGAAAGCCTGCATGGAGTTTGCTAAAAAAACACCTGAAGGACTCCAAGATGGTGAGAAATAAGATTCTCTGGTCTGATGAGACCAAGATAGAACTTTTTGGCCTTAATTCTAAGCGGTATGTGTGGAGAAAACCAGGCACTGCTCATCACCTGTCCAATACAGTCCCAACAGTGAAGCATGGTGGTGGCAGCATCATGCTGTGGGGGTGTTTTTCAGCTGCAGGGACAGGACGACTGGTTGCAATCGAGGGAAAGATGAATGCGGCCAAGTACAGGGATATCCTGGAGGAAAACCTTCTCCAGAGTGCTCAGAACCTCAGACTGAGCCGAACGTTTACCTTCCAACAAGACAATGACCCTAAGCACACAGCTAAAATAACGAAGGAGTGGCTTCACAACGACTCCGTGACTGTTCTTGAATGGCCCAGCCAGAGCCCTGACTTAAACCCAATTGAGCATCTCTGGAGAGGCCTAAAAATGGCTGTCCACCAACGTTTACCATCCAACCTGACAGAACTGGAGAGGATCTGCAAAGAGGAATGGTAGAGGATCCCCAAATCCAGGTGTGAAAAACTTGTTGCATCTTTCCCAAAAAGACTCATGGCTGTATTAGATCAAAAGGGTGCTTCTACTAAATACCGAGCAAAGGGTTTGAATACTTAGAACCATGTGATATTTCAGTTTTTCTTTTTTAATAAATCTGCAAAAATGTCAACAATTCTGTGTTTTTCTGTCAATATGGGGTGCTGTGTGTACATTTAATGAGGAAAAAAAATGAACTTAAATGATTCTAGCTAATGGCTGCAATATAACAAAGAGTGAAAACTTTAAGGGGGTCTGAATACTTTCCGTCCCCACTGTATATTTGAATTTGGAGATAAGTAGCAATAGAAGTATAGATTTCATTTTCTAGAGAACTATGCATGAGAATGACATTTTCCTTTAAACTAATCTTAAAAGAAATAGATGATATTATGGTGCTGTTTTATTAAAAGTGGAAGAAGAAAAAACACTAATAAAGAGGACCTGCGGCCCATACTATTATTTGAAAGTGAAAGAGAAATCCTGTATTGATGATTTGTGCCACAGCTCCAGTTTTACTATAAATCCTTCATTCCTCCTTTTTATAAATACTACCCTGTGTTGTGATGTTACTATTCACCCAACTTGACTTTACTTAGTGCTTATAAAAGAATATTGCAAGTCTATAATTCATGAGCTGCTGCTATTATAGTCCTCTAATCATGATAGTTGACAGGAAATATATTTGTATGTTTTCAAAATGAGAATGTAGATATAGTAATGAATATTAAGGCACTTAAAGTTTTACTGTCGGGAATTTTGTTATTGAGTTTGGAATGATCACTTAATAGATACCTGAAGCCGTAAGAAAAGTATTCAAACGGAACTATAAAAAGAACACAAAAGCAAAGGCAGACAAACATTACCAGACATAAAAGCTTTTATATATAGGCATAAAAAGACCTCCATAAATGGTTTGTAGACCCGAAGACAATTTGTTCTTCTGAAATAAAAAAAAGAGAATAATAGATACAATTTTGAGATGCTTTTTCCTGGTTAATTTTTAGTATATGACACAACACTTTTCTCTCCAAGTTGTTGTTATGCGCTTTGGCTTTTCTCTTTTTGTGTTTTTGTTGTCAGTTATATCAAAATATGTATTTGAAAAAAAAACACATTTTCTAAAAGTTTGTTTTACCCAAGGCACCTACAGTCAGTATGAAAGGGATAAAATGGAATTCCTGTTCAAGGCTATGTTAATATTTCTAGCTTATGTGTAGAGTGACACAAAAGCAGATTAAAATTTACCTTCAATATAACCTTTTCTCTTTCACATTGCCAGGATTTTATTTTCTTCCTAACAGTGTTGTGAAGTTTTTTTAAAATAAAAATGGCTTTAAGTGAGCAAATAATCCATGTTATTCGATAAAACTAAGTGCAGTAATGCATACCAAGCAGTCAGCCAGAGAAATATTTATTGTAGTCAGCACACTAGAGTAAATAGATCTGATCCGGTTGCTGTGCTTTATTCCTTGCTTTTTGGACTGCCTTCTAAAATAAGGCTATAATTATTACTATTTCTCAATTGGTTACCTATGTTTGCTACCTATGTTGTATGCATTGCTGCGTGACATCATGGTTTTGTGGATATATGTGATATTACTGGCATGCCTTTTTATTATCAAAATTCATGCAATGCATGTTGGAGGGGCAGGGGTAATCTAATAGGACATTCTAGTGACGTAGTGGGGGGAAACTACAGTGGAAGTGCCAGATGCTGAAGACCCAAGTAGCACTTCTAGCTATGCAGGCGTGAAGACTGGATTCACTGGTGGAAGTACTGATAATTATATTACATGTATGTCAAGTTGTTTTTTTTTAAATGATATTAAAGTCTTGCTTTTTATGTTTAAACATAACAAATGTCTTATACTTACCTGCTCTGTGCAGTGGTTCTGCACAGGGCATCCCAGATCCTCCTCTTTTTGGGTCCCTCACCGGTGCTCCTGGCCCCTTCCTCCTGCCCAGTGCCCCCACAGCAAGCATCTTCCCATGGGGGCACCTGAGCCGAGAAGCTGCTCTGTGTGTCCATTCAGACACGGAGCTGTGGTTCAGCCTTACCCCCTCTCTCTCCTCATCGGCTCACTGCCCTTTTTTTTCTAATAAGCTTTATTGGATTTTTCAAAACATAACAATATAATGTATAAGGGGACAGGTGAGTAGTGTCAGGGTCTCTCACAACTCGATAAGTTTAACATGACATTATAGGAAGACCCTGTTGTATAGGAAGAACAGCATATTGTAACATGTAGAGACAATAAGAGGGGGTGATTTGAGGACAAAGTGAAAGCTCCATCGTTCCACCCATTCTACCCTAAGTTACTGTTACTGGAGTCGCAGATGGGGGAACTGGGGGAGGGGGAGAGGTGAAGGGGAAGAGGATTTAGTGACAACCTGCAGTGCGGCATGGAGCCAGGAGGAGATAGAAAACTCTTGACAAGCTATGGTTATATGTAGGAGAGGGTATAGAAGGTTAAGGTTAGGAGTATAGAAAATCACAAATGTATATTAGACTCTAGAGATTGGAGACATGGGTGAAATTGGAGTAAATGGGGAGAAGGAGGTGTTCGGGGAAAGCACCCTCCCCCACCCACTTCGTGGGGTTGGTGGATACGCCAACCAGCACCCTCCATGGTGATCTAGATCTTCAGGGGGAGAAAAGGGTCCCCTGAGGTAAATATATACCAAGACATCTAAACCATGTAACACAGAGTAACATTGTATAAAGCAATTGACAAGTTTTAGGGTACCAGTACACACAGAAATAGAGGAGGTACAAAGACATGGAGGGGAGGCGGGTAAAAGGTGGATAATGCAGGGGGTAGAGGGGAAAAACAGTATACTTTAGTGTGGCCAGCTTTAAAGTCTAACAGAAGTATATCCAACGCTTGGATAGCCACATTAGAAGGGATATCTTTTACATGAGATCTGAGCTTCCATATGTATGTGTTAGTCGAGTCTGCAAAAGGGGAATACCTTCAAGGTTGGTAGCGAGGTTGTGGTGGCCTCCTGATACCAGGAATGGACATGTAGCTGTCATGGTCTTTTGCAGGCACGATTTTTGTAACAAAGTGGGTCCATTTGTTCCAAAAATGGGACATTGTCAAATAGTGAGAAAATTCTGCATCCAATTCTTCCTTACGTAGTAGGCTCATGAGCTCTTTAACATCCAAAAAAGCAGGGGGAGTAATGGGGGTTGATTTTCTCAGAATGTCACATCTCGCAGACATGAAGTAGGTTGATAACCAAGCTTTGCTGTGGTTGACAGCTGGGCTTTAAAATGGTCTGGCGAGGTTACATCCAGGTAACCAAAAAGCAGGGGGAAAAATACTTACACGGAAGACAACCAGTGACAGAAGCTGCAAAAATCCCAATTTGGTCCCAATAGTCGGAAATGGGGGGACAGGACCAAAGTTTGTGTAACAGTGTCATTCTGGCTTGACCACATAGAGGGCCTTGGTGTTTGTCCTGAGATGACCCAACAGATAAATCGGGGATGAAGGCTCTGTGCACAATCTTAAATTTCCCTCCAGAATTAATTGGTAACAAAGGCACATGTGGTATTGTAGCCTGCTAGAATCCATTCTACAGCGTCTGGGGAGTGTAGTTCTTTACACAAAGCAGCCACTGAGGTGGAGTTGAGAGGCTTACTTAGGCATAAGTGAAGCAGTTTGTACATGGTTAAGATTTTGAATTTTTGGTTTTCCAGGAGGGTCTCCAGCGCAGATGAACAAAATTTTTGGAGCCTGTCGGAGCACAGGCCCACGCCATGGTGGGTGGCCTGATGTACAGTGCCTTGAAAAAGTATTCATAGCTAGCTATGATTAAGCACTATTTGTAGTGTGAAACGCTTAAGCTCTTTTGTTCGCTCTGCTGTGGTATGTATTTGTGATGATATTTTTTGAATAAAAGGCAAAAACTTTTTTGGAGTGCGGCTGTCTAGAACTTTTTCCGATGTTAGTAGGCGAAGGCCATGAATTCTGCAGTCAATCCACTTGTTGTTAATGTTTGTTCCAGATTGGATGAGCAGAATGACCGCATTTATCAGTTTGCCATGGCGTTACAAACGCTCCTGAGTCACACGGCTCACCTGGAATCTCCCACTGTGGCTGCTCCGGTACAACCTGTGTTGCAGGCCATCCCTGCTGCTGCTCCAGTCTCTGTGCAGGCACCCGCCTCGGGTATTACCTCTGTAAGAGGTATGTCTGTTTCCGCTCTGCTTCCTCAGTGATTTGGGGGTGATCCAGTCCAATGCAGATGGTTTCTCAACCAGGTTAAGATATACTTTGAGATGCTGCCCCAAGCATTTCCCTCGGACAGAAGCAAAGTAGGTTTTGTGAGGATTAAGGAAGGCGACGAGTGGAAAACTGTGTTTAATACCAGTACAGGCCATTATACCTCCTAATGCCTTTTGGCCTTTGTAACGCCCCGGCAGTTTTTCAGGAATTTATTAATCATGTCCTCTGAGATTTGTTGCAGTTATGTGTGGTAGTTTATCTCGACAATATCCTCCTGGATATCCCCTGGAGAGCCACCACACAGATGTCTGTCGTGTGCTTCAGAAACTAATACCCCGCACACATGGTCGGAATTTCCAACAGAAACATTTCCAACAGAACTTTTCATCGTATATTCCGACCGTGTGTATGCCCCATCGGACTCTTTACATCGAAAATTCAGACGGACTTAGATAGAGAACATGTTCTATATTTTTCTGATGGAACAAATTCCTATCGGGAAAACCGGTCGTCTGTATGCTGTTCTGACGTACTAAAAGTGACGCATGCTCTGAAGCAAGTATAAGACGTCATACATGTAGTCCGGTCGTACGTGTTGTACGTCACCGCGTTCTTGATGGTCGGAATTTGGTGTGACTGTGTGTATGCAAGACAGATTGAGCGGAATTCCGTCGGAATTCCGTCAGAAAAACCTTCAGAGTTTATTCCAACGGCAAAACCGGTCGTGTGTACAGGGCATAAGAGGGAACAATCTCTATTGTAAATTGGAGAAGTGCGAACTCCATCGTGAACAGGTTAAATTCCTGGGCTGTCATTTCCACTGCTGGTTTTTCGATGGACTCAGAGAAACTTTCAGCAGTCCTACAGTAGCCCCAACCCGTGGGTTTTTACGTCCTCTGCAGTGTTTCCTTGGCTTTGCCAACTATTATCGGAAGTTTATTCGTAACTTTTCATCTCTGGTCAAGCCCTTGACTGACATGAACAGAAAGGACGGTAACCCACAAAGTTGGTCTCTGAAGTCCATTAAGGCCTTTGAGAGTCTCAAGGCTGCCTTTGTTTCTGCTCCTGTGTTGGCACATCCTGATCCTACGTTACCTTTTATCCTTAAGGTTGATGCTTCTGAGACTGGAGTTGCCACCCTTCTGTCTCAACGTCCTACCTCTGAGAGCGCTATGCATCCTTGTGGCTACTTTTCCAATTAATTGTCACCTGTGGAGTGCAATTATGAGATTGGTGACAGAGAGCTGTTAGCGATCATTTTAGCCCTGAAAGAATGGAGACATCTCCTCGAAGGTACCACTGTGTCGGTTCTCATTCTTACTGACCATAGGAATCTCACATTCTTGTCTGAGGTTAAACGCCTCTCTTCCAGAAGAGCGCAATGGGCTCTTTTCTTGTCAATGACATTGTCTCATTCTTACCCTGTACTAAGAATGTAAGGGCTGGCGCTTTATCACGACAATTTTCCTCCACTTCCAAGATAGTGTCAGTTCCAGCTCCTGTGATTCCTCCTGATCATATTCTGGCTACGGTTCGCACCAGTCTCAATTCTCCTTTGGGTGACAAAATTCTCGACACTCAGGTCCATGCTCCTCCTGAGAATGCTTGTGACCGTTGCTTTGTCCCAGAGAGTATCTGTACTGCCGTGCTTCAGAATTATCATTCTCCCAAGGCTGCTGGCTACCCTGGGAAGAATCAACTCTTTTGGGCCATTTCCCAACAATTCTGGTGGCCTTGTCTTCGTGCTTATGTAACCAACTTCGTAGTTGCCTGTTCCGTGTGTGCTCAGAGTAAGACTCCATGACGCCTTCCAGTGCGCCTCCTACAACCCATACCCAATGGAGAGAGACCCTGGACCCACCTGCCTATGGATTTCATTGTGGAGTTACCCAACTCCCAGGGCAACACAGGGCTACCCAAGGTGATTGTATTGGACAGGGGTAGTCAGTTTGTGTCCTGGTTCTGGCAAGCCTTTTTTGCACAGTTGGGAATTCAGCTTGCTTTCTCCTCTGCGTATCCCCCACAGTCTAATGAGGCTGCCGAACGAGCCAATCAATCCTTGGAGCATTTCCTACGTTTCTATTTTTCTGACCATCATAACAACTGATCAGACCTCTTACCGTGGGTGGAGTTTGCTCACAATAGTGCCTTGAATTCTGCTTCGCAATTGTCCCCGTTTATGGCTAACTATGGTTTCCAACCTTCCAAGTTGCCTGCCTCGTTTGTTCCGCAGAGAATTCCTGCATTAGAGGAGCGTCTCCGTGGTCTTCATTCCACTTGGGCAGAAGTCCAGGAGGCTTTGCAACATGCTAATGATAGGTACAGACTCCATGCTGACCAGAGACGCCTGCCTGCACCTTCCTACCAGGTTGGGGACAGGGTCTGGCTGTCATCTTGCAACCTCCGACTTTATGTTCACTCTGTGAAGTTCGCACCTCGGTTTATTGGGCCTTTCCGTATTTTTCGCAGGCTTAACCCAGTGGCTTACGCATTAGACCTTCCTTCTAATATGCGTATCTCGAATGTATTTCATGTCTGCAACCGCTTCACGACCTTGGTGCCTCGTACAGGTTGAGAACTGTGAGGAGTATGAAGTACAGTCCATTGTTGACTCCTGTAGGTTCCATGGACGCATACAGTATCTAGTGCAATGGAAATGGTACGGTCTGGAGGAATGCTCTTGGGTCTCATCCTTGGACGTACATGCCCCTGTCCTCCTTCATGATTTCCATAGATGTTTTCCCCTCAAGCTTGGTGGTCCTCCGAGGGGAAGGGGTCATTGAGGAAGGGGTACGGTCAGGGCTGGGCTCAGCCCTTCCTCCTTAAAGCTGGCCACTCAGCTGTCGGCTAATCGCCAGCTCCTTTTTCTCCACAGTGACTCACCAGTTGATGATATCCTTCTCGTCAGTCCTGCCTACTTAAGCCGTCCAGCCCAGATGATCGCTGCCTTCGCCTTGGTCACATCTCTAGAGATGCTGTCTGGTGTACCTGTTAAAGACTTGCTTGACTGACATTCCTTCTGGCTCCAGATTCTGTTTGCTGTTCTACTATGCTCATCTCTGGCTCCCTGATGTTTTGGCTTGTCTGACTATCCATTCCAGTTCCTGAACTCTGGCTATGTTTTGACTACATTTACTCTGGTTACCTTTTTATTAATATTAAACAAGTGTGATTTAACTGTACTTCTGTCTCAGTCTGATTCATGGTTTCTGATAGATAGTGACTCGATCTAGAAAACCCTGAGGTGTTGACAAGTCTATTGGGTCTTCACCATACAGTTTGGCATAGTATTGCTCTAAGATTGCATTGACCTCTTTTGCAGCCGAGACAAGGGTACCTTAGGCGTCTTTGAGGGCAGATATGTGTGTGGGGGTATGAGCGCCCTTGCACAGCTTGGCAAGAAATTTCCCTAGCTTGTTACCAAATTTGTGGTATTTCAGTTAAAGGTGAGATTGGTGGATGCATTACTGTGCATCAGCCCACAGGTCAAATTTATGTTTGGCTTGCCGCCAGAGTTTTTGGTGGGCGAGAGAATTGTCATGCATCAACTGTGATTAAGCAGAGCGTAAGCGATCGTTTTTAGGATGTTCTTTTTGTACAGAGCCGTGAAGGTGATAATCCTACCGCGCAGCAAAGCTTTACCTGCCTCCCAGCAATAAGTTGGGTCATCGCTATGTATAGAGTTTGTAGCTTCACAATCTGCCCAGGTCTCTTGGAGTACCCTGCGGAGATCCTGGTTATGAGCGAGGTAAGAGGGAAAGCACCATGTCCTCACAGCAGTAACTGGGTCAAACTTATGTAGACAGTCTGAGATCGCAATCTCATGTATGTGTGATTCGGATGTGTGCGGAATGAGTGAGGTGTTACACAGTAAATAGTTAATTCTGGACAGAGTGTGTTGTAGTGGAGAATAAAAGGTGTAATCCCTGCCTTCTGGGTGAGCTAGTCTCCAGATATTAATATGCTGGAGACTTTGCGCAAAGGTTGAAAGAAGGGAACCCGGGGAATGGGAAGGAGGGGGATATGTGTTTACCCGGTGACTTGTCTTCCATAACATTCATGATTACATTAAAATCTCCCCCCACCATGAGAGGGACAATTAGGTAGGAGGACAGATGTGAGGATGCTGTTTGAAAGAAGGATTTGGTGGGAGAGTTGGGGGCATATACGTTGGTGATGGCTAAATCCCTGTTGGAAATGCATAAATGTAAGGTTAGGAGGCAACCTTCATCGTCCTGATTAACTGAGACTATCTTGCAGGTAAGATTTTTTTCATGAGGATCAGTACGCCTGCCTTGCCTTTTACAAATGCAGAGCCATACACTTGACCCACCTAAAGTTTACGCATATGAAGGAAATCCTCTGAAGGGAGATGCATCTCCTGGAGAAGGGCAATGTCTGTTTTAGGTCGCTTGAGGTGGCGAAGAACAGCCATCCTTTTATGTGGGGATCGTAGTCCTTTGACATTCCATGAAGTGATCCTCATGGTGTAGGTGAGATCTAGAAAAGGTTTACACAATGTGTGTGTGTGTAACGATGTCTAGGAGTGGGAGGCTACCTTTTGGTAGGGAACACTAGATGTTTTGCTAGGGTATAGTCATGTGCATGATGAAAACATTTGTTTTGTTTCATTTAGATTTGTTAATCTGGTTATTTAGTTTAGTTAAATTCGGTTGATTCATTCAGTTTGTATTTGGGAAAAAAGAAAAGAAAGAAAAAAGAAAGAGAAGTCAATTTAACTCATAACAGTAGAAGCCTGGACTTCACTTTCTTCCACACATAGATTTCCATGGTAATAAAACAGAAAACAATGGCTCTTGGAACTTAGAGAGGGTAACTGTGAAGTAACAGAAGGTTTAGCAATTTCCATGTTAGGGGGGTTTAGGCAGCCTGGGGTCATCAGCGTAGCGAAGCCTCTTCAGTGGGTCTTTGCGCTGGCTACACTGATCCCTGGGGCCAGTGGGTGGGGGGTGGCTTTAATTGGAAAGATCTCCTGTGGAATATATAAATAGGTTTGGATGTAAAAAGCTGCTTCCTCAGGGTGTGAGAAGGATTTTGTCTGATTGATCAGTGAGCTGTAGGATAGGGAGATAAGCCAGTGTAAATTTGACGCCCTTTAGGCAGAGAGCCGATCAAATTGGCTGGAAAGCCTTCTGTTTGCCGGACACCTCTTGTGAATAGTCAGCAAAGAGCATCAGCTTGTGGGCATCAAGTTGGAAGGTACAAGCGTTCTGGAAGGGTTTTAGTATGGCTACTTGGCCTGAATAATTTAAATAGCGTACAATGATGGGGTGTGGGAAGCACCGTTCAGTAGAAGGAGCCCCCATACAATGAGCAATTTCTACTTTGCACGGAGACGGGATCCCCAGGGCTTCAGGAATGCGGGTGGTGCATATGTCAACTAGAGTGCTGGAATCGTAAGTTTCAGGGAGGCCAATTATCAGAAGCTTGTTCCTGCGGGAATGATTCTCTAAGTCTAGTTTGTCTAGTATATACCGTGTGGTCTGGGAAGCTTGGTTTGCTGCTGCCTGAGAAATTTGGAGATCATCCTCCAGTTCTGATATGTGGTGCTCGGCCTCTAATAAACTGCTTGCATGGTCTTTCAGTCCCTTGCGCAACTGGTCAATGCCTGCTGTAACTGCTCTATCCACAGCTGCGGTGATGGTGGGTGATAGCAGGGAAGCTACTGCCTGGGCTATCTTACCGTATTCGGTCTCTGAAATCGTGGGAGCCAGGATGGCATGTTGAAAAAAAGGAGGGGGAGTGCAGCGCTATAAACAAATAAATACCAAGAATGTAATTGTCGACAATGATGTCACAATAAAAGAAGTGAAATAATATGTGAACAGTGACATAAATATACAGTAAATAAAGTGACATATGACCAGTATAAAGATCAATAAAAATAAATGTCCATATGTGATGAAAAGGGACCACATATAATGGTGAATTCCAGTGGTGAGTGATCCAAAACAAGCATGTGACGATCATTAAAATCTTGAGCAGATATCAAAGTGAATGGTGAATAACCATGAAAGGCCACCACCGAAAGTACTAGTCTCTTACCGGAAAGATTGGACTTGTACAGGTGTAAGCTTGGAAGGTAACCAATGAGGCACCAATTCAATGTATGGAATACAGCGTCTGGATGGACGTTCCGTTGAATTCAGCAGAGTAGACACAGCTTACATGCAGATGCAAATCAGCCAAACCATAGATAAAGTTAAGAGATAGGGCACATAGCGTAATACTGTATAATATATTTATTCCAGATAAAATCATAGGTATTACACCTACATTTGCCAATAGGAATACAAGCGCTTGAAAAAGAGACAATAACTGTGGACCAGCAAGAAATCCCGGTGCTTTTCGCCTAAACAGGCATCATCTGGGGACCCCATCTGATTTGCATCTGCATGTAAGCTGTGTCTACTCTGCTGAATTCAATGGAACAACCATCCAGACACTGTATTCCATACATTGAATTGGTCAACCCCTTTGTAACAACATCTTGCAGACAGGTGCACACTTCAGCATCAGTTGCATGTTACAATTTTGTTGTAGTCACTACCACAGAAGTTGCCAGTTCAATGTGCGTTGGTGTGGCTGCCTGTAGTCCAACTCAAAAGTGTGCAGGAAAGAGTGACAATGATGCAGCTAAACTGGGTAGGGTTTTTTACCCTAGGATGGGAAGTTTATGTAGATACAACTTGCTGATATAATTTCATTGAAAACAGAATATAAAGGATTACACTTTTTAAAATTACAGGAACATGCACAGCATATTTTATGTATACAGTATGTATACATAGCATCAAAAGATAGAGCTGTAAAGGACACCACCACTAGCTTTCTTCTTTTTAAGGGCCTTTTCTTGCTCAATTTGATTTTTTTTTTTAAAGTTCATAAAAAAAACATGAGTTTCCCTTACAGGGGTATTGTTGGGACCGAGTTCTAATTTGTTGATTGCTCCAGTGTCCACCAGCAGGTGTCTCCCAGAAGCCAACAGGCTTCAGTGATAAACTGATAGATGGCTATATAAGGCCCCTCCTACTAACACACCTTGCTTCACTGTTTTGATTGCCAAATCCTTATTCCCGTGTATCCTGCTCCTGAGCAATCTTGCATCCTGGACCCTGCTGCTTACTCCTGCTCCTGGTTCTTGTATCCCATCTTGATTCCCCATTCCTTGCATTCCTGGTACTCCCTGTTACCCTTGTCCCTTATGTGTATATATTTTTTATATATAAGTAGTTATTAGGGCTCTATTTTTTAGATATTTTGTCACTGGGGTTTGTTCATGTTTACTGTTTGCCGGTTTGTGATTGTCTTTGTCTCACTTTAAAGATATATACACTGTTTGGTCACAGTTTTTTGTGCGTAGCTACATGTACAATCTGGTCTCCCAGCTGCTGAATCCTGACAGGTACTCAGCTTTGCTTTTTCATCCAAACAAAATGACATTGAGCCTCCTGGCTTACACATACAGCCCTGTGGTTCTGACCTTACTCTTCAGGCTCTTGTTTGTTTCCTAGAGATTGTCCTCTCACAGACACACATGTTGTCCATACAGCTAGCAGCCCCTTGCTGCTCTGGCTCCCACCTCTCCCCTAGGTGGATCCCTCCTGACTCCTGGGCGAAGACCTCCTGTCTGCCGGGTGGAGCCCAAATCCATGGTCAAGTCTCTAAAAAAAGCCCAGTACACACCTGACCAATTAGTGCACTTATGGTTCTGAAAAACTGCTCTCAGGATTGGAGATTTCAACCCACCTGGATCTCTAAAAAATCTCCAGATTCCAGGTTCCAAAATAGACTTCACAAAACAATGAGGAGCCCCTCAACCTGCCTCAACCTGCCTGGTTGAGAATCCTGGGTTATAACCTCTTTCCAAACCCTGGCAGGGCAACGCGCCCTGCCACAATATATATATATATTTATTTTGACAAGTTTGAGTGTTTTGTAGCTCAATGCAGTGTGCAGCATATGGTCTGAGCACTGACAGGCTGACTCCCCAACCCTTCAAACTCTGTAGCAATGCTGGCAGCACTCATACTTCTATTTCCCAAACACAACCTCTGGATATGACGCTGAGCACGTGCACTCAAATTCTTTGGTCGACCATGGTGAGGCCTGTTCTGAGTGGAACCTGTCCTGTTAAACCGCTGCATGGTCTTGGCCACCATGCTGCAGCTCAGTTTCAGGGTCTTGGCAATCTTCTTATAGCCTAGGTCAGTGATGGCGAACCTATGGCATGCATGCCACAGCTGGCACGCGAGAGGGCCCAGGTTTACGGCAGGGAGAGAACACGGCAGCAAGCAGCGGCGAGGTGCAGGAAATTATCTGCATGAGTGAGTGGATGGCTCCGCAGCCTCCATGTGGAAGGCTACAGACCAGAGAGCACGGGAGGGAAAGAAGCAAGTAGCGGCGAGGTGCAAGAAACTATCTGCACAAGTGAGTGGGCGGCCCCGCATCCTCCGCGTGGTAGGCTACAGGCCTGACAGCGCGGGAGGGAGAGAAGAACTTCACCACTTAATTTTATGGCAGAAGAGGGGCATCCCTGGTGCCTTCTGGAGCCTGGAATCCCTAAACCTCCAAGAGTGAGGCCCGGAGAACAGACTGACTGTGGGCCCTGGAAGACGAGGACAGGCGGAGAGGCGCAGGCTGTGAGGGAGCCGCTGGATGGAACAGAGCTCCCCCTCGCTGTCCCCTCTCTCTGTGTGTCCCCCCTCTCTCTCGCTGTCCCCCCTCTCTCTCGCTGTCCCCCTCTCTCTGTGTTCCCTCTCTCTCTGTGTCCCCGTCTCTCTGTGTGTCTCCCTCTCTCTGTGTCCCCCCTCTCTGTGTGTGTCCCCTCTCTGTGTGTGTCCCCCCTCTCTGTGTGTGTGTCCCCTCTCTCTCTCTCTCTGTCCCCCTCTGTGTGTGTCCCCCCTCTCTCTGTGTGTGTCCCCCTCTCTCTCTCACTCTGTGTCCCCCTCTCTCTGTGTGTGCACCCTCTGTGTGTGTGTGTGTCCCCTCTGTGTGTGTGTGTGTCCTCCCTCTCTGTGTGTGTCCTCCCTCTCTGTGTGTGTGTCCCCCCTCTCTGTGTCCCCCCTCTCTGTGTCCCCCCTCTCTCCCTCTCTCTCTCTCTGTCCCCCCTCTCTCTGTGTCCCCCCTCTGTGTGTGTGTCCCCTCTGTGTGTGTGTCCCCTCTGTGTGTGTGTCCCCTCTCTGTGTGTCCCCCCTCTGTGTGTGTCCCCCCTCTCTGTGTGTGTGTGATCCCTCTCTCTCTCTCTCTGTCTCCCCTCTGTGTGTGTGTTTCCCCCCTCTGTGTGTGTGTCCCCTCTGTGTGTGTGTCCCCTCTCTCTCTCTCTGTGCCCCCCCTCTCTCTCTGTGTGTCCCCCCTCTGTGTGTCCCCCCTCTGTGTGTGTCCACTCTCTCTCTCTATCTCTCTGTCCCCTCTCTCTCTCTCTGTGTCCCCTCTCTCTGTGTGTCCTCCCTCTCTCTCTCTGTCCTCTCTCTCTCTCTCTCTCTCTCTGTCCCCCCTCCCTCTCAGCATCTCTCACACCCCTCTCTCTCTCTCTCTGTCCCCCCTCTCTCTCTCTCTGTCCCTCCTCTCTCTGTCTCCCCCCTCTCTGTGTCCCCCTCTCTCTCTGTCCCCTCCCTCTCTCTCACTCACACAACCTCTCTCTCTCTCTTTTACACACCCCCCATCTCTCTCACACACCCCCTCTCTTTCGCTCAGCACCCCTCTCTCGCGAATTGCCGTGTTGGCACTTTGCAACACAAAACCAACTTGTTTATTTCAGTTTGGGCACTCAGGCTTTAAAAAGGTTTGCCATCACTGGCCTAGGTCATCTTTATGTAGAGCAAAAATTCTTTTTTTTCAGATTCTCAGAGAGTTCTTTGCCATGAGGTGCTATGCTGAACTTCCAGTGACCAGTAAGAAAGAGTGAGAGAGATAACACAAAATTTAACAAAACATTTAACACACCTGCTCGCCATTCACACCTGAGACCCTCTCTCTGTGTTCCCCCTCTGTGTGTGTGTGTGTGTGTCCCCTCTCTGTGTGTGTCCCCCCTCTCTGTGTGTGTGTCCCCTCTCTCTCTCTCTCTGTCCCCCCTCTGTGTGTGTCCCCCCTCTCTGTGTGTGTGTCCCCCTCTCTCTCTCTCTGTGTCCCCCCTCTCTCTGTGTGTGCACCCTCTGTGTGTGTGTCCCCCCTCTGTGTGTGTGTGTGTGTCCCCTCTGTGTGTGTGTGTCCCCCCTCTCTGTGTGTGTCCTCCCTCTCTCTGTGTGTGTCCCCCCTCTCTGTGTCCCCCCTCTCTCTCTCTCTCTCTCTCTCTGTCCCCCCTCTCTCTCTGTTCCCCCTCTGTGTGTGTGTCCCCTCTGTGTGTGTCCCCTCTGTGTGTGTCCCCCCTCTCTGTGTGTCCCCCCTCTGTGTGTGTCCCCCCTCTCTGTGTGTCCCCCCTCTGTGTGTGTGTGTGTCCCCTCTCTCTCTCTCTGTGTCTCCCCTCTCTCTCTCTGTGTCCCCCCTCTGTGTGTCCCCCTCTGTGTGTGTCCCCTCTCTCTCTCTCTGTGTCCCCTCTCTCTGTGTGTCCTCCCTCTCTCTCTCTGTCCCTCTCTCTCTCTCTCTCTCTCTCTCTCTCTCTCTCTCTCTCTCTCTCTCTCTGTGTCCCCTCCCTCTCTCTGTGTCCCCTCCCTCTCAGCATCTCTCACATCCCTCTCTCTCTCTCTGTGTCCCCCCTCTCTCTGTGTCCCTCCTCTCTCTGTGTCCCTCCTCTCTCTGTCTCCCCCCTCTCTGTGTCCCCCTCTCTCTCTGTCCCCTCTCTCTCTCTCTTTTACACACACCCCCATCTCTCTCACACACCCCCTCTCTTTCGCTCAGCACCCCTCTCTCGCGAATTGCCGTGTTGGCACTTTGCAACACAAAACCAACTTGTTTATTTCAGTTTGGGCACTCAGGCTTTAAAAAGGTTCACCATCACTGGCCTAGGTCATCTTTAAGTAGAGCAAAAATTCTTTTTTTTCAGATTCTCAGAGAGTTCTTTGCCATGAGGTGCTATGTTGAACTTCCAGTGACCAGTATGAAAGAGTGAGAGAGATAACACAAAATTTAACAAAACATTTAACACACCTGCTCGCCATTCACACCTGAGACCCTCTCTCTGTGTCCCCCCTCTCTGTGTGTGTGTGTCCCCTCTCTGTGTGTGTCCCCCCTCTCTGTGTGTGTCCCCCCTCTCTCTCTCTCTCTGTCCCCCCTCTGTGTGTGTCCCCCCTCTCTCTCTCTGTGTCCCCCCTCTCTCTATGTGTGCACCCTCTGTGTGTGTGTGTCCCCCCTCTGTGTGTGTGTGTCCCCCCTCTGTGTGTGTGTGTCCCCCATCTCTGTGTGTGTCCCCCCTCTCTGTGTGTGTCCTCCCTCTCTCTGTGTGTGTCCCCCCTCTCTGTCCCCCCCCTCTCTCTCTCTCTCTCTCTGTCCCCCCTCTCTCTCTGTCCCCCCTCTCTCTCTGTCCCCCCTCTGTGTGTGTGTCCCCCCTCTGTGTGTGTCCCCCCTCTGTGTGTGTCCCCCCTCTCTGTGTGCCCCCCTCTGTGTGTGTCCCCCCTCTCTGTGTGTCCCCCCTCTGTGTGTGTGTGTGTCCCCTCTCTCTCTCTCTCTCTGTCTCCCCTCTGTGTGTGTGTTTCCCCCCTCTGTGTGTGTCCCCCCCTCTCTGTGTGTGTCCCCTCTCTCTCTCTCTCTGTGTCCCCCATCTCTCTCTGTGTGTCCCCCCTCTGTGTGTGTCCCCTCTCTCTCTCTCTCTGTCCCCTCTCTCTCTCTCTGTGACCCCTCTCTCTGTGTGTCCTCCCTCTCTCTCTCTCTGTCCCCCCTCTCTCTCTCTCTCTCTCTCTCTTTCTGTGTCCCCTCCCTCTCTCTGTCCCCCCTCCCTCTCAGCATCTCTCACACCCCTCTCTCTCTCTCTCTGTCCGCCCCCTCTCTCTCTGTGTCCCTCCTCTCTCTGTGTCCCTCCTCTCTCTGTCTCCCCCCTCTCTGTGTCCCCCTCTCTCTGTCCCCTCCCTCTCTCTCACACACACAACCTCTCTCTCTCTCTTTTACACACACCCCCATCTCTCTCACACACCCCCTCTCTTTCGCTCAGCACCCCTCTCTCGCGAATTGCCGTGTTGGCACTTTGCAACACAAAACCAACTTATTTATTTCAGTTTGGGCACTCAGGCTTTAAAAAGGTTCGCCATCACTGGCCTAGGTCATCTTTATGTAGAGCAAAAATTCTTTTTTTTCAGATTCTCAGAGAGTTCTTTGCCATGAGGTGCTATGTTGAACTTCCAGTGACCAGTATGAAAGAGTGAGAGAGATAACACAAAATTTAACAAAACATTTAACACACCTGCTCGCCATTCACACCTGAGACCTTAGTAACACTAACAAGTCACATGACACCGGGGAGGGAAAATGACTAATTGGGCTCAATTTGGGATGTACTCACTTTTGTTTCCAGCGGTTTAGACATTAATGAGTTATTTTGAGGGGACAGCAATTTTACATTGTTATACAAGCTGTACACTCACTACTTTTTTAGAAAAGTTTCATTTTCTCAGTGTTGTCACATGAAAAGATATAATAAAATATTTACAAAAATGCTAGGGTTGTACTCACTTTTGTGAGATACTGTGTGTGTGTGTGTGTGTATATATATATATATATATATATATATATATATATATATATATATATATATATACATACACACATGTATACAGTATATACTTTATATATGTCTGTATTTACATTTTTTGTTTACTTATTAGGTTTAAATACACTTTTAAAATGGAAAAGAAAAAACAAATCACTCTAAATACAATTTTACGACAATTTTAAGTTCACTACATAACATCTCTCTTGGCAGTGATAATCTCTACACAAAGTATGTGCCTGATTTCCATTATATAGTAATAATCATCTCTAAAAAACAGTTTTCTAGGCTGTATAATTAAAAATACGGTAACTGGAAATGCTATGTTCATCACACAGTCTACGTGCAATCTACTGGGACTTTTTCAAGTATTATATATAGCTTGTCATGCATTGTGGTTTTTCCTGCATGCATAGCAGGGGTAATACGGCCACACTCATGTTTTTAAATGGTCCTTGAAATAAATCTGTATTTAAAAACTTCCCTTCCACCCAGAACAATCTTATACTCCTTACCTAGTTTGCAATATATTATAATGTAAAATGTATTTACACTCTATGATGCCCCCTCTGGAGGGATTTCAATCAGTGGGAGCCCATCCATAAGGGGTGCAAGGGTGCCACCCCCCTAATACGTGCGTCTGGCCCGTGAGCTACATGCAGGGCACCGAATGCATGTATTTCAATGTGTTTTTTTTTTAGCACGTGATTAGAGCCAGAGGTTCTTTTTAAAAAAAAGGTGGTCCACCAAGTTGTGTGACAATAGCAAAATAATATTCGCTGTTATCCTCCCAGCCAATCAGATAGTGGGTCCTGAGGCCCGATTAGCCGAGAAAAGGAATGATCAACGAGGAAGAGCAGAAGACGCTGGGGAAGCTGCCGTGATGCAGAGGAGGGGAAGACGCAGGGTGAAGCCGGCGAGGGGGGAAGTTTCCTGCCCGCGACCTGGATGGGGTAAGTGCGGAGCTGGTGGGCTGATGATCGAGTGACCAGGGGGGTGACCGACTGACCTACCAACCGTCTGGGGTGGGGGGAGGGTGGCAGGCGGTTTTGCCACCCCACCTCAAAAAATGGAGCACCAGCCGCCATTGATTTCAGCATATTCATTTATAGCGTATATATTATTATTGACTTCCTTATCATTATCCTAATAATATATGTGAATAGAAAAAAAAATTGTTCTACAAAAGAAGACTAGAAGTCTATTTTAAAGATAACTGCAGGAATTTTCAGATCTTGTTATATTAGAGCTAGACTGTTTTGCTTAGGTCCTCAAAATATGCACACATGCTGACTTAGTCATTATGACAATCGGAAGTGTGTGAAAGGGTAACCAAAATCAAGAATGAAAATATTACACATTGCAGTTTACCAGCCTATATACTGGTGGCTGCAAGAGTAAGAACATTTTCAGCAAGTACAGACAATGCATGTTGATCTTGCCAGAAATGCAATGTCCTTGTGGCAGCGTATACAAACAATTTTCAACAAAAAAAAAAGGCATGATGTCACGGATGTTGGATAACAAACAAACAGTGTTTGAGATGGAAGAGAGAATCAACTTCCCGTTGTCTGTCTTTCTTAGTGTTAGCCCCAACTTAATGAGAACTCCTCTTATTACACATTTATGAGCTTCCCATACGACACAGGAAGAAATCACAGAAGATTCATTGGCAGTGAAGTATGCCTTAATCTCCTCTTCCACAAGTTTTGCATGTTGCGGCTGCTGAAACAAACTTTCGTTCAGCCTCCAAGACCCAGGCTGGTGAGAACTGCCTCCCAAACATGACAGACACGGAGATTGTAGCATGGTCTAAAAAGGTCCACACACCTATGCTGCTGGAGGTTACTAGTGGAAGGGCTGATCGATGCACCACAAAATAATCAAATCTCGAGTAATGCCCCATACACACAATCGGATTTTCCGACAACAAATGTTGGATGTGAGCTTGTTGGCTGAAAGTCCGACCATGTGAATGCACCATTGAACATTTGCTGTCGGACTTTCTGCCAACATATGTTTGATAGTAGGTTCTCAAATTTTCCGCCAACAAAACTTTGTTGTCAGAATTTCCGATCGCACAAAAGTTCACGCATGCTCGGAATAAAGCAGAAGGAGCCGCACTGGCTATTGAACTTCCTTTTTCTCAGCTTGTCGTACGTCTTGTACGTCACCACGTTCCCACGTTCGTAATTGTTGGTCAACATCTGTGTGACCGTGTGTATGCAAGACAAGTTGGAGCCAACATCCTTCGAACAAAAATCCACGATTTTGTTGTCGGAAAGTCCGATCGTGTGTATGGGGCATAAGGGTTGAGAGGGGGTGAAAAAAAATGTTTAGTCTCGAGTGTCACTGTGTAATAACTAGACATGTGCAGAATGAAAAATTTGGTTTGCTTCAATTTGTTATTTACATAAATTTGTTTAGTTAAATTTGTTTCATTCATGTAATTTTTTTTCGGAATTTGTTTTGTTTATTAGTTTTCACATCGTTTCGAAAAGTTTTCGCATCGAATTCGAAAAGTTTTCAAATTCGAAAAGTTTTCAAATTTGAATAGTTTTCCCATTTCCAAATAACGAAAATTCATCTGAATTTTAATTCTGAACGAAATGAACCGCACATGTCTAGTAATAACCGCCAGTCATCACCCAAGCACCAAGTATGCAGTCTTCAAAACTTTCTTTATCCGATGAAGGGCTGCATATGACAGGTCAGAGAATCCCACATTGGGGGCGTAGATATTCACAAAAATGTATTGGCCCAAATCGTCCCTGAGTACTTCAGAAAGTGACCATGCCACATTTTTAGAAATGAGAATACGGAGAAATTTAGAGTCTGGGGAGCAGCTGTGATAAATGAAAGGGTACCTGGAATTCCTGAGCTTCGGAAGTTTTGTAGCCTTAAAATGTGTCTCCTGGAGAAAAAGCTACATGGGCATGATTCCTCCATATCTCGCTGAACATCTGCAAACTCTTCTATGGAATGTTCAGACAGCGTGTGTTCAAGGAAAGCAAAGTCACTGCTGTCATGGCAATTGAAGGTGTACCCACTGGGGAATCAACTGGAAAGAAAAAAAAAGAGGGGGGGGAGGAAGGTTAGTTAAAACAGAGGGAAAAAAGGAGAGAGGAGAAATTAAAATAGAAAGAGGAAGTAGCGTTTCTTAGTAGTCTAAGTCACTTATTGAGGGTTCCCTCGAAAGTGGTATCACAAAGTCACGACAATAAGTACAAATACAGCAACTAAAGAGGATAAACTCTAATACAATATGAAGTCTTCATCCACAACGCAGGTGGAGTACGGGGCCCATGTTGGGGTGTAGAGTCGACCATGGTGGACCAGACAGTATTCTTGGCTATCCCCAGACCAAGATAAATTAACTGTAAGTACCAGGTGCCCTTAACAGTCGATTGAGCTATTCCCTGCATTAAGGAGAATAAACCAATTATGCTCTGTATTCTAAGGACATGTATAGGCTCCAGCACAAGAGCACTGAACCTCATCAAATTTGTAGGTAGCTCTGTATACAATTTAGGATGCAGGAAAAAGTGCAGCTCTGTCTGCAACTAACAAAAGATCAGAGAACAAACCAACAGGAAAAGGTTAGCGTCCCATATAAGTTCCAGGTGGCAGCAGAAAGTGTCTAAAAGATGGCAACTACATTGCCATAAACATTGGAACTAGGGATGAGCCGAACACCTCCCTGTTTGGTTTGCACCAGGCAAAAAATTTGTTCGAACACCGTTAAAGTCTATGGGACATGAACATGAATAATCAAACGTGCTAATTTTAAAGGCTTATATGCAAGTTATTGTCATAAAAAGTGTTTGGGGACCTGGGTCCTGCCCCAGGGGACATGGATCAATGCAAAAAAAAGTTTTAAAAAGGGCCGTTTTTTCGGGAGCAGTGATTTTAATAATGCTTAAAGTGAAACAATAAAAGTGTAATATTCCTTTAAATTTCATACCTGGGGGGTGTCTATAGTATGCCTGTAAAGGGGCGCATGTTTCCCGTGTTTAGAACAGTCTGACAGCAAAATGACATTTCAAAGGAAAAAAAGTCATTTAAAACTACTTGCAGCTATTAATGAATTGCCGGTCCAACAATACACATAAAAGTTCATTGATAAAAACAGCATGGGAATTCCCCACAGGGGAACACTGAACCAAAATTTTTAAAAAAATGGCGTAGGGGGTCCCCCTAAATTCCATACCAGGCCCTTCAGGTCTGGTATGGATATTAAGGGGAACCCCGGCCAAAATGTAAGAAAAAAATGGCATTGGGTCCCCCCAAAATCCATACCAGACCTTTAGACAAGCACGCAACCTGGCAGGCCGCAGGAAAAGAGGGGGGGACGAGAGAGCACCCCCCCTCCTGAACCGTACCAGGCCACATGCCCTCAACTTTGGGAGGGTGCTTTGGGGTAGCCCAAAGCCCCCTTTAACAAGGGGACCCCCAGATCCCGGCCCTCCCCCCTGTGTGAAATGGTAAGGGGGTTCAAAAGTACCCCTACCATTTCACAAAAAAAGTGTCAAAAATTTTAAAAATGACAAGAGACAGTTTTTGACAATTCCTTTATTTAAATGCTTCTTCTTTCTTCTATCTTCTATTTTCTATCTTCTTTCTTCTATCTTCTATCTTCCTTCTGTATCTTCCTCCATCTTCTTCTTCTTCTGGTTCTTCTGGTTCTTCCTCCGGTGTTCTCGTCCGGCATCTTCCTCCATTGCGTCTTCTTCCCTTCTTCTTCTCGGGCCGCTCCGCGTCACACAGCGGGAGCCTCCCATCATGGTGGATGCGGAGTGGCCTGAGAAGAAGAAGGGAAGAAGATGCCGCGGAGGAAGATGACGGATGAGAACACCGGAGGAAGAACCAGAAGAACCAGATGAAGAAGAAGATGGAGGAAGAAACCAAGGGAAGATAGAAGATAGAAGATAGAGGAAAGAAGATAGAAGATAGAGGAAAGAAGATAGAAGATAGAGGAAAGAGAATAAAACATAGAAGAAGCATTTAAATAAAGGAATTGTCAAAAGCTGTCTCTTGTCATTTTTGACACTTTTTCTCACAATGGTCAGTGTTTATTGATTTAATTTATGTAAAATCTTTCTCTCGAGAGGAAGAGAAAACTGTTGCTGTAGCTGCTTAAAAAGTGTTGACTAGAATTCATCTTTAATTTGTTAATCACATTTATCTAAGGCATCTGATGCTATCCTCCCCACAGATTGACAATGCTACTGTTCAGGAGTGGTTTTCTTGCTCTTCCATCGAGAGTGAAGACATCCCATGACAGAAAGCGTGTTACTAACCAAATCACCAGGTGAAAATAAAGCAAAAAATCCTAAAAAAAATAATGCATCCACTTCATTTAAAGTGTTACTAAATCCACAGCAGTAAAATCAGTCTGTATATGGACTAATGCATTCTTGTTATACTCACTGAGGAACATAAGGTGTTAATCTTCTGCATTGTGTAAAGAGGCTGTTTGATCTTGTCTTCTCGGATTGTCCCCTTCATTTACTGTCCCCAATCCATCTGCTGATAGTGCAAAGCCTTGGAGGCACATGCTCAGTTTTGTGTGTATTGCTAGAGTTTTTTTGTTGTTTTTTTTTTTTTTTTTTTGGGGGGGGTGCATGGGATCAGCACAGGGCCAATTAGCACTCTCCACATAGAGGGTAAGTGGTCATGCAGCCTCGTAGAACAGTCAGAGCAGTTTATATTTACTAAAATAATTGCATTTCCATGTTCTGTGTACTGTGGGAGATGGGATATAGTGAATGCAGGATCCTGGGTTTAGTAACACTTTAAGAATTGGTAAGTTGTATTATAAAATTTCCTTTTTTTTGGGTTTAACGCTTTAATTTTTTTATCATAGGCTCAATTTGAGTTGCCCCAGTTTGTACCAGGTTTATTGTGATGCATACAGACAAGACATTCTCGTCTCGTGAATTTATGCTGAACTTTCACATTTGAAAATCAAATCAAAAGGTAAAAACAGTAATGTGAGTGCACATAAATGCATATGCTTTACATAAAGGTTTTTACCATGGGTTGGCCTGCAGAATTACTTCATATACTTTGGAAGAGATATACAAAACTTTCATAGCATTCCTTTAACAACATTTCTTGACTTGAGAAAATAACAGTCATGAAATCGTATTTTTCTTTCTTCAATTTACTGTGTTTGGTGAAAAGATTTATTTTCGACAAGCAACATAAATATTTTTGCTTCACCCAAATAAGAGAGGATGTTTGATGTTGTAAAGGTTTTAATATCTGTTCATTTTATGATATATTCTTTTAAAATATTTTTTTGACAGAAAATAAACTTTTAGAAGGCAATTATATTACAAATATTGCTGATTGGATCTTTGCAAACAAAACTCTTATATGCTTTGGGAAAATAAAAAAGAATAAATAAGGTGCTTAGCTTACACCACTACAGCACAGGGTATATTTTATGATGGTAAAAAAATAACACAAATGATGGCTCAGATTGAGTAAAGGTCCCATGATGCACGTGGAGTAACGATGGCAACATTGGGAAAAATAGGACCACAAGGGTTGCTCCCAACATGTCCAGAGGGCAACACAGTAGTATCTGTATTTAAATTAGGCAGCAGACATATGAACATATACCAATGCATTTTGTAAACATGTTTTCGAGTGTTGCATTGCATTTTGGCAACATAAACGTTTTAAATGGATAGATACAAAATTGGGGCTTTTGAAAAGTACCTCATCCATATGAAATATGTAACAAAAAAAAAAAAAATATTGGACTTTGCAGGTACCAGAAACAGGACAGCCACATAAGTAATATAGAAATATCGCATTTTATTATACACAAATATTACAAAAAAAGAAAATTGTTAAAAACATGCATCAATACTTCCGGTTCCAGCACCGCATGGAGTAGCTGCGTCTCCTCACAGCTCACGCAGCACGATCAGTAATTCTGCCTAGAAATACCTGCCCGACCCCCCTCTTGCCGCCGGCAGTTCTCCTCGTGTGTCACCCACTCTCCTACGGACCGATCAGTGAGCAAAAAAACAACACGGGATCACACACGGCCGCAACGATCCACCCGGCCCAGCCGCAAATCGAGGCCCCGGTCTCGGCCTTCACGGACATCGCGACCCATAACAAGGCTTAAAAACACCTGCCTGACCCCCTCCTGCTGCCTGAAGCCTCCTCGGGGGCCCCCCACTTTCCTATGGACCTGCACGCGCTTGACCGCAACGATTCACCCGGCCAGCTGAAAATCGAGGCCCCGGTCTCGGCCTTCCCGGATATCGCAGCAGAAGAACCAGCCATGGAGGTGAGCGGTCATACAGCTCCCCCCTCCTCACTTCAGACCCCTCTCTCCCATCCTGCCTCCTCCTCCCCATACCTGGAGGACAACAATACAGAACGTATAGCTCAGGCTGTTGCAGCTCTCCTGTCCCCCATGATAACCGCCTCAGTGGAAAAGGCGGTGGATGCAGGGATGAGGCAAATCAAGGCACAATTAGGGGAACATTCCACTAGACTTAATGAGGTGGAACACCACCTTTCAAGCATGGAGGAAGCAGTATATCAGGCACAAGCCTCCGAACAAGCACAGAATAAAACTAATCAGTACATACTCCAAAAACTGGATGATTTAGAGAACAGATCCAGAAGGAGCAACTTGAGATTCAGGGGGGTACCAGAATCATTACAGTCGTCAGCCATCACGGTATTCTGCACCAGACGCATCCCGGATGCATTAGGCCTTCCCGGCCTGTATATGGTTGAGCGGACCCACTGCATGGGAGCATTCCTACCCTGATCGCAAAACTCCTCGCCCGATCATAGCGAAGTACCTCAATTACAATGACAAGACCGTCATCCTGCAAAAGTTTCGGCAAACCAGATCTCTGCAAATTGATGGAATCAAAATCCTGATCTTCACAGACTACTCTATAGAAGTCTCAAAAAAGAGGAAAGCATTCCAACACATCTGCACAGAACTACACCAGCGACAGATGAAATTCATCTTGGCCTTCCCCGCAACTCACCGCCTCAAAGCCCCCATCGGGGACCAGCTATCCTTTCAGGACACCTCTAAGGCGGAAGCCTTTATGCGTTCACTGCGCGCTCAATCACACTCCGATTCCCCGCTCAGGGCCTCTCCAAATAATTGCCCTCTGGACCAGCGAAGCCCGAGGAAGGATTCCCCAAAGTGCTTCAGATCGTCTGGGCCTGCCCACCGCAACACCCCACGCTGATAAGAAGATTTAGTACTTTGCCATGTTTTCCTTAGGGGCACATGCTATGCTCATCCAAAGACATGCTGGTAGGTTAATTAGATCCTGTCAAAAAAAATTGGCCAAATATGTGTATGTTGTATGTTGTATGTTTATGTGTATGTGTTTGTAAGCGCGTCGGGACCCCATGGGGTAAAGGACCGTGCTATACCGCAGATGGACACCGGCGGCAAAAGCGCCCTGAGGTGATTCAGTTCGCATAGGTAGCACTATATAAGTCACTCCATTCATTCATTCATTCATTCGTTCGTTCCTTGGATTTAAATCCTACATTGTCTGTCTACTCAGGTATTTGGCTCTTTAACAACTGACTATCCTTTTTGTTCTTGCACATGTTTTTGTTGTATCTCATTGCACCTCCACCCTTTTGTACTGCATCACCTCCTATAGCCTCACTGTGTATGGTCTCCTCCTGATCCCGCACTCACGTGAGGCCCTCCGCTGCGGCTGATGGCACCGAGTCATCCAGGGCACCCATCCACCACAGCGACTGGATCGTTAGGGTGAGCTGGTCTACACAGTGACTCTATGCGGAAAAAAGTGAAGTTCCTCCATTGTTTTGTAATGTTTTTGTTTCTTGCTCTTACCTTCCCTAGTCCCTCCCCTCTTTTGGTCCCTCTCCACAGTGACACCCATCAAACACCATACACTCAGGCATCACTTCTTCCTCATAGCCAGTCCACCCTGGTACGCACTGACAGTTCAATCCCTCTCCTCAGGTCTACACCTGATGTAAACAGTATACCGTCACATGACACACCCACGACCTTACTCACATGAAAGTCACCTCTTGGAACGTGAAAGGGCTTAGCTCCCCCTTTAAGAGACTTAAAATACTTTGTCACCTCAAGAGACTTAAAACCAATATTGCCCTGTTCCAGGAAACCCACCTAACTTCCTCTGACCTCCACCGCATAAACAAACTCTGAGTGGGCACTGTCCTGGGATCAAGTGCACTCAATCGTAAAGCAGGGGTTATCATATTGATCCACAAAAACCTTCCCTGCGAGGTACTGTCCGTAGACACCGATAGCCATGGACGTTTCATCTCCATACACATAAGATTGGGAAACCGTGATCTAGTGATCTCTAACATATATGCCCCGAACAATCCTGGCAAGCAATTTCTTAATGAGTTGTCCACGTGGCTGCTACGCCCTCCGCACCATCACATATAGTTGAGGGAGACTTTAATACCACCCTGCACCTAATAGATGACAGATCTTCCTCCAAACAATCGCGGTCACCACCCACGACATCTGAACTTATACATTTCACATCCACTATGGAATCTCTTCACTTACATGATATTTGGCGGCTCTACCACCCAGCAGATAGAGACTACACTCATACTTTCAACATTACATGGAGAAAGCTTGGTCTGAATTCTCTTCAGCCAATTCTCCCCATGCGGACAAACCAAATCTTTTCTGGGAAGCTGGGAAAGCCTTCCTCAGAGGCCGAATCATATCATACACTGCTTCTCTCAAGAGAAACTCTTTGACAAACTATAAGAAGGCCAGTGACAACCTGCGCTTGGCACAATGCTATCTCTATACTAGGAACTCCCCTGACAACAGGCTACATGGGCAGGCAGCAAAAAGTGCATTTGACACCTGGGCAGATACCCTTGAACGGACACACAGGGCCCATATGGAAGCCACCCTATGCAAACTGATAGCATGACTTTGTAAAGGCCCTTTCCACCCGACACACTTCACCTCCCTACGGGACACCGCAGGTAACATACAATCCTCACAACAGGACTTTAACAAAGTTATGTGACACAAATTATTCCTCACTATATGCCACCAACCCCATAGACATGACTGCCACCAAATCCTTCCTAGACAGACTGTCTCTACCCACAGTCTCTCCCTCCCAACTTGAAGTCCTCAATGCACCTATCTTCTTACATGAAATATCTAACGCCATCCGGAACCTAGCTCTCTCTAAAGCCCAGGACCCTGATGAGTTTACAGGGGAATTTTATAAGGCCCTACAAACTATAAGCGAGCCTGTTCTCTTCGCAGTCTATAATGGTATATGGACTGGCGGCCCCTACCTACCAACTGGAACCAGGCCATCATCAAACTACTTTCAAAAAAAGGCAAAGACCCCCAAGAACCAGGTTCGTACCGACCCATCTCACTCCTAAACTTAGACTTTAAGATACTCTCAAAAATAGTAGCTTCCAGACTTGCTACCATCATCCCCTCTCTGATACACCCAGCCCAATCAGGTTTTGTGAAAGGGAGAATGGCCACTAAAAACATCCGAAAGGTAATGATGGCCCTGGAGCATGCCAAAAACAACCCGGGGGGGACTATGCCATCATCACTCTGGACATGGAAAAAGCCTTTGATAATGTCAGCTTCGAATAGTTACCAATGGCCCTATCAAAAATGGGCTTCACGGGCCCTTTCCAGCACCTCGTACACACCATGTACGCCTCCTCCGCGGCCAGGTTGGTGGCAGCTGGCCTCCTCTCAGAGGAATTCCACCTCTACAAAGGCACAAGACAAGGCTGCCCCCTATCCCCACTCCTCTCTCGATACCTTACCCAAAACCCCACTACACGTAATCAAAATAGGCACACAAGAACTCCGCAGATCACTCTTCGCTGACGACGTCCTCATTTTCTCGACCAATCCCTCTCTGACATGTCCACCATCAAAACAATCTTTGATGAATTCAGCAAGAGCGAAATCCTCCCCATAGGCACTTTATCTGTCCCTCCCTGGGCCCAACACTCACCCTTCTCAGTAGCCAACTCATGCATAACATATCTAGGCATTAAGATAGGAAAACTACCCTCTTCTACATACCATCTCAATTATCCCCCACTGATAAAAAAGATAACTCAAGAATTGGGTAACTGGATGGATCTGCACCTTTCGCTCCTGGGAAGATGTCACCTAGTAAAAATGGCCAGTTTTGCTACTGTACCCACTCCAAGCGATCCCCCTGCTTCTGAAATACACAGACATCACAACCCTAAACAAAGCCATCTCCAAATTTCTATGGCGAAACAAAAGACCACGTATAGCCCTTGCAAAATTGTGTCTTCCCAGATGCGGAGGAGGGAATAATCTCCCAAATGTCAGAGCATATAACCTCTCTTGCCTACTCAGGATAGGCCTAGACTGGATATCGCAATTCTCTAGCTACTCAAATTACTCCATGGAATCTTCAATGGCCCAACCTTACTCTTTGGTGGCCCTACTTCACTGCAGATGCAAATTTACTCCCCTACCCCTACAACATAATCTTCTTCTCAGAGACACAGCCATAGCTTGGAGGGAAGTAAGGAAAGCACTAAAACTATCACCCTTTATGTCCAGGCATCTTCCGATTCAAGGAAACCCTAGCTTCTCACCGGGATTGAATTACAAAACCTTCTCTATCTGGCAACAAAAAGGCCTCACAAATTTTTCCACCCTATGTAGTATGGAAACAGGACGCCCTCACAACTTCTCTGTCATCAAAGAAACATTCTCCCTCCCTCAATCCCATGCTTTACGCTATGCGCAATGCGTCAACTTTATAAGAGACTCATGCAGAGAGGAACGCAAGAGATTTCAGACATCCATCACGGACCTGCTACTCCACGGTAACTCTTATAAAATTTCAGATATATACAAACCGTTCATGCTAAAGACCACTCCCTCAATTGCTTCCTCATCGGTAGCAAACTGGGGTAAAGACTTTCCTGACTCAGATATAGTGGATGAGGTTCTTCAAGGGTACGAAAAAACCCTTCAGCTGACCTCCAACGTGATTTGGAGAGAAACTAAATTAAAGATTCTACACCGGGCTTATATACTCTTCCTCCTTGGACAAGAATGTCCAAGGTGTGGCCAGATGCCCCATGTGCTGCCAGCCAAAACCATCCCTTTCCCACCATTTTTGGTTATGCCCCTCCATCTCCACCTTCTGGAACCAAGTCATCTCCTACATCTTCGATATAACGCTGCTAAAACTACCTAAAGACCCCCTACTCCTCATCTTCAGATACTGGGACGACCCACTGCTACCGTGGTCCCCAACCACCCACCCTCTCTATAAGGACTTGGCCTTGATCGGTCTTTTACTAGCCAGAAGATTAATTCTCAAAAACTGGACCTCCTCTCATTGCCCACAGATCTTCTAAACTTGCTTCACAAGGACAAGCTCAACATCGATTCCAAACAAGAATTCTCCATCACACGTTTCTACTCCAGATGGTGGGCTTTCTTTTTTTCAAATTATAGTTTATTCAAACACCAATAGGGGTACAGCTCCATCAGAGTAATGACAAGGCAAGCATAGATATTACTCGGTGAGGTCGCAGCCTCCAATAGTTCAATCACTTACTCATAAAATAACAGTGCAGTCCATACAATCCAAAACAGTCAGAACTACGTACCGCAGAGGCCTTATCCGTTTTGGAATAAAAGTGAATGGGGCTAACCCCTCCATTTTCCGTTTTCATTACTGAAAAAAGAGAAAATAAAGAAGAAAAGCATAGAGATAGAAAAATAAAAGAGGAAAAAGTAAGGGGGAGTGCAGGGGGGGAATTAGAGAATAAGGAAGGAAGGGAGGGGAAGACAGGGATTGGGTGGGAAAGGACTGTAACTAGGGGAGGATCATGTAGAAGGACCAGGCCCATAAAAGCAGCCAGGGCATATGATAACCACGCCAAATCATCAAGGATTCCTGATAGACAATCACCAACAGACTCATTCTATAATAGGTCTATCCTAGACTTACAAGTTCACACCCAGAAGTGACTGGCCTTCCTCTGAGTATATGAACATGTTCCATCTTGTCCAAGTTCTGGAGAATAGCTCATTTTGGTGTCTAGCTGTCAGGATCAGGTCCTCCATTGTTTTAATATCCTCTACCTTCCTGACCCACGCTCCCACTGAAGGGGGCTGTGTCGATTTCCACATCAAAGGAATACACGCCTTAGCTGCATCCAGCAGGTGACGTATCAGTGATTTTTTATATACTTTACTTGATGAGTGAGCCGCATGGAGCAGGAAGAAGGCCGGATCATTTGCTATTTGACGATCAGTGAACTTCTGGATGGTATTCTGAACAGTCCTCCAGAACCGCTCCAACAGGGGGCAGGTCCAGAAGATGTGGAGAATAGTACCCCGATCATTCTGACATCTCCAACACCTATCTGAGGAAGATGGAAATATCCTATGTATTTTTGCAGGAGTATTGTACCACCTAGTAAGTCTTTTATAATTGGTTTCCTGCATTTTCGTGCAAATCGAGGATCTATAAGTAAAGTGTAAGATGTTCTGCTTTTGACGGGTCGTTAATGTGCATTGCAAGTCTCGCTCCCACTCATCTGTGTAATGTAGTTTGAAATCGTCCAGTGGTGTAATTAGTAATTGATAAGTAGCAGACAGGGCATGAGGCATAGTGTCTTCTTCCGAGCAGTAGGTTTCGTATGTAGTCATAGTTTGGTCAAAACTCCTGGGGGACGGTAGTGTTTTAAGGAAGTGGTTGAGCTGGGCCGCTCTCCAGAAGTCTAAGTGAAATGGGCCTGATGGGCTCATCAGCTCGGATATGGTAGGCCATTTACGATCTAGGATAAAGTGAGAAGCCTGGAAGTATTTCAAGTCCCTCAGGGATTGGAATACCGGATCTGTATATCCTGGGGTAAATTCTGGCGTTCCTAAGATCGGGCGAAGTGGAGACACTAGGGATATGAGACGAAATCGTGTAAACAACGCTGCACATGTGCGTATGGTCACTCCAATCAGGGGATGGGTTTTTACAGTACTTGGAAGTCTGTCATAACACCATGGTGCTCTGTTCAGGGGAATGTCACTTTGGGTTTGTTCCAGTCTAGTCCATAATTTAGTAGTCTGATGGCGGTTCCAGTCTATAAGTCTGGTCAAGTGGGTAGCGTAGTAATATTTGCGAAGATCCGGTATTGCCAGCCCTCCATACAGTTTGGGTAGGGTAAGCAACCTCCTCGCGAGTCTAGGTCTCTTATGGGCCCACACAAAATCAAAAAATATGGCATTAATCTGGTCAAAGTAGGAAGATGGGATTTGAATCGGCAGGGCCTGCAACAAATATAAGAATTTGGGCAGAATACACATCTTTAGGATGTTGCATCTCCCGAACCATGAGTGTAATCCTGTATGCCAGTTAGTTAGTAGGGTCCTCACCGATGTCAGGAGTGGGGGAAAGTTCAGTGTGAATGTCTTTGATAATTTGGGGGGAATGTGAGTTCCCAGGTACTTTAGGGCCGTGGAAGTCCATTTAAAATGGAAGTTATTTTGGAGGGAGGCAAGAAGACGTGGCTGTATACCTATACCCATAGCTTCGGACTTGGATAGATAAATTTTCAGGTTGGATAAATTACCATAGGTTTTGAATTCCTGTAGTAAGTTTGGGAGGGAGATTGCTGGGTTAGTTAATGAGAATAGCATGTCATCCGCATATGCGGCTACCTTCTGTTGGGAATCTCCCATCTTAACCCCAGTAATATCTGGATTGGAACGTATGGTACACAGGAAGGGTTCCAGTGACAGGGCGAAGAGAAGTGGGGATAGAGGACATCCTTGGCGTGTTCTGTTTTCAATAGCAAACGGATCCGACAAGACTCCATTGGCTCGAACACGCGCTGTGGGGGTGGAGTAAAGTGACTTTATCCAATTGAGCATTGTATCGCCTAGTCCTATGTAATCCAGAACGGAGACCATAAATTGCCAATTCACCCTGTCAAAGGCCTTCTCTGCGTCCACGCTCAGAATAATGCAAGGTGTCTTAGTATGATTGACTGTATGAATAAGGTTCAAACTTTAATCGTGTTGTCCCTTGCCTCCCTGGTTGGGACAAATCCCACTTGGTCCAGGTGGATTAGGGACGGGATATGCTTTTGGATCCTGGTGGCCAAAATTTTTGTGAAAATTTTTAGGTCTACGTTGAGTAATGATATTGGCCTATAACTGCTACAGGACGTAGGGTCTTTTCCGTCTTTTGGGATCACTGCAATATGTGCAGCTAGTGTGTCTCTTGGAATAGTCGTTCCCGACCCTAAAGAGTTAAAAAATGTAAGCATATGTTCCCCCAGGGATGGTAGCAAATTTTTGTAATACTGTGCCGTAAGCCCATCTGGTCCAGGAGCCTTCCCCAATTTTATGGTACTCACTGCTGCCTGAATTTCCTCAATGGTTATTGGATCATCAAGTAGTTCCCTAATTTTCCCTAATAGTTTGCTTAGGTATGTCCCAATTTGAGCTCGCGAGGAGGATGTCTTCGGTAAATTGTAGAGGGACGCATAAAAGTCTTTAAATTCTTGCGCAACGTGATGAGGCAAAGTGATCCTCTGGCCCGCCGGTGAGTTCACGTGAGGGATATAGTTTGCTAGTGTCTGTGTCTTCAGGGAATTAGCTAGGAGCCTACCACATTTGTTTCCCGACTCATAGGAGACCCGTCGACATATCTGGATCGTCGCTTTAGCCTGAACTAGCATTAGATCGGAGATTCTGCTTCGTAGAAGCAGGATCTCCGCCTCAACCGTAGGTGTTTGTATGTGTTTGTGTTTAGCTTCGGCTTTGTGTAGGTCATCTAGGAGGGACCTCAGCTGAGCTGTGTGCTGTCTTTTAACTCGTGCCCCATGTTTGATGAGGACGCCACGGATTACCGTCTTATGTGCTTCCCAGAGTATTCCTGGGTCAGTGTCAGGGGTAGCGTTGGTCTTAAAATAATAATCGAATTCTTTGATCACGTCTTTACAAACTTCTTCATTTTGTAGAAGGCTTTCATTGAGTCTCCACGTCCGTGATTTAGAGGTGAGATTGTCAGTCAAAGCGTATGTTAGCATAACCGGAGCGTGGTCAGACCAGGTAATGGAATCAATCGAGCAGTCTCGTATGGCATGTAGATGTGCATGAGGGATCAAGAAGTAATCTATCCGTGAGTATATTTTATGTGGATTAGAATAGAAGGTGTAGTCCCTCTCACTTGGGTGGAGGAGCCTCCACACATCAATCAGTTGTGCTTTGTGAAGGGAGCGAGCAATGCTTTTCCTAATTGCTGGCGTAATTGAGGAATGACCCGAGGAGGAATCCTCCGTGGGAATCAATGGCACATTGAAGTCACCACCGAGGATCAGCTGACCTCTCGTGAATTCCATCAATGTCTCTAGTGTGTGGGTAATGAAATGATCCTGGTGGTTATTAGTTGCATATATGTTAGCGAACGTTACCTCTACACCGCCAATTTCCCCTCTGAGGAACAAATAACGTCCCTCCGGGTCTGTCCTTACATCCGCACATTTCCAAGGGACTGATCGTGCAATGAGTATGGATACTCCCCGCGACTTAGTAGTCGCAAAGGTAGAGTGATAAACCGTTGGATAATGTTTGTTTTTCAGTATCGGTAGATTGTCTTTCTTGAAGTGGGTCTCCTGAAGAAATGCCACAGTGGCTTTATGGCGTCGAAGGTCATTGACCAGCATCCGCCTTTTCTCGGGCACATTTAGGCCTTTTACATTCCATGAAAGTACCCTGATCGTCTCCATGGCCCCCAATTCCAGGTAGTGATCCCCGTAAAGGGCTAGTAGCGGGGGAGGGGAGTTTAGGGTTGAGGGGGAAGGGAGAGTAGAGAGGGGGAGGAAGGAATAAAGAATAGGATGTGAGAGACAGAGAGAGAAAAAAGAGTGCCAAACACGCACCTCACAGGTGCTACAGTAGCAATCTAATAAGATAGCACACTAGTGCTAGGACGCTCACCAGCTACACACTGGTAATCGAGCACAGACCTAATTGGGAGCGGGGTAAGCGATAACCAGTGGTGAGTCCCCGGACACCACCCCCCTCCCCACCCTTGTAAAACATATATAATGATAATGGGAAGATATTGGCTGTGTTGTTTATTAAAGAAAATAAAAGGGAAAAAAAGACAAAAAAAAAAAAAATATATATGCAGACAAGAACGTTTAAACTAACTGTATCAGACACGGTACATATCCTCTTATCAAATTTCTATCAATCTGTCACATGCCAAGCCCGATCTTAACACCAACTACCCCCAACTGAAGCTAACTAGACAACATAGGGTACACCGTATACATTATACCATATGTTCAGCTTCTATCATGAGGTCCCATAACATCTCCATAGGCAAGGCTCGGGAGTATCTAAGGTTCGGGGATTATGGGACCTCCCTGCTTTGCAATCCTGCAGTATCTAGAGTATACCTTCCCGAGCTGGATGTCCAGGAGACAGTAGGCTGATAAGGTTGCGTCCCCTTCCTCACAACTAAGGTGACGAGTCCCGGTAACCTCCAACCCCTGGGTAGATAGTGTGAGGTGAGCCCACCTCCTCCACAAACATCCCACCCACATACATCCCTCTGCAAGGGTCTCCCCGAAGCAAGATTAAGAGTGGAGACATTCCATTATGCCCTGGGCATATTTTGTCTAATGATAGGGGTCAGGGTACGGCGAGGGAGAACCTCCCTCCACCCCTCCCGGATCCCTCGTCACACTACCCATAGAGGTGTATTACGTGAGGGGGGGTTAAAGCCCCCTCCCCTCCACCACAAGACATCGTTTTCCCACAAACATCAGTATTTCCCTCATGTAAGCCTATAGCGTACTTTCCTTTTGAGCAAGCAGAGTTGTTTGTTCTAAAGCCAGGAACCATTTTTACACTGAGGAGGGGAACGTAATGCAGCAGACAGTCATGCATGGGGAATGGAATGTACATTCTCGTTGGTTTTGAGCAGCGAGGGGTAACATAAATCTCTAGTGTACAGTCTTCTTGATTCCGTATTAAGTAGATAAATCCCGGTTACTGTAATTGCTCCCCTCACTACATTCTGGAAGCGACACTCTTCTGTATCCACAGGGCCCTACTATTTTGTCGGGTTCTCGATGTCTTGTAAATAACCCATGTGTGGGGTAGGATTGTGGATTAAGATGTGGGATGTGTCTATTGGTATGAGGGTGAGTATGCACCAAGCGTGTTGGAACGGAGGAAACTGGTGTAGCCTTTAGCTTCTTTGGGCAAACTATCGATCAGGACATGGCAAAGTTCATCGTTAAGTAAAATGTTATGACTCACGTGTACCTTCTCCGGAGGGTGCCCGGTTCCTCCTTCTCGAGCGTTGCTGACGAGGAGGTTGGGAGATCTGCTGGGAAGAGGAGCCCGGGCGCCCCAGCGGTCGAGGAATCATTGCCAGCCAGTTTGGGACTGCGATCGGCTCTACACCTAGGAATGCAAAATAATCCGGCAACTCCGATGGGGATCGTAGGTTAAAGGTTGTGGCTCCGTTGCGGAAGTTAATTGCCAGGGGATAACCCCAGCGATATGTGCATCCTTGACGGCGGGCCAGATCTAGAATTGGTCGCAATAGGGCTCTCCTCTGTAGTGTTGCCCTGGATCCTCGGCGCCAGTAGCCTCAGGAAGACCGCGCAGTCGCAAATTATTGCGGCGACTACGGTCCTCTAGGTTCTCAAGGCGTAATTGTAAATCCACAGCCGTGTTCGTCTTTGTCGCCTGAGCTTGTTCCAGGAGAGCGACTCGTTGTGTAAGGGAAGCAATCGAGCCTTCTCCCGTGTCCACACGATCCGTTATCGCTTGTATCTCCTCTCTTATTTCCTGAATGTCCCTGGCGTGCGCCTCCTCCACTCGAGAGATAAGGGCCTCGATATCCGATTTGGAGGGTAAGGCCTCAAAGTCCGCCTTGGTAGGGAGGGCTCGCAGGATAGCATGTAGCTCGTCTGGTATGCCACTTTGCCGTTGTACTGTATCCGCCATATCCGATCCAAAAATAGCTGGGGTCTCTGATAAGCAGTCCGATGCCGTAGATGAAGCCGGGGATCTTGTTAATTCAAGCGTGACAGAGTCTGCCATTAGGTGACCGCGCGGCGCTGAAACTACGGCGCCCGGTGATCTCCTCTGGGAGTCACGGAAATAACTCCGAATACTGCCCCGTGGAGATATTGTTGGAGTCCCGTTTGTCGTAGATCTTGTCTTATATCTCTTGGAGGTTAGCATACCTCCTTTGCAGCAATATAAAGCCGATAAAATCGTGGGTGAGAAAGGGGGAAGCCAGGAGCTCTAGGAAGACACGTTCTCACTCAGCCATCGCCAGGCCACGCCCCCCCCAGATGGTGGGCTTTCATACAATCGACCCTGTCACAGGAGGAACTGCAGAACTTTGAAAATTTTTCATTCCTCCTACTATGAGACTCTCACTACCACTCCTGAGGAAGAAGACACTTCCGACTTCCACCTCACACTTGTGGAACCAGTTGCCATAAATGTCATCCATCAAGACCACCCTCTTCCACTTCCATCTACTTCAACCATCACCGCTTCACATGAGGGCACACAGCACATGTCTATACCCTAGCCCTAGAGGCTTCTCTTCTTCCTTTAATTTTCTCTCTTTTCATTGTTTCAACTGACTGGTGTTTGCTCCCCCCATCCCACCCACTCCCCCCTTCCTCTCCCCCCCCCTCCTCCCCTCTCCCTCCCCTCTTTGGTTGCAACCAGTAGCTTCCTAGGGACCCTCCTTGTTGATCCATCCAGTTATCTCGACATGGTATGTCTATCTGAAATTTCTGTTATATCCAACCCTTGTTATTTGTTCTCCACCCATGTATGTAAGTGCCTAGACTACTGGCTTATATAAACTGTTTTTAGAAAATTGTATACCCACCATTGTGATACTTTGTATTGCATTTTCTTTCAATAAAATCTATTGAAAAAAAAAAAACATGCATCAATGTGACAGATGTACCCCATAATAGGAAGCCAACGTGTCTATGCTTAATGCCAACAAGGTCTTCTGGTACCAGTAAAGTCCAATAGTTTCTATTTTTTTTGTTACCACATCAACTGCAGTTAATTCAATGCTTTGTGGCAATCTGTGGTAAAATGTGTATTTTTCAATGCATAACAGCAACTCATTTGTTTAACCACTTCAGCCCCGGAAGGATTTACCCCCTTCCTGACCAGAGCACTTTTTACAATTCGGCACTGCGTCGCTTTAACTGCTAATTGCGCGGTCATGCAATGCTCTACCTAAACGAAATTTGCATCCTTTTCTTCCCACAAATAGAGCTTTCTTTTGATGGTATTTGATCACCTCTGCCGTTTTTACTTTTTGCGCTATAAACGGAAAAAGTCTGAAAATTTTGAAAAAAAATGATATTTTCTACTTTTTGTTATAAAAAAAATCCAATAAACTAAATTTTAGTCATACATTTAGGCCAAAATGTATTCGGCCACATGTCTTTGGTAAAAAAAATGTCAATAAGCGTATATTTATTGGTTTGCGCAAAAGTTATAGCGTCTACAAACTAGGGTACATTTTCTGGAATTTACACAGCTTTTAGTTTATGACTGCCTATATCATTTCTTGAGGTGCTAAAATGGCAGGGCAGTACAAAACACCCACAAATGACCCCATTTTGGAAAGTAGACACCCCAAGGAAATTGCTGAGAGGCATGTTGAGCCCATTGAATATTCATTTTTTTTGTCCCAAGTGATTGAATAATGACAAAAAAAAAAAAAAAATTACAAAAAGTTGTCACTAAATGATATATTGCTCACATAGGCCATGTGTGGCACTTTTTGTGAGCCTAGCCGCGTACGGGGACCCGAAATCCCAGCACCACCTTCAGGATTTCTAAGGGCATACATTTTTGATTTCACTCCTCACTACCTATCACAGTTTTGAAGGCCATAAAATGCCAAGATGGCACAAACCCCCCCCAAATGACCCCATTTTGGAAAGTAGACACCCCAAGCTATTTGCTGAGAGGCATGGTGAGTATTTTGCAGCTCTCATTTGTTTTTGAAAATGAAGAAAGACCAGAAAAAAATTTTTTTTTTTCTTTTTTCAATTTTCAAAACCTTGTGACAAAAAGTGAGGTCTGCAAAATACTCACTATACCTCTCAGCAAATAGCTTGGGGTGTCTACTTTCCAAAATTGGGTCATTTGGGGGGGTTTTGTGCCACCTGGGCATTCCATGGCCTCCGAAACTGTGATAGGCAGTGAAGAGTGAAATCAAAAATTTACGGCCTTAGAAAGCCTGAAGGCGGTGCTTGGTTTTCGGGGTCCCGTACGCGGCTAGGCTCCCAAAAAGTCCCACACATGTGGTATCCCCGTACTCAGGAGAGGCAACAGAATTTATTTTGGGGTGTAATTTCACAAATCCCCATGGCATGTTTGAGCAATATAACATTTAGTGACAACTTTGTGCAAAAAAAAAAAAAAAAATTTATCTCTTTCCCGCAACTTGTGTCACAATATAAAATATTCCATGGACTCAACATGCCTCTCAGCAAATAGCTTGGGGTGTCTACTTTCCAAAATGGGGTCATTTGGGGGGGTTTGAACTGTCCTGGCATTTTATGCACAACATTTAGAAGCTTATGTCACACATCACCCACTCTTCTAACCACTTGAAGACAAAGCCCTTTCTGACACTTTTTGATTACATGAAAAAATTATTTTTTTTTGCAAGAAAATTACTTTGAACCCCCAAACATTATATATTATTTTAAAGCAAATGCCCAACAGATTAAAATGGTGGGTGTTTCATTTTTTTTTTTCACACAGTAATTGCGCAGCGATTTTTCAAACACATTTTTTGTGGAAAAAACACATTTTTTTAAATTTTAATGCACTAAAACACACTATATTGCCCAAATGTTTGATGAAATAAAAAAGATGATCTTAGGCCGAGTACATGGATACCAAACATGACATGCTTTAAAATTGCGCACAAACGTGCAGTGGCAACAAAATTAATACATTTTTAAAAGCCTTTAAAAGCCTTTACAGGTTACCACTTTAGATTTACAGAGGAGGTCTACTGCTAAAATTACTGCACTCGATCTGACCTTCGCGGTGATACCTCACATGCATGGTGCAATTGCTGTTTACATTTGACGCCAGACCGCCGCTTGCGTTCGCCTTAGCGCGAGAGCAGGGGGGACAGGGGTGCTTTTTTTTTTTTTTTTCTTTATTATTTTTTGGCTTTTTTATCTTATTTTTAAACTGTTCCTTTCATTTTTTTTTAAATCATTTTTATTGTTATCTCAGGGAATGTAAATATCCCCTATGATAGCAATAGGTAGTGACAGGTACTCTTTTTTGAAAAAATTGGGGTCTATTAGACCCTAGATCTCTCCTCTGCCCTCAAAGCATCTGACCACACCAAGATCGGTGTGATAAAATGCTTCCCCAATTTCCCAATGGCGCTGTTTACATCCGGCGAAATCTAAGTCATAAAATGCTCGTAGCTTCCGGTTTCTTAGGCCATAGAGATGTTTGGAGCCACTCTGGTCTCTGATCAGCTCTATGGTCAGCTGGCTGAATCACCGGCTGCATTCTCAGGTTCCCTGTTGAGACAGGAGAGCCAGAGAAAAACATGGAAGACGGTGGGGGGGGCATTCCCTCCCACTGCTTGTAAAAGCAGTCTAGAGGCTAATTAGCCACTGGGATTGCTTTTACATGAAAGCCGACCGCTGGCTAAAAAGAATGATACCAAGATGATACCTAAACCTGCAGGCATCATTCTGGTATAACCACTCAAAGTCGTGAATGGCGTACCTGAAGACAAAAAAATGGTTAACAATAAAGCACAGTAAACGGTAAAGTATAAAAAATTGCATACCTGAAAAGCAAACATAATAAAACATAATAACAATAAAACATTGCAGAATATAATACAGTAAAAAAGAGCAGAACAATAGAGAGAGAATAGAGAGAGAGAGAACAATGAAACGACAACTATTTTTTTTATTTTTGTTTGTGTTTTTTTTTTTTTTTTTACACTTTTTTTTGTAACTGTAACTTTTATAACTGTAACCGGTTCCAGGTTCGGGTCTCTCAAAATGCGATGGCATCTTGGGAGACCCTGTGAAAGTGTGTCCTAGTCTGTGCAATGCTGTACCCTACGCTAATACTCAACTAGTGAATGGTAGCGTTCAAAACATTCACCAATGCAAAGACCAGGATTGTCAGGACAGGAGGGACAATAATAGCAGGTGTCACGTCTATATCCGCGCTTGCTGCAGACACAACATCTTTTTTGGGGGGGTTCGTTGGGTAGGGGTACTCGGGAGGACATATAAATGCCTCTCATGCAGCCGACTGCATTTGTTTGGGGATGTGAATGAGGGAAGTACGGGTGCTGCAGAAGTGGTGGGTTCCCAATTAGGATTGGCGAATGCAGCAGGAAGGGCATTATGGGCACGACGGGACTGTGTTTGTCTTTTTGGTGGCAGCGGGACACTACTTGTGCTTACCACCTCACCAGCTTGAACTGCACTTATGGGACTCGCCACGTCACCACGTGTTACTGCAGTGCTGGTTTGACTACGACCGGGGTGGACTAGGCCGCTGGCGCTTGCCAGTTCACCAAAACACTACAAAAAAAAGTGACAGTGATCGATCGATACTGCACTTGGGTGGGCTGGGCCGGGCGGAGGGGAAAAACGCAGGTGCTAGCAGGTATCTGGGCTGATCCCGCTAACACTGCGTTTTTGGGAACCCTAAACTGCTGGGGACACTAGTATAGATCTGATCGGATCAGATATTGATGCGTTCAGACACTATACCACTAAGGGAGGTGTACGGTGCGTGTACGGTGCGTGCGTGGGTGTTCGCGGTACTGGCGCTAATCTGACGCTGCCTGGGGCGACGCATATCACCGCCGGGCGATCAGGGGGCTAAACCTTTATTCGGTAATAAACGGCGGGTGCCCTGACACTATAAAAAATAAACAAACTAACCAGCGTCACCCGTAACAGTTATACGGTGATCAGTGGTGAAAGGGTTAACTAGGGGGCCATCAAGGGGTTAAAACATTTATTAGATAGTATATGGGGGTCCCTGTCGCTATAAAACGCTGACAGCGAACCTAAATATTTACGTTCCTAACTAGCGTCACCAGTGACACTAATACAGCGATCAGAAAAATGATCGCTTAGCGACACTGGTGACAGGGGGTGATCAAGGGGTTAAAACTTTATTAGGGGGGGTTAGGGGGTACCCTAGACCTACAGGGGGCCTAACACTCACTGCCCTACCACTGTAACTGTCAGTTTGTGATGCAGTAATCAGGGAAAAAAAAAAAAACCTGCTTGGTGTCAGTTTGTGACAGGGGGGGTGATTGGGGGGGGGGGATCGGGGGGCTATCGGGGGGGATCGGGGGTGTTTAGTGTGCCTGGCATGTTCTACTGTCTTGTGTGTGTGTTTGGTGCACTTACTTGTCTTCTCTCCTCGGCGCTGGAACGGAAACTGGCCAGCCGAGGAGAGATGACATCACATCCTCTGCCTCTGTGTACTATACAGAGGCAGGGGATGTTTCTCATTGGCTGGGAGCGATCGCGAGGGGGGGCCACGATCGGATGGTCTCCCCCTCGTCTCTCATCGCTCCCAACCAAACGCCGACCGCCGATGGCACCGGAGGGGGGTCCGATTGGACCCCCCGCCCGCGGGAAGGCAATCACGTACCAGGTACGTGATTTTGCCTGCCCGTGCCGCTCTGCTCACGTATATAGGTGTGAGGCGGTCGGCAAGTGGTTAAAGAGACCTAAATACAGAGCATAGTTTAAAGTGGTTGTAAATCCTGTTACACCATTTGTACCTACAGGTAAGCCTTATATAGTACTGTAAATAGCTCCTAAACTTGCACGGTTTAGGTGATATTTACCATATACGCTTGCGCCGATGTCATCGGTGCATGCACACTAAAGAAACGGCTCCGTCGTGCCATTTCTAAAGGGCCAGTGCCATGACTGGTGGCTCCTGTGCGCATGCGCAGGAGTGACGTCATCACGGCACCAGCCAATCACAGCTCTGGAGCCTGCGAACCCGGAAATAACTCCAGAAGACATGTCGCCAGTCACATCGGTGCACGGAGACTGCTGCAACACCTTCGATCTAAGGTAAGTATTTCATAATGAGCTTATGAGCTTGTATGCGACGCACACGAGTTCATTATGCCTTTGTCTTGCAGGTTTTTTTTTTTTTTTAATGGTTTTACAACCACTTTAAGACTGATTTGACATCTATGCATATTGATAATGTAACAAAGTAACGGACAATTTCTGCTGTGGTGCATTGGCTTTCATTTGAATGACACCCCAACTCAATTATAGATTCTACACCGGGCTTATATACCCTTCCTCCTCGGACAAGAATGTCCAAGGTGTGGCCAGATGCCCCATGTGCTGCCAGCCAAAACCATCCCTTTCCCACCATTTTTGGTTATGCCCCTCCATCTCCACCTTCTGGAACCAAGTCATCTCCTACATCTTCGATGTAACGCTGCTAAAACTACCTAAAGACCCCCTACTCCTTATCTTCAGATACTGGGACGACCCACTGCTACCGTGGTCCCCAACCACCCACCCTCTCTATAAGGACTTGGCCTTGATCGGTCTTTTACTAGCCAGAAGATTAATTCTCAAAAACTGGACCTCCTCTCATTGCCCACAGATCTTCTAAACTTGCTTCACAAGGACAAGCTCAACACCGATTCCAAACAAGAATTCTCCAACACACGTTTCTACTCCAGATGGTGGGCTTTCATACAATCGACCCTGTCACAGGAGGAACTGCAGAACTTTGAAAATTTTTCATTCTCCTACTATGAGACTCTCACTATCACTCCTGAGGAAAAAGACACTTCCGACTTCCACCTCACACCTGTGGAACCAGTTGCTATAAATGTCATCCATCAAGACCACCCTCTTCCACTTCCATCTACTTCAACCATCACCGCTTCACATGAGGGCACACAGCACATGTCTATACCCTAGCCCTAGAGGCTTCTCTTCTTCCTTTAATTTTCTCTCTTTTCATTGTTTCAACTGACTGGTGTTTGCTCCCCCCCATCCCACCCACTCCCCCCCTCCTCTCTCCCCCCCTCCTCCCCTCTCCCTAGCCTCTTTGGTTGCAACCAGTAGCTTCCTAGGGACCCTCCTTGTTGATCCATCCAGTTATCTCGACATGGTATGTCTATCTGAAATTTCTGTTATATCCAACCCTTGTTATTTGTTCTCCACCCATGTATGTAAGTGCCTAGACTACTGGCTTATATAAACTGTTTTTAGAAAATTGTATACCCACCATTGTGATACTTTGTAATGCATTTTCTTTCAATAAAATCTATTGAAAAAAAAAAACATGCATCAATGTGACAGATGTACCCCATAATAGGAAGCCAACGTGTCTATGCTTAATGCCAAAAAGGTTTTCTGGTACCAGTAAAGTCCAATAGTTTCCATTTTTTTGTTACATTTTAAATGGATAGGCAGTGCACCTCAGTGCATGGAAAAATGTACCTACACCATTTTTTCAAAGCAGCACATCACAATATACATACGGTTACCAGCTATGTATTGTGATGTGCTAAAATATACAGGTGTGTTTTGGGTGCACTGTGTATGTGCATTAGGGTGTAATGTAAAATGAATGGCACCACATCAACTGCAGTTAATTCAATGCTTTGTGGCAATCTGTGGTAAAATGTGTATTTTTCAATGCATAACAGCAACTCATTTGTTTAAAGAGACCCAAATACAGAGCATAGTTTAAAGTGGTTGTAAATCCTGTTACACCATTTGTACCTACAGGTAAGCCTTATATAGTACTGTAAATAGCTCCTAAACTTGCAGGGTTTAGGTGATATTTACCATATATGCTTGCGCCGATGTCATCGGTGCATGCGCACTAAAGAAACGGCTCCATCGTGCCATTTCTAAAGGGCCAGTGCCATGACTGGTGGCTCCTGTGTGCATGCGCAGGAGTGACGTCATCACGGCACCGGCCAATCACAGCTCTGGAGCCCGCGAACCCGGAAATAACTCCATGTCGCCAGTCACATCGGTGCACGGAGACTGCTGCAACACCTTCGATCTAAGGTAAGTATTTCATAATGAGCTTATGAGCTTGTATGCGATGCACACGAGTTCAATATGCCTTTGTCTTGCATTTTTTTTTTTTTAATGGTTTTACAACCACTTTAAGACTGATTTGACATCTATGCATATTGATAATGTAACAAAGTAACGGACAATTTCTGCTGTGGTGCATTGGCTTTCATTTGAATGACACCCCAACATACATGTGTTGTAGCAAACCATAAAGTGCTGGGCATTGTGGTGTGGTGCTTTAAATAAAGAGAACTAATTCAAATACTTGTGTTACCAAATACGCTTTGTGTGTTGTGTTGCGGTGCTATATTTCCTTTTCACAATTACAGTAGCTGGCAATGCAACAACACTGCAGCACACATCATGTGCTTTGTGGTATGCTGTGCTTAACTATGTGCTTAGCAGGCCAATTCTGACACTTCTCACATATGTGTAAAAATCTACTTTTTTTTTCTAGAAAATTTCTAGAAAAAAACATTATACATTATACAAACATTATACATACTTTTTAGCAGAGGCCCCATAGAACAAAATGACAGATGTTTAATTGGTAAGGTCCATTCAAGCAGTTAAGAAGATACCCATAGGTGGGGTAAAGGGCACTGTGGTGATCAGAGGCAATTACTGAAGAGTTTCTGGTGTATGGGAGTGCCCTTTTTTTTACGGACATTGGATATTTTATTGATGGACTGTATATACTGCATATTTAAAAGAAAAGATGGACTCACGTAAATGTATTATATATAGATGATTTTTACACTGTTTTCAGATATTTATTTGCACTATAATTTGAATGCACTTTATTGAAGGAGAGCGCTGCACTTTTTTGTGACTATATATATTTATTGCATTTTGTACAGGTGGTTGGATGCATAGTTGTGCTAGCTGCTTCCTATAGTATATAGAATTGAGTAATAGGTGGTTTATACACAGATTGCGCGGAAAGTTTTTTTCACATTTAAATACCTCACATGTGTGGTGCGATCACTGTTTACATATGTGTGCGGGACTTACATATGCGGTCGCATTTGCAGATAAGCATGGGGGGGATGAGGAAACTTTAATTTTTAAAATTATTATTATTTATTTTATCCAAAACTTTTTTACACTGTCTCTTTAATTTATTTTTGTAATAACTTCATTGTTATCACAAGGGATGAACAACATCAGACACAGACACACAAACAAAGAGCCAAAATCAGAAGTGATTAAATCCTTGTGGCTTCCGGGTTTGCAGGGTTACAGAGAGGGAGGAACAATGTCAGTTCATCTCTCTCACCGCCGGTTACATCACTGTAACCGCAGCAACGGTGGGAGGAGGGGGACCCCTTTCCGCCATCCAGAGAAGTGATTGAGTGGCTGTTCAGATACTCTAATCACTTCTGCCTGAAAGGAAATGCCAACTGCAAATTTTGACATGGGGATGATGCCTGCAGGAGCAACCTAAGGATGTCCATGGATGTCCTCCGGTTGGCAAGTGATTAAAAAACGGGTTCAGTAAGAGTGTGAAGGGGACCTTTACAGAGTAGCTATTAAACAGGAGTTTAGTACAGAGGATAGATTCACACTTAACCACTCCAGTCCCGAGAGGATTTGCCCCTTTAATGACCAGAGCATTTTTTGCAATACGGCACTGTGTCGCTTTAACGTGACGCAGTGCCGCAGTGCACTACGGCACTGCAACGTTGTACCAAACAAAATTGACATCCTTTTTTTCCCACAAATAGAGCTTTCTTTTGGTGGTATTTGATCACCTCTGCGGTTTTTATTTTTTGCACTATAATAAATATCCCAAAAAAATGTAAAAAAACTAATTTCTTCATCAGTTTAGACCAATATGTATTCTGCTACATTTTTTTGGTAAAAAAAATGCAATAAGCATATATTGATTGGTTTGAGCAAAAGTTTTTGCGTCTAAAAATAGGGGATAGATTTATGGCATTTTTATTATAATTTTTTTTTACTAGTAATAGTGGTGATCAGCGTTTTTTAGCGGGACTTCGACATTGCGGCAGACAGATCGGACACTTTTGACACTTTTTTGGGACCAGTGACATTTTTAAAGCGATCAGTGCTATAAAAATACCCTGATTACTGTATAAATGTCACGGGAAGGGGTTAACACTAGGGGGTGATCAAGTGCTTAAGTGTTCCCTAGGGAGGTGTTTCTAACTGTGGGAGGGAGTGGACCGACTGGGAGTAGAGAAAGATCGCTGTTCCTAATCACTAGGAACAGGCAATCTCTCTCTCTACTCCCCTGTCAGAATGGGGATCTGCTTTATTTACACTGGCAGATTCCCATTCTGGCTCTCTGTGGAGCAGTCGAAGATGGGCAGTGGACATTGCGGCCGCATGCCACGTGCACCGGCACGTGTGCGCTCCCACTGTATCTATTACACGAAGCGCCGTACCAGTACGCTGATTCACACAATAGAGCTGCCCTGCCGCAGTATATGAACAAAGCGTATCCCTCTATAGTGTGTACTCATCTCAATCCAGAGCACTAAGTGTGATTTCTGTCTGCTGCTTTGTTCCTCTGCTATCAGTATAAATCACTTCTGACAAGTTTCCCTGACACCAAGAGAAAAGCCTTAGCTCTGTTCCTGTGTGCTGTGTGAAAGTTGGGGGGGGGGGTATCCCTTTTCACCAATCAGCTCTGAGAGCTCTCCTTAATGAGCTCTGCAGAGTGTAATTTCAGCTCTTCATTCCCTTTTTTTTCTGAAAGTGCAGACAAACTTTATAAATTCTGGACTTTGAATGACTGCAGAGAAGAGAATACTGTAGATAAACAGGTAGAACTTATGCAGGAGGATTTGTTTCATCTCTTTGTATCACCTGAGTCCAGTCACATCACTGGTTATATGTAAGAGTTTATAACCACTTTAATATTAATAATTTAATTTGACTCATATTTTAATTCTGTTTCCTTTAACCACTTCAGCCCAGAAGGTTTTACCCCCTTAATGACCAGAGCAGTTTTGCGATACAGCACTGCTGTACCTAAACAAACTTGTGCAACAGAAGGAAGTATCTCTACACAGAGTGGCCCTGTATATACATAAATGTATGAACGTGCCACGTCCTATGACTACTACGACAGAAAAACAAATTGTATGAGAGACTTTGGACTTTGTAGGCACAGTAACATCACATTTTTTTGTATTAAAACTAATTTATTGAAAAACCATAAACATAGAAAATACGTTAAAAGCCACAGATCACAAAAACTATATCTAGTATGAGATATTCAATAGACCAAATGCTATACAAAACCATCTAATTAATGCAGCTCAGACATGAGGATAGTCATCCCGGGTAACGACAGGTCCGAGGCGATGGTTGAATAGCAGATCATAAGGTAAAAGATTCGTGTCACATGGGTGCTCAACTAGTTGCGCGTGTCTTCACGCTTCTTCAGGAGCGAACACTGTGGCGTGGCTAACAAAATGCATAACATACAATTAAAATACATCACCATAAACAACCATATAAGACATTGCAAAAAAAAATGATCATACCGTTAAAACATTTGTACAAAAGGGGCTAGTGCTGGCTAGATCAATGCAGCGAAGGATAAAGCGCCAAGAGGGGGGCGGCAAAGAGTCACCACGGGGGCGTGCAAAACAAAGTTTTAAATTGTATTCCCAGGGGGTATAAGAATAAAGAAAATGTTTATATGTCCAAACATGGACCATAAAATAGAATTGGGCAACAGAATGTGGAAACAAGGGACAAGAAGAAAAGAGGGGGACGAAACAAGGGCAAGGGGAAGGGAAGGGGAGGGGACGAAGGGGGAAGAACAATATTTACTTACTAGATATAAACGTTACAAATCATAAAATGATACCGCAAAGATTAAGAACACAGCACACGGTGTAAAATAGTATCACACGTAGTAAATCCAATGGAGATCTAGGGGACATGTATTGAGACCTGCACAGGAATATAGAGGTCATTTCAGTGAGGAATGATATATAGGCAGGGGGTAGTTTAAGTACAGGATCAGGCAACTGACTCACCAATAATTTCATTATTTGAAAGGGTATATATATCTTGTAGATGGAGGCACATAGACCGAGCTTCACGTAGCCAGTAATTATAAAGATACCATAACTATAGTACTTACATCCACCTGTAAGACCAACAATAAATGGGGGGAGGGGAAAAGAGGAGACAAAAATCAAACCCACGGCAGGAATACTCGATGGCCCATGTCTCAGTTGCGCTTATAGAAAGAGGTACCTGGTTTGCAGGGGGAGAAGGATGACAGTGTGTGGTGTCCTCCGTGAGCTGGAGCGGGTAGTGAGCAGTAGCAGAACGCCGTGTGTTTTGAATGCCCGTCCCGTCTGTAGTCAACCAATTGGCATCGCCGACGTGACGTCGTCCGGACCGGCCAGAAGCTACCATTGCACATGCGCGTCCCTCAGTGAGGAGAGCCGTCACAGACTCGGCGGCACGCCCCCCACGTAGAGGGCCGCACGTCATACGGAGCACCAATGGCCAGCTGGGAGTTGGACAGACCCAGCTCTGGCCATTGACAGTGCCACAGCACCAGGAGATCGGGTGCAGTGACGCTGGGCGGCCGCATGGTGACCAGGAGCTCACCACCAGATGGCGCCCATCCCAAACCGCACCGAAACAGCCAGCACAAGAACCCCTGGGAAATATACATAGACATTTATATAATTGTATATACAATAAATATGTTGGACAACAATAGTCTCCGTATAAGTAGTACTCTAGGCTGGGAGGCCAAAGAGTACACTAAGTACACATATAGAGCTTTAACTGATAATGTTTGTATAGTCTGAAATTACAGAAAGACCTACGATTTGTGGCATAGCAGAGAGAACAAAAAAGAAGGAGAAACACAAAACAGGGAAGGGAAATAGAAATAGAAGGAAAAAACAACTTATACTACTGAGAAGAATTGCGTCTGAAGGTGGGGCATAGAGTGTGTGGCCCATCTGCCCTTTACTGTGTATGAGGTACTCCTAAGTGGACTACTACTATGGCAGGAGGTATGCATACCATTAAAGAAAAGGTTTATATGATTGGGCCTCATTAATACCTGGGGCCCGTGTGGCATCTAGCCGTTCTATCCAAAGTGTCTCTTTTCTGAGTGTCAAATTATCCCAATCTCCACCTCGGGGGCTTTTTGGAATCACTGCCAGGACCATAAAGGTAACCACTGAGGTGTTGAATTCGTGATAGAGATCCAAATGCCTGCTGACTGACGTGACCATTTTGCCCCCCCCTGATTAGTAAATGTGGTCTTTTTTTTTTTTTTATAATAATTTTTATTGAAATTTTTGCAATTATACAAGTTATGACAGTATACATTTGTCCACAAAAGTAAGAAAAATAAAACAAAGGGAAAGAATTCTCTATGTAATTATCGTGTAAATCGAGTCTTGATATTATACTGATACCTCAGTAAGTATGAACTATAGTTTCAATAACCTGGGACAAGTAGTACTTATTAATTGTTTGTGTTACGAATTGAATTTCAAAATGAATAACTTCCATTTAAATTACCTTAACTATGGTGAGTTAAACATATCACCTTTAAATAGTTATTAGATTAGAAGAGGGGGGGGGAAGGAAAGAAGGAACAAGAGGGGAGGGTACTTACGGGTATAGGTATGACCCACACCTGGTCTACAGGAGACAGAGTGGTTTTCTTTATTTATTTTGATACAAAGAATTCCACAATTCCCAGTTAGAGAGGTATTTTGTTCCGTATCCGTCTTTGTAAGCTAAGATTTTTTCATAAACGGATATTGTGTTGACTTTTGTAATGATTTCTCTTATGGTGGGAATTTCATTTGATCTCCACTTCGAAACCAATAAGGATCTGGCGGCGAAAAGTATGTGCATTGCTATAGATCTCACTGACAATGGGTACTCTGACATATTAATGCTTAAAATTGCCTTTTCGGGAGTTGGGTTAGTGATTATTCCTGTTGTTTTTGCTATTAATTTAAAGGTTTCTGACCAAAAGCTGCGAATATGTTTGCATGACCATAGCATATGGGGTAAAGTTCCTACCTGGTCGCAGCTCCTCCAACATAAGTTGGTATTTTCTTTAGAGAATTTAGCCATCATATATGGTGTGTAGTGCCATCTAGCTGTTAGTTTCGCCGCCAACTCCTCGTAGTTAGAACATCTTGAAAATCTATGGTTACATTTGAATGCGGATAGCCATTGATTATCTGTGAATGACTGGTCTAAATCTTTCTCCCATTTTCTCATTGGTGCAAGTTTAGTAAATAATTTTTTGGTGTTGATCTGTGTGTACATCAGGGAGATGCCCTTTGTTTTAGTGTCGAAGGAGTTCAAGTACCCCCACACCTTAGTTGGTACAGGGGAACTTGAGACCCCCCATTTGTTGTACCATGAATCTATCTGTAGGTAAGTTAGAAATTCTGAGGAAGGTATGTTAAGCTTGTGTTGAATCTCCTTGAACGGCAGAAGTTTACCACTCTTTATAATATCTCTCAGAAGTATTGTTTGGTTATTTGGCCATTGATCTAAGGATATGTTTGGGATCAGCCATTTCAAGGTTTCTAAAGGAAAGTGTACGTCTGTGAAAGCCGATTGTGGGTTGGATGTCTTTTTTAGATGGGTCCATGCTTGAATTGTGGCTTGTATGGTAGGATGATCCTTTTTGAGTGTGATTTGTTGTATATTGTGAGCGAGGATTAATGACTGTGGTGATCTAGGATACAACCACGTCTGCTCTAGTTGGGACCAGTGTTTAATGTCTCTATTGGCGAACCATTGTTTCAGTTGTTCTAAGATTGTTGCTGTGTAGTAATCTTTTAAGTTTGGTACTCCCAAACCACCTATTTGTTTGTGGTTTTCTTGCATTTGTAATGAGAACCTAGCTCTTTTACCTGCCCATATAAACTTTAACATTTGGTTCTGCATGGTTTTAAAGAAAAGGTTTGGGATTGGTATTGGGAGAGTTCTGAATATATATATTAATTTTGGGAGTAGCAGCATCTTGTATGCTGCTAGGCGACCATTCCAAGATAAGTAGAATTTTTGGAGTCTCAATATTTCTTCTTGAAATGCTTTCACTAAAGGTTGGTAGTTGAGTTGGAAAAGTTTCGTGGAGGGAGATGTTAGCTGAATGCCTAAATAGGTGATCGACTCTGATGCCCAGGGGTAGGGAAAGTCTTTTTGCATATTTAGTTTAGTTTTATTATCTATCGTTATTCCTAAAATGTTAGATTTGGATGCATTCACTTTATAATAAGCTACTTTACTGAATTCCTGTAGTGTCTCATGTGCTGCTTTTAAAGATTTGTATGGATCAGATAAAGTCAAGATGACGTCGTCTGCAAAAAGTGAGATTTTATGCTCACGATCTAAAGAAGGGATTCCCTTGATTGCTGTGTTGTTCCTAATTTTTTCTGCGAGTGGTTCCATAATTAGTGCGAAAATTAGTGGCGACAGGGGGCATCCCTGCCTTGTTCCATTTGTTATTTGGAAGTTTTTAGAAAACATTCCTTCTGTAAAAACATAGGCGGATGGGGATGAGTACAGTGCTAGTATTGCTTGTTGTATGGGGCCTATTAATCCGAACTTCTCTAGTACTTTAATTAAGTATCCCCAATGAACCCTGTCGAAGGCCTTCTCCGCATCCAAAGTTAGGAGCAGAGAAGGCCTTCGGGATTCCTCTGTTGCATGGATTAGATTTAGCATCTTTCTGGTTGCGTCTGTGGTTTGTCTGCCTGATACGAAACCTACCTGGTCCTGGTTGATGAGAGCTGGTAATAATGTGGACAGTCTGTTGGCTAAGATTTTGGCATACAATTTAACGTCCACGTTCAGTAAAGAAATGGGCCTAAAGTTTTGTGGTGCTGAATGGTCCTTACCTGGTTTTGGCAGAGTTATTATAGTCGCTGTTAACATCTCTTTTGGAAATGAGGCTTTGGACATTGCTGCATCAAAGACCTGCTTTAGGTACGGGGATAGTTCAGTTTTAAATAGTTGGAAATATTCGGATGAATATCCATCAGGACCGGGGGATTTGTTGTGGGGCATATTTTTAATTGTTTTTTCGATTTCTTGGATTGTGAATGGTAAATTTAGTTTGGCGAGTTCTGATTGCGGAACCCTCGGAAGATTAACAGCCTCCAGGAATTCCGCAATTGTGTTTTCTGTTGGTTGTGGTGTATTAGGGTCGTCTTTAAGGTTGTATAGAGCTTCATAATAGTCGCTAAAAGCGTCTGCTATGTCTTTGGGGTTAGATACAGTAATTTTGGAGTTAGGGTTTACGATGTGAGGGATTCTCTTTTTTATTGTTTTCTCTTTTACCTGGTTCGCCAGCAGTTTACCCGCCTTGTTGTTACAACGGTAGTTGTTTGCTTTTAAGATGCGGAGGCGGCTATCCTGCTGGGACACCAAAAGAGATCTCAGTTCTTGTCTAGCCTCAAATAGTTGAGATCTTGTTTTTTGGGTGGAGTTTTGTTTGTTGGATGTTTCCAAGGTTTTGATTTTTTCTAGCAGGCCGTTGAGCCTCTCCGTCCTTTGCCTTTTTGCCCTAGCACTTAGTTGTATTAAGAGACCCCTCATAACCACTTTGTGAGAGTTCCACAGCGTGAAAGGGTCGGACACCGAAGGAGCATTGATCTCGAAAAATTCGGTCAGAGATTTTCTAATCAATTTAAGGTTTTTAGGTTGAGAGATAGTTAGAACATCGTTCCTCCATCTGTTAGCTGCAGTCTCGGCATCCTTCCCCCCCACGCTGATCGATACGGGAGCGTGATCAGACCAAGATATAATACCAATGTCTGATCTGGCAATCTTTTGCAACAGAAATTTGTCTACCATAAACATATCTATTCTTGAATAAGAACAGTGGACATTGGAAAAGAAAGTAAAGTCCTTCTCCGATGCGTGTTGACATCTCCACACATCAAAGAGGTTTGAGGTGTTGATAAATCTTGACAGCGTCGTCCTTCTTTGTTTTAGATGTTTAGGGTTAGTACAGTCCACATGCATGTCTGGGATCGCATTGAAGTCTCCGCATAGGATAATATGTCCCTGTTTTAGTGCTTCTACCTTTTTCCAAATTTTGTTTAGGAATCTGAGTTGGTTGTTGTTCGGTAAGTACATGTTGACTAGGGTATATTTAATTGCATAAATTTCACACACTAGTATAATGTATCTGCCAGATATATCCAGATGAGTTGAGATTTCTGAGAATGGGATGGAGTCTCTGATTGCTATTGCAACTCCTCCTTTTTTCTTCGGGCCGTTTGCCGTATATAGAGTAGGGAATTTTTGGTTGCTAAAGACTGGCGGATTAATTGCTGAAAAGTGAGTTTCTTGGAAGCACATAATATCACTTTTCAGTCTGGATGCTTCCTTCCAGGCCATTTGGCGTTTGTAAGGGCTGTTCAGGCCTTTAACATTTAGTGAGGATATTTTAAAAGACATGTTTGTAGTTGCTCGAGACATACCTTAGCTCGCCGAAGGTGTGTGGTATGAGCTGACCTTCTGGTGTAGATGGCTTGTAAGGTATTGTAGTTTACTGGTCGAAAGTTCTCCCAAGGTTGAAGGCAATGGGTGATTATAGTCTTGTTTCTGTTCCTGTAGACAAGGAGAGAGGTAGGGAGGGAAAAAGGGGGAAGGGTATCAACGAAAGAATGTAAAAACTGACGATCCTGTTTAGGATCTGTGCGGATGCAATTCCGCTATATCTTGGGGGGTAAAGCAAAGAGTTAGCTAAGTGGCATTTTCCTGGGCTGGACGGGTTTTTTGTTGATTTTCCATTTGAGTGCTTCAGCCTGTTTCTGCGTCTGAGCTGGCTCTAGTGGATGGAAGAGAGTGTGATTCTTCCAGATCGTTGTTATCCAGATCGAAAAGTTTCCATTCCCTCAAGAGGCGGATTCCTTCTCTGACATTAGTTACGATATGTGATTTGCTTTCTTTTGTGATCAGAAGCTTAGCTGGATAAAGCCATCTGTACTGGATGTGGTGGTTGTTCAGCGGTTTTGTTATGGTTGCTAGTTGTCTGCGTTGTTGCATGGTATAGGCTGACAAGTCAGCAAAGAAAGAAAGATTTTGTAGCTCTTGAGGGAGATTGTCCCGTCTTCTCACTGTCATCATAAACAAATCTTTGATGTGAAAGAAGTGGATACGGACTATTGTATCTCTTGGGAGGTGCTCTTGTATGTTCCTGGGCTTCGGAAGGCGGTGGATTCGATCTATGATTAGATCATCCAGGGGTGTATCCGGAAGTGTAACTTTCATGAGGTTTATAAAATATTCCTTTAGATCCGGAGGTTTGACCGATTCAGGGATCCCCCTGATTTTGACGTTGTTTCGTCTCGATCTGTCCTCCAAGTCGGCCATTTTTGCTTTGATAGCTGTGATTTCCTCATCCCTGTCGTTGTGAGCATCAACCATGTCGTTAAATGTGGATGCAAATTCTCCCATTTTAGATTCCATATGGGACACCCTTGAATCTACCGCTGCCACCTCTGAATTGAATTTTTGTGTTATTGCTAACATATCAGCGTGTAGGGTTGAGCGCAGGGATACTAACATATCCTTGAGTGTGGTGTCGAGTACCGGCTGGTTTTGTGTGGGGAAGTCTGTGATGGATTCCTGTAGTTCCCTGGTTTCCTCCAGGGAGGAATCGATACCACTGAATTCAGCTAGTTCTGTGTTTGGGGAGGACATTTTCAGCTTGCTTTTCGCTGGGCTGGATGAAGCAGATGGAGGGAGTGGGTACTGACCTTTTCCCTGTTGTCTCTTTCCATGTGAGTTTCCGGGATCGAATCTTTCGTTCCGTCCATGCTGTGTAATGGAGCCGCGCGGCTCTCCTGCACTTCTGCCGGCGCCATCTTGGGCAGGGAGACGGCGCGGCTGTAGTAGAAAGTCCGTCATTTTTCTTGGTTTTGTGGCTTCTTTACGCTTACGGGAAGGCATTCGGGAGTTGTCCACTATCTATCCGGTATGTGGATCTGAGAAGCGAGGCTCTGTGATGTTGCTATCACCCGTATAGGCCCAGGATGCTGCGGAGCTCTGTTAGTGTGCGACCATCTTCTCTGCCGGCTAGCCACGCCCCCCGTAAATGTGGTCTTTTACTCGAGAGCGAAATTGTCTAATGGTTTTGCCCACATAAAATGCTCGGCAGCTACAGGTCATTAAATAGACCACCCCTCTAGTTTCCCAGTCAGCGTGAAAAGTTGGAGTGAAGACTTCCCCATTAGGTAATATGAAGGAGGTACCTGTATGAATCCAGGGGCATAAAGAGCATCTGCCACATCTCGTAATGCCCTTAGAGTGATACTGGGCTAGGGGGTTATCTACATAGTGGCTTGACGTAAGTTTGTCCCGTAGTGGTTTCGACCTGCGAAACGTAATGGCCAGGGTAGGGGTCACATATTTAGCCAAGATGGGGTCACTGTGTATCAACGACCAATGTGCTGTCAAAATATTGCGTATCTCAGTATGGTGTTGGGAAAACCTGGTAATAAATCTTGTAACTTGGCTGGATTTGGAAGGCTTGTTCTGATATAGCAAGGAGTTGCGCGATTGGCGCAACGCCTTGTTATATGCCAGACGAAGGAGGGATTTACTGTAGCCTCTTGCCTTTAAACGGTTACGAAGTACATTGGCTTGACACTTAAATTCCTCAGTGAGTGTGCAATTTCTCCGGAGTCTTAGATACTGTGCATACGGTATGCTGCGAATCAATGTGTGTGGATGCGCACTTGCAGCATGTAGAAGAGTATTGCCTGACGTCTCTTTACGAAAGAGAGTAGAGGTCAGGCTACCATTACTGTCTTTGCAAATCGTGAGGTCGAGAAAGGTAATTTGGAATCGATCACTGAGGACTGTAAATTTGAGATTAAAGGAATTACGATTCAGAATCTCAATAAATGTATTAAGGCTTTCCATGGTCCCTGACCAGATGACAAATATATCATTAATAAAACGCAACCAACAGATCGCCTGGCTCGTAAATTGTGACAGCTCATCATCCGAAAAGATGGTGCGTTCCCACCCCCCAGGTACAGGTTCGCAACATGTGCCCATAGCCACCCCCTGTGCCTGGAGGAAGTGGGACTCCTTGAAGGTAAAACAGTTGTGTGTGAGTATGAACTGTAACAGATCCAGGATAAACTCACAATATTCCCACCGATGGTGGGTTTGTTCACGAAGGAAGGTACGTGCTGTCCCGATGCCCAACTCGTGAGGGATGCAGGTACCTTCCTTCGTTTACAGTCCTCAGTGATCGATTCCAAATTACCTTTCTCGACTTAACGATTTGCAAAGACAGTAATGGTAGCCTGACCTCTACTCTCTTTCGTAAAGAGACGTCAGGCAATACTCTTCTACATGCTGCAAGTGTGCATCCACACACATTGATTCGCAGCATACCGTATGCACAGTATCTAAGACTCCGGAGAAATTGCACGCTCACGGAGGAATTTAAGTGTCAAGCCAATGTACCTCGTAACCGTTTAAAGGCAAGAGGCTACAGTAAATCCCTCCTTCATCGGGCATATAACAAGGCGTTGCGCCAATCGCGCAACTCCTTGCTATATCAGAACGAGCCTTCCAAATCCAGCCAAGTTACAAGATTTATTACCAGGTTTTCCCAACACCATACTGAGATACGCGATATTTTGACAGCACATTGGTCGTTGATACACAGTGAACCCATCTTGGCTAAATATGTGACCCCCACCCCGGCCATTACGTTTCGCAGGCCGAAATCTCTACGGGACAAACTTACGTAAAGCCACTATGTAGATAACCCCCTAGCCCAGTATCACTCTAAGGGCATTACGAGATGTGGCAGATGCTCTTTCTGCCCCTGGATTCGTACAGGTACCTCCTTCATATTACCTAATGGGGAAGTCTTCACTCCAACTTTTCACGCTGACTGTGAAACTAGAGGGGTGGTCTATTTAATGACCTGTAGTTGCCGAGCATTTTATGTGGGCAAAACCATTAGACAATTTCGCTCTCAAATAAAAGACCACATTTACTATTCGGGGGGGGCAAAATGGTCACATCAGTCAGCAGGCATTTGGATCTCTATCACAAATTCAACACCTCAGTGGTTACCTTTTATGGTCCTGGCAGTGATTCCAAAAAGCCCCCGAGGCGGAGATTGGGATAATTTGATACTCAGAAAAGAGACACTTGGGATAGAACGGTTAGATGCCACACGGGCCCCAGGTATTAATGAGGCCCAATCATATAAACCTTTTCTTTAATGGTATGCATACCTCCTGCCATAGTAGTAGTCCACTTAGGAGTACCTCATACACAGTAAAGGGCAGATGGGCCACACACTCTATGCCCCACCTTCAGACGCAATTCTTCTCAGTAGTATAGGTTGTTTTTTCCTTCTATTTCTATTTCCCTTCCCTGTTTTGTGTTTCTCCTTCTTTTTTGTTCTCTCTGCTATGCCACAAATCGTAGGTCTTTCTGTAATTTCAGACTATACAAACATTATCAGTTAAAGTTCTATATGTGTACTTAGTGTACTCTTTGGCCTCCCAGCCTAGAGTACTACTTATACGGAGACTATTGTTGTCCAATATATTTATTGTATATACAATTATATAAATGTCTATGTATATTTCCCAGGGGTTCTTGTGCTGGTTGTTTCGGTGTGGTTTGGGATGGGCGCCATCTGGTTGAGCTCCTGGTCACCATGCGGCCGCCCAGCGTCACTGCACCCGATCTCCTGGTGCTGTGGCGCTGTCATTGGCCAGCGCTGGGCCTGTCCAACTCCCAGCTGGCCATTGCTGCTCCATGTGACGTGTGACCCTCTACGTGGGGGGCGTGCCGCTGAGTCTGTGACGGTTCTCCTCACTGAGGGACGCGCATGCGCAATGTAAGTACTATAGTTATGGTATCTTTATAATTACTGGCTACGTGAAGCTCGGTCTATGTGCCTCCATCTACAAGATATATATACCCTTTCAAATAATGAAATTATTGGTGAGTCAGTTGCCTGATCCTGTACTTAAACTACCCCCTGCCTATATATCATTCCTCACTGAAATGACCTCTATATTCCTGTGCAGGTCTCAATACATGTCCCCTAGATATCCTTCGGATTTACTACGTGTGGTACTATTTTACACCGTGTGCTGTGTTCTTAATCTTTGCGGGTCATTTTATGATTTGTAACGTTTATATCTAGTAAGTAAATATTGTTCTTCCCCCTTTGTCCCCTCCCCTTCCCCTTGCCCTTGTTTCGTCCCCCTCTTTTCTTCTTGTCCCTTGTTTCCACATTCTGTTGCCCAATTCTATTATATGGTCCATGTTTGGACATATAAACATTTTCTTTATTCTGATACCCCCTGGGAATACAATTTAAAACTTTGTTTTGCAGGCCCCCGTGGTGACTCTTTGCCGCCCCCCCTTGGCGCTTCATCCTTCTCTGCATTGATCTAGCCAGCACTAGCCCCTTTTGTACAAATGTTTTAACTGTATGATCATTTTTTCTGCAATGTCTTATATGGTTGTTTATGGTGATGTATTTTAATTGTATGTTATGCATTTTGTTAGCCACGCCACAGTGTTCGCTCCTGAAGAAGCGTGAAGACACGCGCAACTAGTTGAGCACCCATGTGACACGAATCTTTTACCTTATGATCTGCTATTCAACCATCGCCTCGGGCCTGTCGTTACCCGGGATGACTATCCTCATGTCTGAGCTGCATTAATTAGATGGTTTTGTATAGCATTTGGTCTATTGAATATCTCATACTAGATATAGTTTTTGTGATCTGTGGCTTTTAACGTATTTTCTATGTTTATGGTTTTTCAATAAATTAGTTTTAATACAAAAAATGTGATGTTACTGTGCCTACAAAGTCCAAAGTCCCTCATACAATTTGTTTTTCTGACCTAAACAAACTTGACGTCCTTTTTTTCCCACAAATAGAGCTTTCTTTTGGTGGTATTTGATCACCTCAGTGGTTTTTATTTTTTGTGCTATAAACAAAAAAAGAGCAAAATTGAAAAAAACACAATATTTTGTACTTTTTGCTATAATAAATACCCCCCTTTTTTTTTTTACTTTCTGCTATAATACATATCCAAAAAAAAAATTAAAAAACAAATGTATTCATCAGTTTAGGCCGATATATATTCTTCTACATATTAATGGTAAAAATAGGCATATATTGATTGGTTTGCGCAAAAGTTATCGCGTCTACAAACTATGGATCGCTATAAAGACTTTTATTCTTTTATATTGTTTTTACTGGTAATGGCGGGGATCTACGATTTTTAGTGGGACTGCGACATTGCGGTGGACAAATTTTACCCCAAATTACACTTTTTGGGGACCAGTGACACTATTACATTGAACAGTGCTATAAAATGCACTGATCAATGTAAAAATGACACTGGCAGGGAAGGGGTTAACACTAGGGGGCGATCAAGAGGTTAAGTGCGTTCTAACCGTAGGGGTGATGGACTTACTGAAACATGACAGAGATCACTGCTCCTGATCACTGGGATCCATAGATTCCTGTCATGTCACTAGGCAGAACAGGGGAAATTCCTTGTTCACATAGGCAGTTCCCCATTCTACATCTCCTCTCCGCGATCGCGGGCCGCCGGCAGACATCGAGTTTGTGGGACCTGCGGCGCGCAGCGAGCGTGCGCACTCGCTATCCTGCTTTTACCGACTGTCGTACAGGTACGTCAGTTTGAGCAGGAGAACCATTCTGCCAACGTATATCGGCGTGAGACGGTCAGCAAGTGGTTAAGTACTCCTTCTCTGTTAGGAAAGTGCAGTGTTTCTGACTTCAGCTGTCAGCCAACCCACCCCACTTAGTCATCTGATTTCTTGATCTGTAATGTGGGGCGTTGCATGGGAAACAGACTCATTCGGCTCTCTCGAAGTAACAAAAACAAACCGCAGACACTGTATTTACAAGGCAAAATCTGTACAAGCAATGCTGCTGTTTAATTTTCTTTTTCTCTGGTATGCCCAGCATACCATGTGCTACCAGCAGTGCCAGGACAAGGCCATCTAGCACCCAGGGCAAAGATGCCAAACTGTGCCCCTCCATTCCCTTAAGGGTATGGTGCCCACATCCCTGCAATAAACCATTGCGCCCAGGGCAGCCGTCACTTGTGTCCTCCCTTGTCCCAGCCCTGGCTGCCAGCACTCCAGGCGCCTAGCACAACCAATGTTGGCAGAGGTCAGTATTCAGCCCGAGGGCCATATGTTGGCAATAGAGGACATTGAGAGTTCATGGACACACACTTTCAGGTACTCTCAAGAGAAAATGGCTTAAATTTTTGATCATTTTGCCAGATGTTTACTTTTCTTCTGATCTGCTTCTGACTTTCTTTCCTTGCATTCAACTTTTATGAGGCAAGAAAGCAGCTGAATGCAGTAGAACAGGTCATTCTGTGTGTATAAAAATTTGAAATAAAGCAAAGTAAGGGGGCAGTTTAGAAAGATCCAAGTTTTAACTCAAATATCATTTGCCTTCCAAACTGTTTTTGGGATCATTTTGATGTCATCAGTTTGAAATGCTTCTGAGATCATTCAAAGTTTGATGACAGGTACATTTGACCCGTAGTTGACCCCCTTCTGCCTGCCACTGGACCTAGTAAATTTGGGTTTTGCATACCCATGGATTTGTATAGCATTGCAAAACCTACTTGAAGAAAACACAAGCATGTTGGCACAGGCCCTTACAAACATACTGTGGGATTGATTTACTAAAACTGGAGAGTGCAAAATCTGGTGCAGCTGTGCATGGTAGCCAATCAGCTTTTACCTTCTTGCTCAATTAAGCTTTGACAATAAAACCTGGGATCTCATTGGGTACCATGCACAGCTGCACCTGTCAGAAGCAAAACAAATTCCAGTGTACACAAACTCTAAAACCTCGTACACGGATTTTCTGCATACAAAACCTCAGACTTTTGTCTGCAGGGCGTTGGCCAGGAACTTGTCTTGCATACAAACGGCAAGGATTCGTCGGCCAACAAACATGAACGTAGTGACGTACTAGACGTATACGAGCCGATAAAGAGGAAGTTAAATTGTCATGCGCCACCCTTTGGGCTCCTTCTGCTAATTTGTTAGTGGAAGATTGGTGAGTGTTGATTTGCGCTTTTCATTTTGCGCTTTTCAGTTAGTTTCTGAACGGCCGTTCGCCAACCAGCCATGTTGCGGAACCGGAGGAGATACCGTGTTATTTATTATTGGCCTTGGAGTTATTGCTTAGTCCAGTCCAGGAATAGAAGGAGGAGGATTTCTTGGACCAAAAATTGGTTACTTTATTAATCATGACCAATTATGCCATATGCCTTTGCTGCGGGAGCTCCAGGAGAATAATCCGGATGATTTTCGGAATTCTCTCCGGATGATGGACCCCTGCTTTCACCAACTCCTGTTGACCCCCTGTATTAAAAAGCAGGACACATGCATGAGGCTTTTATTTTATTTTTTGGTTGAATAATGATTTGATTTGGTATATTTTCTATATTTTTGGATGCATAGAATGCACTTTTTGGTTAAGTTCTATTGGCAGATAACATGTCTAATTTTCTTTTTCTTTTTTTAATGCACAATAAAAAAAATGTGTAGAATAATACTTGGCTATGTGTTTTACTTCAAATGATAGTTTGGGAGTAGACAGTTACATTTAAAAACATATGTAATAAAATGTAAAATTAACAAGGGACACCAACATAGTTGCATCTTTGATATAAAAAACTACGAGATAATGTGTTGTGGTAACTTGACCAAAAAAATAAAAAAACATAGTAATATTATTCTTGATATCACTAGGAAAAAAAGCCTTTTTAAATACGTTTGGCAGAACTCCGTCAGTATCACTAGCAGGACTGTAGAATCTGTATATATTATCGTGGGCAGAGAGATTAAAATATTAAACATTTGTAAAAGGTTGTTTTGCTTCAGAATCCAATCCATGAACTCTAATAAGTCTTCTATGAGCACTTCATTTAAAAAAGTAAGCTCATGTATTACAGCTTAAAGGGTTTGTTCACCTTTTCCATAAAATAGCCTATGCAATCAAGGGGTCCCACTGTTTTTTTTGCTCCCGTAATGCTGAGAGTGATCATCAAATTGTTTTTGTGCCATAGCAACAAGCCATGATGAGGGAATTAGGGAGCCATGATGTGGGGAGTTTTTCTGCCTTCTCAATGGCCTACAGATATGACAATAAAGTTAATGAACATTTTAGAAAGCTGCAAAGTTTTTTTTTTTAATATCTACTGGTGTCCCTTGATTGGTTATTTTGTGAAAAAGGTAAACTTAGCCTTTAACAAAAAAAAGCCCCCACTTATAGAATAAAAACCCTAAAGCCTCGTACACACGATCGGATTTTCTGATGGGATTTGTGTGATGACACGCTGCTAGTGGAAAATCCGACTGTTTGTATGCTCCATCAGAAAATTGTTGGCCAACTTTCCATGGACAAATGTTGAATGGCAGGTTTATAAATTTTCCGTGGACAACGGTCTGTTGTCGGATTTTCCAAGCATGTGTACACAAGTCCGTCGGACAAAAGACGCATTCTCGGAAGCAAGGACGAGCCGGAAGCAGTCGGTCTTGTAAACTAGCATTCATAATGGAGAATTAACATTTGTGACGTGGCAAATTATGAAATCTCCAAATGTAGCGCACATTCTCTTCTTCTTTAATGGGATAATAATGAAGCTGCTTTTCTGGTGATACTGATGAAGTTATTGCAAACAAATTTTCAAAGGCTTTTTTTTCTAGTGATATCAAGAATAATATTATCATGTTTTTGTTTATTTGTGCAAGTTACCACACCACCATTATGCCAACTATGTTGGTGTCCGTGGTCAATTTTACATTGTATTTTTTAAAATGTAACTGTCTACTCCCAAACTGTCATTTGAAGTAAAACACATAGCCAAGTATTATTCCCCACAATTTTTTTTATTGTGCATTAAAGGAAAAAAAAATAGACATGCTATCTGCCAATAGAACTTAACCAAAAAGTGCATTCTATGCATCCAAAAATATATAAAATATACCAAATCAAATCATTATTCAACCAAAAAAATGATGTCAAAGCAATAACTCCAAGGCCAATAATAAATAACACGTTATTTCCTCCGATTCCGCAATATGTCTGGTTGACGAACGGAAAACTAACTAAAAAGCACAAAATGAAAAGCATGAATCAATGCTCACCAAACTTCTACTAACACGAAATTAGCAGAAGGAGCCCAAAGGGTGGTGCTAAAAAGCTGAAAAACCACGTTGTACGTCACTATGTTTGTAATTGTTGGCCAACATTTGTGTGACTGTGTGTATGCAAGACAAGTTTGAGCCTTCAGGACAAAATTCCATGGTTTTGTTGTCGGAAAGTCCAATCGTGTGTATGGGGCTTAGCTCTTCAATGCTTATAACTTCACAAGGCTGCAGCAGGGGTGGATCGGGGGGGGGCAACGGGGTAATTTCTCCCCCCGGAAAAAATAATGAGTGGGCCGGGTGGCTGGCGGGTGAGCGGGCAGGCAGTCAGGTCAGTAGGAGGCTGGCAAGTGAGCGGATCGGGCAAGCAGGCCAGTAAATGGGCTAGCAGGTGAGCAGAGTGGGCAAGCAGTCATGCAAGTAAGCGGGCGGTGGGAGAACGGGAAGGCAGTTCAGTAAGAAGGCGGATTAGGGAGCAGAGAGAGGACATCATCTCCCACTGCCCGCCCTCACATGTGCTGAAAAACTAGGGAGAGAAGCCTGTTTCTCTGCTGTCACTGTTGTTGCAGGATAGTGACAAGCTGCATCTGGTGGCAATTAAGGTGGCAAGTGACAAGCTGCATCTGGGCTGCATCTGGTGGCAGGCGACATGGCAAGTGACCAGCTTCATCTGGTGGCAGGCAATGTGGCAAGTGACAGTTTGCATCCGGTGGCAAGTAACGTGGCAAGTGACAAGCTGCATCTGGTGGCAGGCAATGTGACAGTCTGCATCTGGTGGCACGTAATGTGGCAAGTGAAAAGCTGCATCTGGTGGCAGATAATGTGGCAAGTGACAGTCCACATCTGGTGGCAAGTAACGTGGCAAGTGACAATCCGCATCTGGTGGCAATTAACGTGGTAAGTGACAAGCTGCATCTGGGCTGCATCTGGTGGCAGGCGATGTGGGAAGTGAAAATCTGCATCTGGTGGCAGGCAATGGTGGCAAGTGACAATCCACATATGGTGGCAAGTGAGAAACCGCATCTGGTGGCAGGTGATGCAGCTAGTGGCCAACTGCATCTGAAGGCAGGTGATGTATGTAACAAGCTGCATCTGGTGGCAGGCAATGTGGCAAGCGACAATCTGCATCTGGTGGCAGGCAATGTGGCAAGTTACAATTCGCATCTGGTGGCAGGTGACAGTGGCAAGTGACACGATCAGGGCTCCCACTGATTCTGCATTATGGTGAGTTGAACTTTTTTATTTTATATTACAATGTAATAATAGAAATAATGCGCTTCAATCATCCTGACACCATAACAACCATGGTGTCGGGATGATTGAAGCGCCAACACCAGCCATTGCCCTGACAAATTGCCCACAAAAAAACTTATTTTCTGGCAGTGACCCTCCCAAGACTAGACTCTGTATCCACCCCTGGGCTGCAGTAAGGTGCGACAGCTAAAAGCGGTCAGGTAGGCGTTACTGCTCTGAATTTCAGAATATTTCAGATAACAGAACTGTAATGTTAGATCTTTAGTACCCTTTTAGACACTCTGATGGGTTTCCTTTCTCTTTTTTTCCCCTGCAAAGTAAAAGCATAATCCATTATGTTGCACTTACCTGCAAACTAAGCCCATAATGTCCCCACTGGTGGCCACATCCATCTTCACTCCTCTTCTTTCCGGGGCCATGGACTCTGGTTCTGTGACTGGACGGAGTGGCGTGACGTCGCTCCTGTGCATGCGCGAGGGAGCCGTCGGTCATGGCACGGGCCCTTTAGAAAAGACACGATCGTGCCGTTTCTTCAGTGTGCATGCGCCGATGACGTCGGCGCAAGCGTATATGGTAAATATCTCCTAAACCGTGCAACTAGGTTTACAACCACTTTAAGAGCATGTCACCAAAATGTACACATCTGTAAACAGTGTTTAGGAAATTTGAAATGACTGCACTAATTAAGAATATACAGTAGATTCAAAGAATTAGTGACTAAACCAAGCTTGTCCTTAGAACCTAACACAGATTGTTATAATACAAAAAGATATAAAAAATAAATTCAAGCAAAACTAAACTGAATCATTGAAATCACCATTCGTCTACTCTCCAGTCCTGGAATGTGAGCAGGCACTCCTATGTCATCACATACAATGTAGTGGTCATCATTGGTTGACATCACCCAGAGGGACAGTGAAGAGACTTGCTGGAGATTGGCAGGAAAAGTAGCTTTGGGAGACCAGTTGGAGACTGGTAAAAAAAAGAGTGGCTTTGAGGGATTAGATAATCCCCTAGGGAAACATGTATTGTTTTCTGATTTAGCTGGGAAAGAAGGAGGGATGAGGGAATTGATATTTAATTATTTTTATACCAGGACTTAGGGTTTAACAAACCTTCAAAATATATTTTCAATCATTTTAAATGTGCAGCTTTTATTAAATTAATATCTGGTGATCCTGTCATGAAGGTCTTTGTTCAGGCACTTCCTATTTTGGGGAGCAAACTATCTCCCAAATATTGATCACTATCAGTAAACCAATACACCAAATAAATATGCAGCAAATTCTGGGGTGCATGCATGTAGACAGAAAATAGGTGAAAAGGCTGGATGTGACAACAAGCCTTAGAAACATGAGAAAAGGTAAAAAAATAAAAAATAAACATTTTATGAACAAAAAAAAAAACCCCAAATTGTTTATAATACAAAGTGCTTTAACAAATTAAATCAACCAGTTAGGGTTTACATCCACTTTAACGTGTTTACACTAAAGATTTCCAACCGTATTGTAACATGATATGTAACATGTATCACATATACTGTACGAGGTTCCCATCAGCCTTGATGCATTTTGTGGGACGTGCCCACTTCCCCAGGAGATTCCCAGGGAATGGAGAATTTAATTCAGGCCTCTCCCCACTTAAGTTCACTCGAAAGGAGGGCAAACACCAACAAGGAGCAGGTGGTAATAGGTTGTTGGTAGGTACACAGAGACCCCCGTAATATGGTATCAGAAGAGAAGGATATTTCCTCCAACTATATATTACAAGAAAAAGGAGGGGGGGAGCACAATTCTGTCCCGAGTATACTGTCAGGAATCACAATCCCAAAAGCCAGAAGACGACACTCTGGGGATCTCCCAGATTCAGACACCATAACATCCAAGGTGGTAATAATGTATCTAGCCATGTAACCAGTTATGATACCTAAAAACAGCCAGACCGTGTCCATCGAATAAAATGACAGCATCAGCATGTGCATCCTCCTCGGATGTATAAGGAATATATTTTGGTGTATAAAGCAATAGCAAAATGAAGCAGTCAGGCTGGTTGTTTATTTTGTGAGATCACATGGTAACTGTTTTACCCAGAGTTCTCAAAATAATCTCAAAAGGTTTTAAGAATATCAAAAGATGGTAGTATCTTTAGTGATGCGTAAAATGACAGGATATAATCCAAAATTTCAAAAACTTTCAAAGATTGATTAAAACCGATATTATCAACACCAAATACCGTAGTTTTAATTTGTTTTAGTAATTAATCTTCAATAATTGCTTTTATACTATATTTTAGGATTCTTTGCCTCATTAGTAAAGCACTTGCTTTTCCACTAAACATGATAATGACCTTCAAACAGTAAAACATATCTTGAAGTTTTTTTCCTATGCAAATAGTATATGCAATAGTAGCTGTGCATCAGTCAGTTATACTTTTTAATCTCTCAGTATTTCCCTAGAACATAAAATACCTTGTTAAAAAGAGGCTGTATTTTACAACTGAACGCTATAAACCAAATGCCATGACTTGAAACTCCAGGTTTTATGCAACACCATCCTCTGAGTTATTCAGTTTTTTTTTTATAACCAATTTTATATCATCGTCATGAAAATGATGAATTTAATAAACCTAAAATAAGACATAAAATTCTAGGTAAGCCTTTTCTGGATTGCAAAGTTTTATACTATGCTGGTCTGCAAAGTTTTATGAAAAAAAAAAAGTTTTTAAGGATAAAATTATTTCTTGGTTGAGATTCTGAGTTTAAATAGAAACTGTAATATAAATCTCCTATTACCCAGAGAGGTGACCCAAAGAGTGTTGTATCTGGAACATACATATTGTACATGGTTTTTAAGCCATAAAAAGTACCTTTAGGGATACATCTAAAATATAGCAAACAGTTCATAAAAAATACATATTTGCTTTACGTCATATACATTTCAAAAACTGCTACATGAATATAAAACCGGTAAACTCACTAATTTGTTCCTTGATTTTTGTGTGACATTTTACATACCATTTCATGCCTTAGAACATGATTTATACTATTTATACTATACTATATAATTTTTTACAATCATAAAAAAATGACAGGGAAGTATTTTTCCCTTTTGTCTGTCCATCAATCCATCCATCCAAAGAAAAGCATTTACAGTTAAAGTGGTTGTAAACCTCCATCTGGCACTTGCACATATAGGTAAGCCTTATTACGGTATAGCCTTATTATAGGCTTACCAATAGGTACTGTAAATATCTCCTAAACGTGCACAGTTCAGGAGATATTTACTATATATGCAGCCGATGACGTCATCGGCACATGCACTCTGAAGGAATGGCCACCTGAGCAGTTCCTTCAGTATCCTGTGCCGTAAATTACACTGGAGTGATGTCATCACGGCTCCAGCCAATTACACAGCCCGAAGGAAGACTGGGCAAAGATGGAAGCAGGCTCCACGATTAGATCGCATTGCTGGAATGCTTCGTTTTCAGTTAATACAAAAATGGGGGGTAACCCCAAGCTTGTCACATAAAGGGGAAACTACGGTCAACAAATTCATCTTTATTATGAAATTAGCATATTAGCAAAGGTCACAAAAATTCAAAAATTCTTGGGCACAATTGTTGAACCTCCACAATTGGTGGTTGATGGAGGTTCAACAATTTTGCCCAATAATTTTTAAATTTTTGTAATCTTTTCTAATATGCTAACTTCATAATAAAGCTGAATTTATTGACTGTAGTATCCCCCTTATGTGACAAGCTTGGGGTTACCCTGACCCTCCCCCCTTTTTTGTATGCATTGGTTTTAGTCAAGGGGACTGCACTTTATTTAACTATATTGACAGTGAAAGGTCATACAGCTAGGACAGTTTCATCACTGTCTGTTGTGCCTTTACCTTGCAGGTATGGGAAAAAAAAAGAACCCAGCAGTTTACAACCACTTTAAAATGCTGTGTGATTTGCCTATTCATTTATTCTCTAATATCCTAGATTGAGCATTGTGAGAATATGGACATCTAGTCACATTCTATTGGTTGCATAGAGCCTATTTAGCCTCTATAAAATACTCTGTTTAAGACCATAATTATGTTGCACCATTTTAATGAGACCCCTAGTGGCAGGTCCTCATGAATTCACTGAATATGTTAACAGTATTATAGAAGATACCTGATGTATGTATTATGGACCATTAGGGATGAGCTTCGTGTTCGAGTCTGTTCGGTCGTTCGCCGAATTGCGAACGATATAGGCCGTTCGCGCCAAATTCCTGTGGCACGTCATGGCCCATAATTCACTGCGGCATCGCAGTGCATTGCTGGCTGATGATTGGCCAAGCATGCACTATGACCCGCATGCTTGGCCAATCACAGCGCCGCCTGAACAGAGAGCCGTAATTGGCCAAAGCCAAGGAGGCTTTGGCCAATTATGGCTCAGGGGATTTAGTACACGCCCCACACTATATAAGGCCGCCTACACGGCGGCCCTGTGCAGTGTGTTCCGTTGTGCTGAGAGATAGAGAGAGAGAGAGACAGTGTCATTTCATTTGAGTTAGCTAGATTAGGCAGGACAGTCAGTCAGTTAGCTGCACTTACAGTGTATTGTGTATATATATATGCATCCCAGGTGTTGCATATGTATATATACACTGTATTCAGTTTAGCTAGATCCGTTCCTGTTATCTTCCTACTGACAGGCAGGCTTGTCTTGTTACAGTATTTACATCTACCTGAAGAAAATTACTGGTGTTCTTTTGATCCTATTAGTACCACAGTCAGGCAGCTAGACTATTTACAGTTAGTGCAGTGCGTCCTGCTCACAGTGTTCAGCTAGATCCGTTCCTGTTATCTTCTTACTGACAGGCAGGCTTGTCTTGTTACAGTAAATACAGCTACCTGAAGAAAATTGCTGGTGTTCTTTTGATCCTATTAGTACCACAGTCAGGCAGCTAGACTATTTACAGTTAGTGCAGTGCGTCCTGCTCACAGTGTTCAGCTAAAACTACAAGTTAGTGGGGTGCGTCCTGCTCACAGTGTTCAGCTAAACCTACAAGTTAGTGGGGTGCGTCCACCTCACAGTGTTCAGCTAAACCTACAAGCTAGTGGGGTGCATCCTGCTCACAGTGTTCAGCTAGATCTGTTCCTGTTATCTTCTTACTGACAGGCAGGCTTGTCTTGTTACAGTAAATACAGCTACCTGAAGAAAATTGCTGGTGTTCTTTTGATCCTACTAGTACCACAGTCAGGCAGCTAGACTATTTACAGTTAGTGCAGTGTGTCCTTCTCACAGTGTTCAGCTAAAACTACAAGTTAGTGGGGTGCGTCCACCTCACAGTGTTCAGCTAAACCTACAAGCTAGTGGGGTGCGTCCTGCTCACAGTGTTCAGCTAGATCTGTTCCTGTTATCTTCTTACTGACAGGCAAGCTTGTCTTGTTACAGTAAATACAGCTACCTGAAGAAAATTGCTGGTGTTCTTTTGATCCTATTAGTACCACAGTCAGGCAGCTAGACTATTTACAGTTAGTGCAGTGCGTCCTGCTCACAGTGTTCAGCTAAACCTACAAGTTAGTGGGGTGAGTCCACCTCACAGTGTTAAGCTAAAGCTACCTGTAGAAGGTTGGTGGTGTTCTCATACTACAGGCAGGCGGTTGATTTTGCTATCTGCAGTATCAGTACATACATATATATATATATATATATATATATATATATATATATATATACATATCCCAGCTTAGTGCAGCTACAGGCCATTAGTATGTCTGGAAGGCCAAGAAGGAGAGGCAGACAGTCACATGCCAATGAGAGAGGGCAAGCAGGCTCTGCGTCTAGTGCTGGTCGTGGAGACGGTGCATCCTCATCAGCACGTGGCCGTGGGACACGCTTGGCCTTTTTTTCGGCAGCTGGCCGTGTTGAGCCGCAACATGCGGAAGACTTGGTCGAGTGGATGACCAAGCCGTCCTCATCCTCCTCATCCTCTCTCACCCATGCCCAGGGTACTTTGTCTGGCAAAGCAGCGGCCTCTTCCCTCGGCTCAATGTCATCAGTGACTCCTTCCCTAGCCCCACCATGTCCTCCTGAGGAGTCCCTCGAACTGTTTGACCACAGTGTTGGGTACATGCTCCAGGAGGATGCCCAGCGTTTGGAAGGCTCTGATGATGATACTGAGCTCGATGAAGGCAGTAACATGAGCACGGACAGAGGGGGTGCCCAAGAAGGACAGCAATCTGGCAGTCATGCTCCCCCTGCTGCAGCATACTGCCAGGTTTGCTCCAGTGATGAGGAGGGAGGGGATGATGAGGTCACGGACTCAACGTGGGTGCCTGATAGGAGAGAGGAGGAGGAGGAGGCGGCACATCACCAACGAGGCAGGATGCCCTCCAGGGGCCAGCATAAAGGCAGCACATTGACTGCATCACACCCCAAAGCTCCACATGTGCAGGGCGCTGCAGTCTCTGCGTGTTATTCAAAAAGTTCTTTGGTGTGGGCCTTTTTTGAGACGAGTGCATCAGATCGCACCGCTGCTATTTGCAACATATGTCTCAAGCGTATCTCGCATGGCCAAAACATCTCCCGCTTGGGTACCACATGCTTGACCAGACATATGTTGACCTGCCATGCAGTTCGTTGGCAAGCGTATCTAAAAGACCCCACACCAAAGAACAAAGAGGACCTCTCCTTGCTCCTCATCAGCTGAGATTTCCAACCCCACTAGACCTTCAGTCCTCTCTGAGACCTGCACTGAGAGGAATGAAGGTGTAGAATTAGGTGTGTCACAGCCAAGTACTTGTGGGCAATCTGCTTTTGGTACACCGACGTCAGATTGTACCAGGCAAATTTCCCTGCCCCAGCTGCTGCACCGCCGAAAGAAGTTTGCTCCCAGCCATCCACATGCCTAGCGGTTGAATGCTAGCTTGGCAAAATTGCTAGCACTTCAACTGCTGCCTTTTCAGTTGGTAGACTCTGCCCCCTTCCGTGAGTTTGTGGAATGTGCGGTTCCTCAGTGGCAGGTACCCAAACGCCACTTTTTTTTCACAGAAGGCGATTCCGGCTCTCTACCGGCATGTGGAAGGCAATGTCCATGCCTCGCTGGACAGGGCAGTCAGCGGTAAGGTGCATATTACTGCTGACTCATGGTCCAGCAGGCATGGACAGGGACGTTACCTAAGTTTCACGGCGCATTGGGTGACTCTGCTGGCAGCTTGGAAGGATGCAGGACAAGGTGCAGTAGTGTTGGAGGTCGTTTCGCCACCACGCCTCCAAAATGCTAATGATTGTGACACACCTCTCTCCTCCACCCCCTCCTCTTCTTCCTCCATGGCCTCTTCCTGTGCTTTGTCCTCGGAACCAGTGGTGCTCCGTAGCCATTCAAGGGGCTACGCAAGTACGCAGGCCAAAAGATGCCATGCGGTGCTTGAGCTGGTGTGCTTGGGGGACAGGAGCCACACTAGGGCAGAGGTACTGTCAGCCCTGTAGGGGCAGGTTCAGAGGTGGTTGACGCCACGCCAACTTAAGGCAGGAATGGTGGTTTGCGACAATGGCACCAACCTCCTCTCTGCCCTCCGACAGGGACAAATGACCCATGTGCCCTGTTTGGCTCACGTCCTTAACTTGGTGGTGCAGCGGTTCTTGGGCAGGTACCCGGGCTTACAGGATGTCCTGAGGCAGGCCAGGAAAGTCTGTGTGCATTTCCGCTGGTCATATAATGCCAGTGCTCGGCTGACGGACCTCCAAAAGGACTTTAACTTGCCCAAGAACCGCCTAATCTGTGACATGCCCACCAGGTGGAACTCAACGTTGGCCATGCTGCAGCGGCTGCACACGCAGCAGAGGGCCATCAATGAGTACCTGTGCAACTATGGCACCAGGACAGGGTCAGGGGAGCTTTGTTTTTTTTCACCACGCCAGTGGGCCATGATCAGGGATGCATGCACTGTCCTGTCACCATTTGAGGAGGCCACGAGGATGGTGAGCAGTGACAGTGCATGCATCAGTGACACTGTCCCCCTTGTCCACCTGTTGGAGCACACGCTGCGTGGAATAATGGACAGGGCACTTGAGGCAGAACAGAGGCAGGAAGAGGAGGACTTCCTTAGCTCTCAAGGCCCCCTTTATCCAGACAGTGTTCCTGCGTGCCCGCCGATCACACAAGAAGAGGAGGAGGATGAGGAGGAGGAGGAGGAGGAAGATTGTGTCAGTATGGAGGTGGAGCCTGGCACTCAGCATCAGCAGCAGTCTTTAAGGGATCAGTCCCAAGAAACACATGGACTTGTACGTGGCTGGGAGGAGGTGGCTGCGGACCATGTCGTCCTTAGTGACCCAGAGGACTCCGGACCGAATGCCTCAGCAAACCTACGCTGCATGGCCTCCCTGATCCTGCAAAGCCTGCGGAAGGATCCTCGTATTCATGGTATCAAGGAGAAGGACCAATACTGGCTGGCAACCCTCCTTGATCCATGTTACAAGGGTAAGGTTGCGGACCTTATCTTGCCATCGCAGAGGGAGCAGAGGATGAAACATCTTCGGGAGGCCTTGCAGAAAGATCTGTGCAACGCGTTCCCAGAGACTGGGAGGTTACAAACTCCTGTTTCTGGACAACGTGTTGCTGAGGCTTCGGTCAGTCAAAGAAGGAGCGGTGGAGAAGGTGGCCATCTGACCGATGCGTTCAGACAATTTTTTGGTCCGCAGCCCCAAGGTATGATCGGTTCCAGCAACCATCGCCAGCGTCTGTTTTACATGGTGCAGGAATACCTAGGGGCAAGATCAGACTTGGACACCTTTCCCACCGAAAATCCTCTGGGTTACTGGGTCTTGAGGAGGGATCACTGGCCAGAGCTTGCACAGTATGCAATTGAGCTACTGGCCTGTCCTGCATCCAGCATTCTTTCGGAACGCACATTCAGTGCTGCTGGAGGCGTGGTAACCGATCACAGGGTGCATCTGTCCACCGACTCGGTCGATCGACTGACCTTCATAAAAATGAATCAGTCTTGGATCACCACCAGCTACCAAGCACCTGATGCTGATGTAACCGAATAATTTTTTTTGAAATCTCAGATCCCTTCAAAGACTGCCTATGCTGATGCTGAGTGACTATCCCTGAGTAATTATCCTCTTCCTCCTCAATCATCACGCTGATAGCTTGTAAGAACATTTTTGGTTCTGGGCGCCACCACCAGGGCCTAAGGCCCAATTTTTATGCCCCTGTTTAACAGGGGCGTGTAATTACAATTTTTGATGCAATACTTTGCAGCAGGGCTTGTTCCTGCATTCCAACTAGAGTGTCTGTGAGGGGTTGCAGTGTTGTGGCACCAGCACCAGTGCCTAAGGCACAATTTTTCAGCCCCTGTTTAACAGGGGCGTGTAATTACAATTTTTGATGCAATACTTTGCAGCAGGGCTCGTTCCTGCGTTCCAACTAGAGTGTCTGTGAGGGGTTGCAGTGTTGTGGCACCAGCACCAGTGTCTAAGGCCCAAGTTTTCTGCCCCTGTTTAACAGGGGCGTGTATTTACAATTTTTGATGCAATACTTTGCAGCAGGGCTCGTTCCTGCGTTCCAACTAGAGTGTCTGTGAGGGGTTGGAGTGTTGTGGCACCAGCCCCAGTGCCTAAGGCCCAATTTTTCTGCCCCTGTTTAACAGGGGCGTGTAATTACAATTTTTGATGCAATACTTTGCAGCAGGGCTCGTTCCTGCGTTCCAACTAGAGTGCCTGTGAGGGGTTGCAGTGTTGTGGCACCAGCATCAGTGTCTAAGGCCCAAGTTTTCTGCCCCTGTTTAACAGGGGCGTGTAATTACAATTTTTGATGCAATACTTTGCAGCAGGGCTCGTTCCTGCGTTCCAACTAGAGTGTCTGTGAGGGGTTGGAGTGTTGTGGCACCAGCCCCAGTGCCTAAGGCCCAATTTTTCTGCCCCTGTTTAACAGGGGCGTGTAATTACAATTTTTGATGCAATACTTTGCAGCAGGGCTCGTTCCTGCATTCCAACTAGAGTGTCTGTGAGGGGTTGCAGTGTTGTGGCACCAGCACCACGACCACCACCACCACCAAAGGCCCAATTTTCTGCCCCTGTTCAACAGGGGCATGTAATTACAATTCTTGATCTAATATTTCACAGCAGGGCCCATTTCTGCACCCACCAAGAGCGAGTGAGGACTTAAAGTGTTGTGGCACCAGCACCACCACCACCACCAAAGGCCCAGTTTTTCTGCCCCTGTTCAACAGGGGCATGTAATTACAATTCTTGATCTAATATTTTCACAGCAGGGCCCTGTGAGGGCTTACAGTGTTGTGGCCACAACAACAACTAAGGCCCAAATTTCTGCTGAGTATATAGGACAGGCCCCTACTTTCAAACATCTAACTTACAAACGAATCCTACTTGCAAACGGAAGGAGACAACAGGAAGTGAGATGAAATCTACCCCTAGGAAGGGAAACTCTCCTGTAAGAGTTAATATGGGAAAAACATTTCTCCTTTCCACTGATGCTTTCCAATCCTTGTCTCACAAAAAAACCCCAAATTCTCAAAAAGCATTTGTCTTTGGGACAAAAAGTGAGGTGAAATCTTCTAAAGAGGAGGAAAGACAGCAAAACAAATGTCCACAGGGGTGATAACCCTTCCCTATGTTTTCCAAAAAGCTTAAAAAGGATTTTTTGGCTGAAGTTAAACACGTTAAAAGTGTACCCATTCAAAATGACAAACAGATTCTACTTAACAACAAACCTACAGTCCCTGTCTTGTTTGCACCGCCTGTATACTGCTGTTCAGAGTATATAGAGCCTGGTGGCCCCACACCTTTCCTTATTTTAATTTGGGTGCGGGGTTCCCTTTAATTTCCATACAAGACCCAAAAGGCCTGGTAATGGACTGGGGGGTACCCATGGTGTTTGTCTCACTGATTTTCATCCATATTGCCAGGACCGGACATTACATTAAACCCGCAAGTAGTTTTAAATGAGATTTTTTCCTTAAAAAATGACATTTGGTGCAGGGACTGTTCTAAACACGGGAAACACGCACCACTTTACAGGCATACTATAGACACCCCCCAGGTACGATATTTAAAGGAATATTTCACTTTTTTTTTTTACTTTAAGCATCATTAAAATCGCCGCTCCCGAAAAAACAGCTGTTTTTAAAAGTTTTTTTTGCATTGAACATGTCCCCTGGGGTAGGACCCGGGTCCCCAAACCCTTTTTAGGACAATACCATGCAAATTAGCCTTTAAAATGAGCACTTTTGATTTCGAACGTTCGAGTCCCATAGACGTCAATGGGGTTCTAACGTTCGTGCGAACTTTCGGTCCGTTCGCAGGTTCTGGTGCGAACCGAACCGGGGGGTGTTCGGCTCATCCCTATGGACCATCATAGGTGTCTTCTCTTTTGACATTGTAGGTAAAGGGCAAGTGGCAAGGCTCCCTGTTTTGGGGGCACGAGTAGAAAAGTGGGCCATTACATTGCCAAGCTCACATATTGTTGTTTTTTTTTTTTTTTTTAACAGAAGGAATGTTTTATTGAACTATCAAAAACAGTACACGTGAGAACAATGTATTGACATTACAAGGGGTAGCATTTTAACAGTTCTGACATAGTTAATTATAGTATTTGATCTAAAAGCATAAGAGTAGAGTAACATCATCACCTACTTAATATCCAACTCAATTATCAACGTCTCAGCCTCCTGGAATGAGCAGCAGTGGGAGTTTCATAGCGAATATGGGGTATATCCACCCAACATGTTATACTCCCACTAATGCCGCGTACACACAAGCGGAATTTCTGACAGAAAGAGTGCGATGGGAGCTTTTCATCATATATTCCGACCGTGTGCATGCCCCATCGGACTTTTTCTGTTGAAAATTCAGACGGACTTAGATAGAGAACATGTTCTATATTTTTCCGATGGAACAAATTACTATCGAAAAAAACACTCGTCTGTATGCTGTTCCGACGCACCAAAAACATGCTCTGAAGCAAGTACGAGAGGGAAGCTACTGGCTATTGAACTTCCATTTTCCAGTCCCATAGTACGTGTTGTACGTCACCGCGTTCTGGACGGTCGGAATTTGGTGTGACCGTGTGCATGCAAGACAGCTTGAGCGGAATTCCGTCCGAACTCCGTCATAAAAACCTTCAGAGTTTATTCCGATGGCAAAACCGGTCTTGTGTACAGGGCATTAGAGATAGTCCAGTAGACTTTAATTATGGAAAGGGAAAGGGGAAGGAAAGGGAGGGCGAAGGGGGGAAGGGGAAGAGGGAGGGGAGGGGAAGAGGGGAGGGAGGGGACACAAAAGGGTTCCCATCCTCTACCAGAAATAAAGAGTACAAGTTCTTCCAGAGGTAGCAAAAACAAAAACAGCAATTGACAAGGGGGATCACATATGTTGTTATAACCCTGCATACCCTCAGGGTGGACCATCTTGTTTGGGCAGGAGAAATTAAACTGGTAAGTTGTCTAGCCTGCACCCAGGCCGCCTATATTTTTTCAAATTTTTGGGGGCAGTTCCGGCCCATGTAAGTGTGTTTGTATAAAGGTAGAACCACATTAATAAGCGCCCTCCATGCTGAGAGCTGAGGGGGGTCCGGGAGCTTCCATTTGGTCAGTATCGTTTTCCTGGCCTAATAGGCCGCATAGAAAACAAATAGACGGGTATGCTTAGTGGTATTCAAATTGTCAGTGATGCCCAAAATAAATACAAGAGGGTCTCTGTCCAAAGAGAGACCTGCCACTGTATTCACATCCGCAACCACCTTCTTCCAAAATGTCTGAACGTGAAGGCACTCCCACACCATATGAATGAATGTTCCCACCGACTGTCTGCATTTGGGGCAAGTATCTTTCACTTCTAAATAGATTCTGGAGAGTCTAGCAGGGGTATAGCATACTCTATGTAAAACTTTTAGCTGGACAAAGCGGTCTCTGGCCGATATCATAAGTGGGATACATTGCTGTAAGCCCTCGGTCCAGTCCTCCTCCGTCAGGGCAGGAATGTCCCTCTGCCAGACCTCAAACAGCCGAGTTGTACTTTTCACTTCTTTGCATGTAGGTCTCAAATATATAGAGGATAATGTACGGTTGATCTCGGCCGCAGTCAGAAGGGATTCAACCAAGTGCACAGCAAGGACCACTCCATCAGGGAACTGGGCCTTTATGGCATGCCTAAGTTGCATATACCTGAAGTACATCCACGGCAGCAGATTAAATTGTCATTTGAGCTCTGCTAGGGGGAGAATACGCCCTCCTGACATTATTTGTTTCAATTTGGTAATCTGGAATCTAGTCCAAACTTGGGGGTGAGGTATGGATCCAAGATGAGGCAAAGAGCGGTTGCCCCAAAGTGGAGCATGGGGAGAGATGGCATTCATCTCACCAAGAAGGTAAGTAACCTGCTTCCAGGCCACTAGTGTTGTCTTCATGGGGGTGGTCACCTGGGGGTCACTCTTGGGTCCGCGGTATACAAGATTGCTGAGCTCAGAGTATGATCCCAGAATGGCCGCCTCTAGGTTCACCGCCGGGATGGAAATGTCTTGGGTGAACCACCACCACACGGTAACCAGCTGTGCAGCCCAGTAGTACTTCCTAAAGTTAGGAAGGGACAGAGCACCCTCAGTCAAGGAAAGCTGTAGCTTGGCCTTGGCCACCCGGGGGGTCAAACCCGCCCAAATAAATGAGGAAACAGTCCGGTCAAGCTTAGTGAAGAAGGCAGCTGGGATGGGGACTGGTGAGTGCCGAAAGATATAGAGAAATTTGGGAAGAATGTTCATTTTTATGAGGTTCACTCTCCCCACTGGAGTGAGTGGGAGATTCTTCCAAACTTTACATTTACAGATAAATTGCTGGAGTACTGGATATACATTATCATCTAGGTACTGCAGAGGGTCTCTTTGGATATGTATTCCTAGGTATTTGAATCGGGACACTTGTTGCAAAGTAGTTCTTGGATCAACCACCTGATCCTCGACAGCGGAAATAAGAGTGATTTGTCCGATCACTTGCTTGTTGCTAACATGGACTCACTTTATTCAGAATCAAAATACAGACTTATATACAGGAGAAGACGAGATTCCCCCCTCCTGCTCATATTACTCTAACAATACAAATGTAACCTAATTAACCTAATTAACATGAGCTAATTAACCAATCCTTTATAGAGCCTAGGTAACTGAGACATGACCTTTTGCCCAGACTGAGTTAATTATCACAGGACATTTTCTCACAATAGCAGTAGCTCCAATAGGAGTCCTCCCGTCTCCTACATTGTATAGAGGACAATGTGATCAGCTCATTCAATTAACATAAACACAGGTAGTTGGAGTTGATGAGACCAGCATCTCCTCACAGGATGTGTTCCAACAGTATGAATCAGTCTTATCAGCAGGGGGCTGCTGAAGGAATCCCCCCTCCCTCTTCAGGGACACAAATCCCAAATGACCACAGTAAGGAGTCCCCAACAGAATCGAACAACATACAATATATACATATATACACAACTGAGTCCGATTAGTACAGTTCAGACTGGATTTCTAATTCACCTCACAAAGAGTATTGTTCCCTTGAAAATCCAGGGCCCATAATCAAAAGGCAATAGGCTTGCATTCAGTCCTCTCCAACAGCCTCTGTCCCGGCTAGGTCTGTCACATTTCTCCCCTTTCGGCAGGAGACTAACACATGAGGAGACCCCAGACGGGTTGACTCCGAAGTTAGTCCATAGTTCCAGTCCTCTACTGCCTGTACCCACACAGTACCCCAAACAAATTGTTCCAAACAGAGTATTACTCACCCAGCCATCCTCTGCCTCTCTCAGAGAACATGCCCACCGCTGGGGAGAGGCCTGGACTGGCCCTTCTCCCTGGAGTCCTTTCTGCCGCTGGAGAGAAGACAGGGGGACTGGGCTCACTCCATCCTGCTATTGGGGATCTGGGTTGACTGCCCAGCATCCCTGGGGTAAACAGGTGGGGACTGAAGCCCCATCCACCGACACCAGATCAAGCTGCAGTTGTGAAGTGATGTCTGCATTCTCTCCTTGGACCCTGATCTGCAGCTCGCGATAGACTGCCATCTCCTCAACTTGGCCCTCCACAATTGCTGTAGGTGTGGGGCAAAGGTCTTGGACCCTCTGTCCGGTTGCCAGCACTTCTGCTGGGGATTTGCTAGGTGGTTCCTCCTCTACAGAAACGTCTATCAAATCCTCAGTCTCTGGAATTGCTAAAAGTGTGGGACAAAGGTCTTGGACCCTCTGTTCAGTTACCAGATCTTCAGCTGGAGAAGTTTGTTGTTACTTCATAGATGCTGCTGGCAGAAAATCACATGTCCCTGTCAGTGTTGTGGGAGAAAGGCCGACTACCTCTTCTCTCAGGAAGACCGAAGCCACTGTTGGTGCTGGGCAGAGCACAGTGAGCTTTGGCCCTGATAGCAGCTCTTCTGCTAGAGGCTCATCAGGTTGTTCTTCCTCAGCAGAAAAGTCTATCAAATCCCATGTCTCTGCAACTGATGTCTGGGGATTAGGGATGAGCCGAACACCCCCCGGTTCGGTTCGCACCAGAACCCGCGAACGGACCGCAAGTTCGCACGAACGTTAGAACCCCATTGACGTCTATGGGACTCGAACGTTCGAAATCAAAAGTGCTCATTTTAAAGGCTAATTTGCATGGTATTGTCCTAAAAAGGGTTTGGGGACCCGGGTCCTACCCCAGGGGACATGTATCAATGCAAAAAAAACTTTTAAAAACGGCCGTTTTTTCGGGAGCAGTGATTTTAATGATGCTTAAAGTAAAAAAAAAAAAGTGAAATATTCCTTTAAATATCGTACCTGGGGGGTGTCTATAGTATGCCTGTAAAGTGACGCGTGTTTCCCATGTTTAGAACAGTCCCTGCACCAAATGTCATTTTTAAAGGAAAAAATCTCATTTAAAACTGCTTGCGGGTTTAATGTCATGTCGGGTCATGGCAATATGGATGAAAATCAGTGAGACAAACGGCATGGGTACCCCCCAGTCCATTACCAGGCCCTTTGGGTCTTGTATGGATATTAAGGGGAACCCCGCACCCAAATTAAAATAAGGAAAGGTCCCTATATACTCTGAACAGCAGTATACAGGCGGTGCAAACAAGACAGGGACTGTAGGTTTGTTGTTAAGTAGAATCTGTTTGTAATTTTGAACATTTTTAATGTGTTTAGCTCCAGCCAAAAAATCTTTTCTAAGCTTTTTGGAAAACATAGGGAAGGGTTATCACCCCTGTGACATTTGTTTTGCGTCTTTCCTCCTCTTCAGAAGATTTCACCTCACTTTTTTGTCCCAATGAAAAATGTTTTTTGAAAATTTGGGTTTTTTTGTGGAACAAGGATTGGAAAGCATCAGTGGAAAGGAAAAATTGTTTTCCCATATTAACTCTTACAGGAGAGAATTTCCCTTCCTTAGGGGTAGATTTCATCTCACTTCCTGTTGTCTCCTTCCGTTTGCAAGTAGGAGTCGTTTGTAAGTTAGATGTTTGAAAGTAGGGTCCTGCCCTATATACTCAGCAGAAATTTGGGCCTTAGGTGTTGCTGTGGCCAAAACACTGTAAGCCCTCACAGGGCCCTGCTGTGAAATATTAGATCAAGAATTGTAATTACATGCCCCTGTTGAACAGGAGCTGAAAAATTAGGCCTTAGGCACTGGTGCTGGTGCCACAACACTGCAACCCCTCACAGACACTCTAGTTGAAACGCAGGAACAAGCCCAGCTGCAAAGTATTGCATCAAAAATTGTAATTACACGCCCCTGTTAGACAGGGGCTGAAAAATTGGGTCTTAGGCACTGGTGCTGGTGCCACAACACTGCAACCCCTCACAGACACTCTAGTTGAAACGCAGGAACAAGCCCTGCTGCAAAGTATTGCATCAAAAATTGTAATTACACGCCCCTGTTAGACAGGGGCTGAAAAATTGGGTCTTAGGCACTGGTGCTGGTGCCACAACACTGCAACCCCTCACAGACACTCTAGTTGGAATGCAGGAACAAGCCCTGCTGCAAAGTATTGCATCAAAAATTGTAATTACACGCCCCTGTTAGACAGGGGCAGAAAAATTGGGTCTTAGGCACTGGTGCTGGTGCCACAACACTGCAACCCCTCACAGACACTCTAGTTGAAACGCAGGAACAAGCCCTGCTGCAAAGTATTGCATCAAAAATTGTAATTACACGCCCCTGTTAGACAGGGGCTGAAAAATTGGGTCTTAGGCACTGGTGCTGGTGCCACAACACTGCAACCCCTCACAGACACTCTAGTTGGAATGCAGGAACAAGCCCTGCTGCAAAGTATTGCATCAAAAATTGTAATTACACGCCCCTGTTAGACAGGGGCAGAAAAATTGGGTCTTAGGCACTGGTGCTGGTGCCACAACACTGCAACCCCTCACAGACACTCTAGTTGGAATGCAGGAACGAGCCCTGCTGCAAAGTATTACATCAAAAATTGTAATTACACGCCCCTGTTAAACAGGGGCTGAAAAATTGTGCCTTAGGCACTGGTGGTGGCGCCCAGAACCAAAAATGTTCTTACAAACTATCAGCGTGATGATTGAGGAGGAAGAGGATAATTACTCAGGGATAGTCACTCAGCATCAGCATAGGCAGTCTTTGAAGGGATCTGAGATTTCAAAAAAAATTATTCGGTTACATCTGCATCAGGTGCTTGGTAGCTGGTGGTGATCCAAGACTGATTCATTTTTATGAAGGTCAGCCGATCGACCGAGTCGGTGGACAGACGCACCCTGTGATCGGTTACCACGCCTCCAGCAGCACTGAATGTGCGTTCCGAAAGAACGCTGGATGCAGGACAGGCCAGTAGCTCAATTGCATACTGTGCAAGCTCTGGCCAGTGATCCATCCTCAAGACCCAGTAACCCAGAGGATTTTCGGTGGGAAAGGTGTCCAAGTCTGATCTTGCCCCTAGGTATTCCTGCACCATGTAAAACAGACGCTGGCGATGGTTGCTGGAACCGATCATACCTTGGGGCTGCGGACCAAAAAATTGTCTGAACGCATCGGTCAGACGGCCACCTTCTCCACCGCTCCTTCTTTGACTGACCGAAGCCTCAGCAACACGTTGTCCAGAAACAGGAGTTTGTAACCTCCCAGTCTCTGGGAACGCGTTGCACAGACCTTTCTGCAAGGCCTCCCGAAGATGTTTCATCCTCTGCTCCCTCTGCGATGGCAAGATAAGGTCCGCAACCTTACCCTTGTAACGTGGATCAAGGAGGGTTGCCAGCCAGTATTGGTCCTTCTCCTTGATACCACGAATACGAGGATCCTTACGCAGGCTTTGCAGGATCAGGGAGGCCATGCAGCGTAGGTTTGCTGAGGCATTCGGTCCGGAGTCCTCTGGGTCACTAAGGACAACAACGTCCGCAGCCACCTCCTCCCAGCCACGTACAAGTCCATGTGTTCCTTGGGACTGATCCCTTAAAGACTGCTGATGCTGAGTGCCAGGCTCCACCTCCATACTGACACAATCTTCCTCCTCCTCCTCCTCCTCCTCCTCGTCCTCTTCCTGTGTGATCGGCGGGCACGCAGGAACACTGTCTGGATAAAGGGGGCCTTGAGAGCTAAGGAAGTCCTCCTCTTCCTGCCTCTGTTCTGCCTCAAGTGCCCTGTCCATTATCCCACGCAGCGTGTGCTCCAACAGGTGGACAAGGGGGACAGTGTCACTGATGCATGCACTGTCAGTGCTCACCATCCTCGTGGCCTCCTCGAATGGTGACAGGACAGTGCATGCATCCCTGATCATGGCCCACTGGCGTGGGGAAAAAAAACCAAGGTCCCCTGACCCTGTCCTGGTGCCATAGTCGCACAGGTACTCATTGATGGCCCTCTGCTGCGTGTGCAGCCGCTGCAGCATGGCCAACGTCGAGTTCCACCTGGTGGGCATGTCACAGATTAGGCGGTTCTTGGGCAGGTTAAACTCCTTTTGGAGGTCCGTCAGCCGAGCACTGGCATTATATGACCGGCGGAAATGCACACAGACTTTCCTGGCCTGCCTCAGGACATCCTGTAAGCCCGGGTACCTGCCCAAGAACCGCTGCACCACCAAGTTAAGGACGTGAGCCAAACAGGGCACATGGGTCAGTTGTCCCTGTCGGAGGGCAGAGAGGAGGTTGGTGCCATTGTCGCAAACCACCATTCCTGCCTTAAGTTGGCGTGGCGTCAACCACCTCTGAACCTGCCCCTGCAGAGCTGACAGAACCTCTGCCCCAGTGTGGCTCCTGTCCCCCAAGCACACCAGCTCAAGCACCGCATGGCATCTTTTGGCCTGCGTACTTGCGTAGCCCCTTGAACGCCTACGGAGCACCGCTGGTTCCGAGGAAGAGGCCATGGAGGAAGAAGAAGAGGAGGGGGTGGAGGAGAGAGGTGTGTCACAATCAGCATTTTGGAGGCGTGGTGGCGGAACAACCTCCAACACTACTGCACCTTGTCCTGCATCCTTCCCAGCTGCCAGCAGAGTCACCCAATGCGCCGTGAAACTTAAGTAACGTCCCTGTCCATGCCTGCTGGACCATGAGTCAGCGGTAATATGCACCTTACCGCTGACCGCCCTGTCCAGCGAGGCATGGACATTGCCTTCCACATGCCGGTAGAGAGCCGGAATCGCCTTCCGTGAGAAAAAGTGGCGTTTGGGTACCTGCCACTGAGGAACCGCACATTCCACAAACTCACGGAAGGGGGCAGAGTCTACCAACTGAAAAGGCAGCAGTTGAAGTGCTAGCAATTTTGCCAAGCTAGCATTCAACCGCTGGGCATGTGGATGGCTGGGAGCAAACTTCTTTCGGCGGTGCAGCAGCTGGGGCAGGGAAATTTGCCTGGTACAATCTGACGTCGGTGTACCAAAAGCAGATTGCCCATAAGTACTTGGCTGTGACACACCTAATTCTACACCTTCATTCCTCTCACTGCAGGTCGCAGAGAGGACTGAAGGTCTAGTGGGGTTGGAAATCTCAGCTGATGAGGAGCAAGGAGAGATCGTCTTTGTTCTTTGGTGTGGGTCTTTTAGATACGCTTGCCAACGAACTGCATGGCAGGTCAACATATGTCTGGTCAAGCATGTGGTACCCAAGCGGGAGATGTTTTGGCCACGCGAGATACGCTTGAGACATATATTGCAAATAGCAGCGGTGCGATCTGATGCACTCGTCTCAAAAAAGGCCCACACCAAAGAACTTTTTGAATAACGCGCAGAGACTGCAGCGCCCTGCACATGTGGAGCTTTGGGGTGTGATGCAGTCAATGTGCTGCCCTTAGGCTGGCCCCTGGAGGGCATCCTGCCTAGTTGGTGATGTGCCACCTCCTCCTCCTCCTCCTCCTCCTCCTCCTCCTCCTCCTCTCTCCTATCAGGCACCCACGTTGAGTCAGTGACCTCATCATCCCCTCCCTCCTCATCACTGGAGCAAACCTGGCAGTATGCTGCAGCAGGGGGAGCATGACTGCCAGATTGCTGTCCTTCTTGGGCACCCCCTCTGTCCGTGCTCATGTTACTGCCTTCATTGAGCTCAGTATCATCATCAGAGCCTTCCAAACGCTGGGCATCCTCCTGGAGCATGTACCCAACACTGTGGTCAAACAGTTCGAGGGAATCCTCAGGAGGACATGGTGGGGCTAGGGAAGGAGTCACTGATGACATTGAGCTGAGGGAAGAGGCCGCTGCTTTGCCAGACAAAGCACCCTGGGCATGGGTGAGAGAGGATGAGGAGGATGAGGACGGCTTGGTCATCCACTCGACCAAGTCTTCCGCATGTTGCGGCTCAACACGGCCAGCTGCCGAAAAAAAGGCCAAGCGTGTCCCATGGCCACGTGCTGATGAGGATGCACCGTCTCCACGACCAGCACTAGACACAGAGCCTGCTTGCCCTCTCTTATTGGCTTGTGACTGTCTGCCTCTCCTTCTTGGCCTTCCAGACATACTAATGGCCTGTAGCTGCACTAAGCTGGGATAGAACACCTGTAATTTTCTTCAGGTAGCTTTATATACTGTAACCAGACAAGCCTGCCTGTCAGTAGGAAGATAACAGGAACGGATCTAGCTGAACACTGTGAGCAGGACGTACTGCACTAAATGTATATAGCAGGAACGGATCTAGCTGAACACTGTGAGCAGCACGCACTGCACTGAATGTAAATAGCAGGAACGGATCTAGCTGAACACTGTGAGCAGGACGCACTGTACTGAATGTAAATAGCAGGAACGGATCTAGCTGAACACTGTGAGCAGGACACACTGCACTGAATGTAAATAACAGGAACGGATCTAGCTGAACACTGTGAGCAGGACACACTGTACTAAATGTAAATAGTCTAGCTGCCTGACCGTGGTACTAATAGGATCAAAAAGAACACCTGTAATTTTCTTTAGGTAGCTTTATATACTGTAACCAGACAAGCCTGCCTGTCAGTAGAAAGATAACAGGAACGGATCTAGCTGAACACTGTGAGCAGGACGCACTGCACTGAATGTAAATAGCAGGAACGGATCTAGCTGAACACTGTGAGCAGCACGCACTGCACTGAATGTAAATAGCAGGAACGGATCTAGCTGAACACTGTGAGCAGCACGCACTGCACTGAATGTAAATAGCAGGAACGGATCTAGCTGAACACTGTGAGCAGGAAGCACTGTACTGAATGTAAATAGCAGGAACGGATCTAGCTGAACACTGTGAGCAGGACACACTGCACTGAATGTAAATAGTCTAGATAGAAGATAACAGGAACGGATCTAGCTAAACTGAATACAGTGTATATATATATATGCAACACCTGGGATGCATATATATACACAATACACTGTAAGTGCAGCTAACTGACTGACTGTTCTGCCTAATCTATCTAACTCAAATCAAACACTGTCTCTCTGTCTATCTCTTTCAACGCCGGAACACACACTACACAGGGCCGCCGTGCAGGCGGCCTTATATAGTGTGGGGCGTGTACTAAATCCCCTGAGCCATAATTGGCCAAAGCCTCCTTGGCTTTGGCCAATTACGGCTCTCTGTTCAGGCGGCGCTGTGATTGGCCAAGCATGCGGGTCATAGTGCATGCTTGGCCAATCATCAGCCAGCAATGCACTGCGATGCCGCAGTGAATTATGGGCCGTGACGCGCCACACGAATTTGGCGCGAACGGCCCATATCGTTCGCAATTCGACGGACGGTCGAACAGCCGATGTTCGAGTCGAACATGGGTTCGACTCGAACACGAAGCTCATCCCTACTGGGGATATAGGTTCACCATCTCCTGTCCATGGAACCCAGAAGATGCTATCTTTTCTGGGCAGAGGTTGGCAGAGCTCTGCCCTGTTGTCAGCACTTGAGGTTTGGGGATGGCAATCTCCGGATTTTCCACTGCCGATTTTCTGGCATGCTGCTGAACGTGTTCTAGCAGTTTCCTGTATGCCCTTTCCAGATGCTGTTCCTTCCTTAGCAAATGGTCCAGATCAGGTTTGAGCTCTGAGACCCCTGCAAGACCGAGCATAGCCTCTCTATATTCTCGCAGGTTCTCAAGGTCAGGTTCCCCTTTATCGCCAAACATAAAATGATCTGTAAGGCTCTCCCACAGCAATCCAGGGCCTCCAAAGTCATATCCCTCTGGAGAGCATTCTGTTGTCTCCCCTAAATATCCCTCCTCTGCGTGCCATTGCAGAGCCTGATAATGATTGTCCAGCTCTATCTCCTGCTGGACCAGCCTGTCCAACTCAGCCACCCATTGCTCCTGGGGCCGCTCTCCCAGGAATGCCATCCGCAATGCCCGTTGGTCACTGGCCCATTGCTCTTGAGTTGGAAAGCACTTGCCCTGTTTATACCAGCGAGCTGGAGGGCTCCAATCCAGAGCTCCACCCGAATTTGCTGCCTGAGCTCCAGGTATTCATCCTTAGACGCAGTCCTGGTGTATGTTGAAAGGATGATCCGCAGCAGCCCCGGGAACTCTGATGCCAGGTCCATATCTCCACTGGGGTGACTGAAGTCTGCTATCCTGATCTTGGATCCAGGTGGAGGTTTAGATTTCCCAGACTGCAGGAAGCTATCCCACTGCTGCCACCAATGTCACGGAACGTCCCACACTCCGCTTGAGTGCTTCCATCATATACCACTTCCTCCCAGTCTGTATATTCCAACCTCTCTGAGCACAAAACAAGGCGACACTTGCTTGTTGCTAACATGGTGTCAGGAACGGTGTCATCTCCGGTTTCACCTGTTGGTGGCACTATTACATTCAGCACCAAAAGGGTGTAATTCCAGTGGCCACCAGCGGGTGTCTCCCTGCCTGGACTTCAGACTTGCCATCAGCACACCTGTCATGGGTCTGCTGGACTATATAAACCCGCCCTGAACTAAGCCTCAGTGCTTCAGAATTCCTCTGCTAAGCCCTTGTCCCTGCCAGTACCTGCTCTTGTTCCAGCCTGTTCCTGTTTGTTCCTGGACCCCGTTTGTGTATGCTGTCCTTGAGCCCTGTTTCCTGTTCCCTGCTCCTTGGTCTGCTTTATTATTCCTGTTTTCTGCTCCCTTATTGCTTTTGCCCATGCCTTATTTTTTATTTCATGTTTGTTTCCTTGCTCGTGTATTCTTTTAGTTAGATAGATAGTTAGGTGGGTTTGGAGGTTTGCTGTGTTTTCACCATTTACTTGTTTTTGGTTTGCTGTCTTGATTTCACGTGTGTCTTTATCATTAACAATAAACATACCTTTTTATTCATTTACTCATTTGTCCCTGATTCCTTGGTGCAGCCCAGTGATCTGATCACCTGCATTGGATGTTGTGTATAACATCCCCTGACAGAATTCTGAAGCCATACAATCAGATCGGTTGCACCTGGGAATTGGGGCCTGAGTCCCATCTATTGTTGAAAGATGGATTTTGAAAGTATTTTGTACTTATCGCTCCTGGCAACTGATGACAGAAACTTTTGTTATCAGACATTGGCTGAGTAAACTAGGGAACAATTGTTAGAAGGCATCCACCTAGCTTATGTTTTTATTGAGCAAGGCAGTTTTTTGTTTGAAGATGTGCAACCATTAATTAAGATCTGTACTGAGTTGGCTCTGTCTGATGTCGCTGAGGGAGGTGATGACTATACACCCCCTTTTAGTGCAGCTCAGGTAGAATCTTTAGTTTGGCTGTTGGAGGATGACTCAGCATTTTTTTTTGAACAATATTCAGCTTGTCCTCAGCAGGTGCTTGCAAAATGCATTGAATCAGTGCAGTCTCTGGTCAGACAAGCTAAGTGCAAACCTGATTCAGTGCAATCATTAATACAGGCCTGGTCAAGTCTGTTGCATTCAGCTTCTGTTAGCTCCGAATATACTTTTCTACCAATGAAATACCAGTACCCTGTTTCCTCCTGTTGCACCTACCCTGCCTTTAACTCCCCTGCCATTAATCATCTGCCTTCCCAAAAATCTATCTCCCCGTCAACTATGGCAACCTCAGCTACAGCCCAGTTTAATCAGCCCCCTACCAAATACTACTACCCAGTCTCCAAGTGTCGCACCTCTCCTGCCTTCAATCCACCTGTCTCTTCTCCTCCACCTGTAACAGTCCCACAAAACCCTCCTCCAGCTACAGTTCCTTGGTCTTCCTTCTGCCCAGCTACTTTCTTTTCTTACAGCCCTGCACCTACTTACAAAACTGCATGGGCTAAACCAAAAAAGGAACAAAAACTCTTCCCGACCCACACCATCTTGCCAGTAACCCAACCTGCTCCCACTTTCCAGTCTGATGTGCCTGCCTACCTTCCAGCCTGATGTCTCGGTGCCTACCTTCCAGCCGGATGTCTCGGTGCCTACCTTCCAGCCGGATGTCTCGGTGCCTACCTTCCAGCCGGATGTCTCGGTGCCTGCCTTCCAGCCGGATGTCTCAGTGCCTGCCTTCCAGCCGGATGTCTCGGTGCCTGCCTTTCAGCCGGATGTCTCAATGCCTGCCTTCCAGTTTGATGTCCCTGCCTTCCAGCTTGATGTCTCTGCCTTCCAGTCTGATGTGCCAGCACCTGTGCCCACTGTCCAGTCTGAAGTTCCAGTACCAGCTGCCCGGTTTGAAGTTCCAGTACCTGCTATCCAGTCCGATGTACCTGCTGTTTAGCCTGTTGTGCCAGTACCTGTGCCCACTGACCAGTCTGAAGTTCCAGTACCAGCTGCCCGGTTTGAAGTTCCAGTACCTGCTATCCAGTCCGATGTACCTACTGTTCAGCCTATTGTGCCAGTACCTGCTGTTCTGCCTGATGTGCCAGCACCTGTGCCCACTGTCCAGTCTGAAGTTCCAGTACCAGCTGCCCGGTTTGAAGTTCTAGTACCGACTATCCAGTCCGATGCACCTGCTATTCAGCCTGTTGTGCCAGTACCTGCTGTTCTGCCTGATGTGCCAGTGTCTGTGCTTGCTGCCCAGTCTGAAGTTCCAGTACCAGCTGCCCGGTTTGAAGTTCCAGTACCTGCTATCCAGTCCGATGTGCCTGCTGTTCAGCTTGTTGTGCCAGCACCTTTTTTTTGGTTTCGAACTTTTTATTGAATTTTAACAGAGTACAAATATAGATAATAAACATTGTCGTACAGTTATATATATTCATATATGGTTCATTGTACAGGAAGTTATGACAAAATAAAACTTATATATTTGAGATGAGATTCAACAGTGAGATACCCGTGTGGATTTCATGGATAAGGCTCAGAATGCCCTCTGTCAACCCCGAGCACCCCAAATGGGTTCAAACTGTGTCCGGGGGAGAGAGATGGCACCCTCTGTTTTTGCTTATTATCCGGCCTCATACTTCTGTGATATACAAGAGTAGTGATTACAGTAAACATAGCTGGTCTGAGCTTAATTAGAATGCTGCATAGTAAAGGAAGTGACCGAGTGTTTACTTATTAAAAACGGGTATTTGTTTTGGCATTCATCTTTAGTATCGCAGCTCTGCCGAACCATGAGAAGGATGGGTTATTCCAAAGTTTGAAGTCTGAAATCAACTTGTTCAAAATGGGTGTACAATTTCTTGCATATAGATCCGAAAGTTTAGAGGGGAGTTGTATTCCTAAGTAGGTAATCGAGTCTTGTCTCCAATGAAAGGGAAATTTTTTTTTGCATTGGTCTACTACCTGAAGAGGTAGGGAGATGTTGAGTGCAAATGATTTTGCGAAATGTATTTTAAGGTTGGATAATAATTGAAACTGTTTGAATTCTGAGAGTAGGACAGGTAAGGTAATCAGAGGTTGTGACAGGAATAATAATATATCATCCTCAAAGGCGGCATACTTGTATTCCCTGTTGGGTGTGTTTATACCATGAATGTCTGGATTGAGTTTTAACTTTCGGAGGAGAGGTTCAAGGGTAAGAACAAAAAGGATAGGGGACAGAGGGCAGCCTTGTCTCGTCCCGTTGCGTATGTGGAAGGCATTCAACAGAGTATTATTGACCCTTACTTTGGCTGTAGGGTTCGTGTACAGGGACAGGATCAAACCAGAAGTAAGGTCCTATACCTATGGCTTGTAAGACTGCTTCCATGTAGTCTCATGCCACTCTGTCGAATGCCTTCTCGGCACCTAACGATAGAAAAGATCCTTTTTGTTTGGTTTGAGTCATTATGTGATGTAGGTTGATTGCTTTGACTGTGTTGTATCTGGCTTCCCTACCCATGACAAAACCTGTTTGATCTGTGGACACAAGAGAGGGGAGGAGGGGAGTTAGTCTATTTGCCAAAATTTTGGAGAATATTTTGATATCTACATTTAGTAGCGAAATAGGTTTGTAATTTCCTGTATGTGTGGGGTCCTTGCCTTCTTTGGGGATGACCGAGATATGGGCTTCTAGCATTTCTTTTGTTAGTGGATTAGTAGGAGATAGTGTATTAAACGCGTTTAGGAAGGGGCTTTTAAGTATATCTGCAAATGTCTTATAGTAGACTGCTGAGATGCCATCTGGGCCTGGACTCTTGCCAGGTTTCAGTTGTTTGATTGCTTGTTCCCATTCTTCTGGGGTGATTGGGGATTCTAGGGATGTAGAAATTTCATCCAGCATTTTATCTGGGGAGAATTGCTCCAAAAAAGCCTTAAATTCGTCGTTTCTTTTAGACGGGTGTATGGGCAGAGTATTTGTCGTGTTTAGAGTGTATAAAGATGTGTAATAGCTCTCGAACTCTTTCGCTATTTCATGATTTTTTGTGATTGCTGACCCTGTGGGCGAGCATAGTCGATTTACTGTTTTATTGGTTCTTTTTGTGCGGAGGGCCTGGGCGAGAAGGCGGCTACATTTGTTTCCGAACTCATAGAAAAGTTTCTGAGTGCAAATTTCTTCTTAAGTTTATGTCCTAGCTCTTCCTGTATTTGGGTGCGCGTTTCTATTAAGTCTAGATGTGTTCGCTGAGCTAGGTCCTTTTTGTGTGAAGCTTCTAGTAATTTAAGTTTGGAAAAAAGGTCTGACAGTACCTTTTTCCTTTCTTTCTTTGCTGCTGCTGTAATGGAAATCAGTTTACCACTGGTGGTGTCTGGGGTGTTGTTTTCTTTAAAGTAGTTGGTTAAGCACGTGCAAATTTCTATTTCATTTATTTTGTCTGTTAGGATAGATGGATCTAATCTCCAAATGGAAGTGTAGGTGGTCTTTTCTGGGAAAACAAGAGTGAGCGAGATGAGATGATGGTCGGATAATGTCATTGATTCAATGGATGCAGCCTTTAGTGTTGGTAGGTCTTGTGGTGTGAGAAAGAAGTAATCTAGGTGGGAGTACTTATTATGGGGGGTCAAAAAAAAGGTATAATCCTTATCTTTTGGATGTAGGGTGCGCCAGGTGTCGTAAAGTAGTAGCTCTTGAAGGCACCGTCTAATTTGTTTGATCGCTTTGTAAGGCAGGTGGGATGTGCCCGTGGAGGTGTCTATTAGAGGGTCGAGTGGGACATTAAAGTCTCCCCCTAATATCAGAATTCCTACCTGGAAAGTAGAAAGAAGGTGAGTAATTTTGCGGAAGAACGGAACCTGGGCCAAATTGAGGCTATAAATATTCGCAAGTGTGATTGGTGTGTTCCTATAGGTGCCCTTGAGAAAGATGTATCTGCCCTGCTCGTCAATTAGAGAATCCGTAATTTTGATTGGCACATTTTTGGACAGTAATATAGAAACCCCTTTGGATTTCGAAATTGGAGAGGTGGCGTGAAAACTGTGGGGAAAGGAGTGAATAGATAATTTTGGAGTTGCGTTAGTGCGGAAGTGGGTCTCCTGAAGGTAGATTACATCTGCCTTCATTGTCCGCATGGCAGTCAGTACTTGTGAGCGTTTCTCCGGAGTGTTGAGACCTTTTGCATTAAGGGACAGTAGCTTCAATGATATGTCGGATATTTTGGGCTTCGAGGACGTCATAGTGAGGATAAAAAGGGGGGTTAAGAAGTGTTGGGATAACTCTGGGAATGGAAAGCCGGAGAGGACCTACAAGAGAAAAGAAGAAGAGAAAAACAAAAACAAAAAAAAACAAAAAAAAAAAAAAGGGAAAGGAGGATGTGTAGGAGGGTATGTAACCGGATGTGGAGATGTAATTACACGTCCACTTAAAATATTAGGGGGGAGAACCGGTAAGTGTCAACGGTCACGACAGAGACCACTGTATGGAGTAGTGGTAGGAGTTGTTCAACTAGTGAAACAAGGTGAACGTCTCCACGAGGTCAATAAAAATTAAGTTTAGTGCATACCTGTTGATGATCAGAGGACCAATAAGGACGAGAAAAGTTTCTCCCTCCTTCTGGTTCTTTGACTTGGCAGCAGATTATTGGTATGTGATTGATTGGACATGAGGAGGAGTCTGAGAAAATTGCAAAGGGGAAGGTCTGTCTGGATTTTGTTTTAATACAATACGTATATTTGAAAGATAGTACATGTAAACCTAGACCTAATTGGTCAAACACATAATATAAGCTAATTATTCAGCCAACTGTGTAATTGACACTTTAATATAGCCATCTTGGTTAATATGCAACTCATTAACTTTTAACTGTAATGTATAACTGACATAGCTACTGATTGAAACATGGAACCGTAACCATTATAAACATTCCGACCATAGTAACACTAGGGTGGATAATGCTGCAGAGAGGGACCCTTGGGTCAATGTCTGTATTGTCCGAGGGGGGCACGCAAATCTCTAGGCCCATTAGTAGGTGCAGTTTCCCCAAATAGTATAATAATAACACATAATAACAAATAATAACACATGTATGCATTACGCCCAAGCCCTACTATAGGGAAAGGGTTGTGTGAGGAATTGTCATTGCCTACTATGGAGAGGCAGTTTTATGTAATTTTGATATAAAGTGGAACCTTTACCTTAGCGTGGCCCTCTCGGGTTTCACCCTATTCAGACATCAGTGTAACATTTAGGTATTACAGGTGAAGTATTACAATCTATAATAGAAAAGAGGAGTAAAACCAATAGTAGTTAATAAAACTATAACAACCATATATCTCTAACGTGAATTCAGCCTGTAATGGGGAGAGAAGAGTAGGGGAGAGGTGGGAGGGTGAGAGTGGGGGAAAGGGATTTGGGGAAAAGAGGGGGGGTAAGGTAAGGAAAGAGGGGAGGAGGGGGGGAGAGGAGAGAGTAAGGGTTATAGTGAAGCACAAGTACAGTTGGTTATAAGCATCAAAAATAAGTTTAGCGGCTGTCTTCTGGTATCGGGTCGTCCGAGCAGCTTATCTGTATCAGTCTAGTACAGAGCTTGAAGGCTTGACTCCTTACTGGTCTTTTTGCTTGGGTAGAACGAGTGTTTTTGTAGCCTTGTATATTAAGTGTAAGTGGAAAAAGTTGATGACACTAGTAATCATCTTCTAGTTGTGGTATCAGTTTCCTAGTGTCCAGGGCATGACAACTGCATGTCTGATCCAGATAAGTAGGAGGGTTATTCAATAGGCGGCAATAACATAAGGTCTTATAGTTATTGGATGATCCGTTTGGTAGCCTGAATGTAATGAGATCAAGGAAAAGATTGTTATGGCTGTGGAAGTTCTAAGTAGTGGTATCCGGGTTGTTGTTTCCTTTTGGGGGATATATGAACGCAATGTTCCATCAATTGGATGTTAGGAGAGAATAAAATATACAAGTTATTTGTGTAAGAGCAGTAAGTCTCAGGTTAGTGAGGGGTAAACTTGGTGTCATGTATATGTTGTACCTCAGGTATGAACTTCAAGTATCTCCCTGTTTAGGTAAGGCGTGCCCTACGGTGGGCTGGTGAAGCAATTGGGCTGCCATTACGAGGCGTTTCTGAGGATCTCACATTTGTGTGAGAAGGGAAGTGGTGTGGGCGGCGGCGACCCAATGTGAAATTGCCTGCTTCATCTATTCCTTCCATGGATAAGGCTCTGTTGAGGGGAGGTAGGCGAAAGTCACTGTACCAATCTGGAACATCTACAAATGGGATGTCCCGGGTGCTGAAGAAATGTTCTAGATCTTCTGGTACTCTGAGGTTCGCCGTGCGACCTTGATGAGTCGCAGATAAACAAAATGGGAACTTCCAGCGATACAGAATTGATCTGGCCCTTAGTGCTTCCAGCAGGGGTTTTAGTTCCCTTCTGCATTGGAGTGTGATATTAGAGAGATCTTGGTAGATTTTAATTTCTGTGCCCTGAAAGAGTATTTGGTTGCGACCTCTGGCTTTTCGAAGAATTTCTTCTTTCAGGGGAAACTCAGAGAGACAGCAGACTGTGTCTCTGGGGGGGTCTGTGTCTCTGCCTCTTGGGCGCAATGCTCTGTGAATGCGTTCAAATGAAATCGGGGTACCAGGGGGCCTTTCTAGGAGATTGTTAAAGATGTTGGCGACTGTTTGAGAGAGATTACTGGGGTCTATGGCTTCCGGGACACCCCTCACTCTCAGGTTGCATCTTCTCCCCCTATTGTCTAGGTCTTCTATATGGCGATTAATCTCCCTGAGATGAATGGCATGCGACTCTGTGACTTGTTGTACTTGGCAGAGGGAGACATCATGGCGAGCCTGTGTTGATTCTATGTCATCCAATCTCAGTGCTATTGCCTGAATGTCTAATCTTAAATCTGAAATGGCTGCCTGCAGTGTACACTTAATGTCTGCAGTTACACTGCGTAAGTCATCCAAGTTAAGAGCAGGATGGGTTGGAGGGGGTCCCTGCTCTGTGTCAATTGCGGCCGCCATGTAAGCTCCTGCGCACCGTGGGCCGTAGCTGGGGGAACGAGAAGTACGAGCGGAGGTGGATTGTGAGGCCTGTACTCTTTCCCTGGGCCGTGAGCGGAAGATTTTAGGGATCGGAGCACTTAACTGAGTCCTCGGAGAGCGGGAGCGGGTTGCTGACATACTCCTCAGCGTCCTCGCCATGTCCTAGTCGCTTTGTATAGGAGAAAGTTCAGTTCAGCAGTGTAATGCTAATAATGCAGGACCTCGTGGAGTGGGAGCTCTCGTCTCACACGTCCATCTTGGATCGGCTCCAGGCCACGCCCCCAGCACCTGCTGTTCTGCCTGATGTGCCTACTGCCCAGTCTGAAGTTCCAGTACCTGCTGCCTGGTCTGATGTCTCGGTGCCTGCCCTCCAGCCTGATGTCTCAGTGCCTGCCCTCCAGCCTGATGTCTCGGTTCCTGCCCTCCAGCCTGATGTCTCGGTGCCTGCCATCCAGCCTGATGCCTCGGTGCCTGCCCTCCAGCCTGATGTCTCGGTGCCTGTCCTCCAGCCTGATGTCTCGGTGCCTGTCCTCCAGCCTGATGTCTCGGTGCCTGTCCTCCAGCCTGATGTCTCGGTGCCTGTCCTCCAGCCTGATGTCTCGGTGCCTGCCCTCCAGCCTGATGTCTCGGTGCCAGCCCTCCAGCCTGATGTCTCGGTGCCAGCCCTCCAGCCTGATGTCTCGGTGCCAGCCCTCCAGCCTGATGTCTCGGTGCCAGCCCTCCAGCCTGATGTCTCGGTGCCAGCCCTCCAGCCTGATATCTCGGTGTCTGCCTTCCAGCCTGATGTCTCGTGCCAGTGTTCCAGCCGGAACTACCAGTGCCTGCTCTCCAGCTTGATGAGCCTGCTGCCCAGCTTGAAGTGCCCATGCCTGCTGCCCAGCTTGAAGTGCCCATGCCTGCTGCCCAGCTTGAAGTGCCATGCCTGCTGCCCAGCTTGAAGTGCCCATGAAAACAAAAATATGGGTCTCTTGCGAGCCACAGATGGACCAATGCCTCTAAGGAGTGAAACCATTAATTTTTAAGCAGCAAACACTAAACCACGTTTCATTCCGTGTAGTATAATGCATAAAAACAATTGTGCCTGTGCTAAAAAATATGTAATGAGAAAAAAAATATGTAATGAGAAAAAAATATATTAATGGGCTAAAAGAAATGACGTGCAGAAATAGTTAAATTAAACCCCAATAAATATGCTAGTAAAACCATACATGTATGGTTTTACTAGCATATTTATTGGGGTTTAATTTAATTATTATCAAATGTAAAATCACATAACCAAAAAGTTTTTTATTGCTGTAAAATGATGTTTAAATTGCTGAAATATTCTTCCATTTCCAGTTGCTTATATCACCATGCCTTAATATTATAACCTGTGCCACCTTCACCAGATGTGCTTTCACCTTAGCAATGTTAATATATAGCCTTTGATAATTCCTTTACTCTATAGGCTTTAGTCTCTACACCACGCTTCCACATTTGTATCACTTCTCCCACTGATTAGCAGCATCCATTTTTAGCTTTATTCCCTCAAACCCATGCAAGAAATTGAAAAAGTGCAATCATGCTTTATCCTTAAAAACTATTTTTATTTCATCACACGCTAGTAACAATACTCACATTTTACCAATCACAGCAAAGCCACAAGGCTTTATGACTTGGTAGTTACTTTATAGTTGCTAGTTATTACATGTGTACTGTAGTGTGAAAATGCCTCCAGTCCTGCAGACACCGTTAGCATAAACCAGCATAAACCACTCGCTATTATCTCCAATCCATCCACAGCGTCACCCTTCAGGTCCTATCCCTACATGTTTTTTCTTCTTTGATGCACATGTGATCAACAGGTGAAATATTTATTTATAGGATGAGCACTGCACCATTGAGAATTTATTGCAATCACATTTGAAAAATGGAGTGTGTTGGAGTGCTGGCAGCTATTTATTATTATTTACTAATATTTTTTTGGCAATTTGTGTACAATCTTTCTTGTATTCTTTGCACATAGAATACTGTTTGTTTTTTTTGCATATAGCAGCTCACAAGATTATAACTCATGTATTTTTGAACAATTATAATTGTAAATGCTAAAGGCTGACCATTCAGATTACTTTATAATCTCAGTTATAGCTATTTCTTTTTTAAAGTCCAAAAAACATTTTTGGCGATTTCCCCTCAGAGCTAGCTTCATTCTCCTAAAAAATGTTTTTTTTTTTTTGTTTTTGTTTTTTTTCGCTGTCTATGCCCTTGTCGGCAGATTTTCTCCTAACATTTTGTCTCAGTAATCAACTCAGATAGTACAATAAAAAGAGGTTGTATTTCTTTCCCTTTCTACTTGTTATATGCTTTTTGCTGTGTCCCTATTAGAGAGTTGTTCACCTCTTTCCCTTCCAGTGACCACACAGGTAAAATTTGGAAAATATCCCCAATAGATCTTTAAATAGAAATAAAAATCAGGCAGAAATTCTAACTTTTTCTGACACTGCTAGAAGTGCTTTTGTTGCTCTCTGTGTCCCTGATAAAGATATTTACCCCTTGGTTTCTGTCCCAATGAGAGCAGTGCAGTTACATATTCTCAACAGAAATTTTGGCAGCAATGCTAAACTAAGAGCCTCAAACTCTTTGCCATTCTCTTAAAAATGTGCTTTTATAGCTGTGTCCCTGTTTTTCCCCTCATTTTATGTCCAAAACTAACAGAGCTTTGAACTCTTTCCCATTCTCTTAAAAAATGCTTTAATAAAATACCATAATAAGATCTGAGGAGAAAAATTTGGGAGTATGGGCCCCACCCCCAACTCACCAAGAGAAAGACGGCAAGTGGACTATTGCGGTACATGTACAAAAGGTATAACTAATAATGTGAATCACTGATAAAAATTTCACAATGTTTATTTATACAAAAGTAACAAAAAAGACAACAAGACATATGAGTTAAAAAGTAGAGATGACATGATAGTTCGACATGTTTCACGGTTTAACCGCTTCATCAGGACAATACATCTGTAAAAATATATAAAAATACAAAGATAAATAACATATATAAGTTTTTAAACAATTACAGAATGGGGAAGATAAAATAAGGTGATGGAACTGCTTACCCAAGCCTCGGGGGGTGTGCAGCAATGAGGTAACCCAGCTGAGTCTCCCCCAGCGATTGGGAAGGCCATGGTGTGGTGTCAGTCATGAAGTGGTGAATGACTGACACATACATTGATCATATGATTTTTCACCTCTATATTTACTTTATTCAGATGTTGGCCGGTGTTTTATACCCCCTTCCCAATCGCCGGGGGAGACTCAGCCGGGTTACCTCATTGCTGCATACCCCCCGAGGCTCGGGTAAGCAGTTCCATCACCTTATTTTATCTTCCCCATTCTGTAATTGTTTCAAAACTTATATATGGGATTTATCTTTGTATTTTGATATATTTTTACAGATGTATTGTCCTGATGAAGTGGTTAAACCGCAAAACATGTCGAATTATCATGTCATCTCAACTTTTTAACTCAAATGTCTTGTCTTTTTTGTTACTTTTGTATAAATAAACATTGTGAAATTTTTAACAGTGATTCACATTATTAGTTATACCTTTTGTATATGTACCGCAATAGTCCACTTGCCGTCTTTCTCTTAGTGAGTTGGGGGTGGGGCCCATACTCCCAAATTTTTCTCCTCAAACTAACTCGGATGATGGTACATTTTGTTAAGATATATTTTACTTATTTGGTACTGTGAGGCCATACACCCCCCATAATAAGATCTGGAAACATTTCCAACTCTTCCAACAAGACAGTGTAACTATACAGGTTATGATCAGAAGGAACTAAAGTAATCAAAAAGCCCTCCAACAGGTTCCAAGCCATTTCCCATGAGGGCTATGATTTCAATACACTGCACCAATGATGCCCAAAAAGCCTGAAACAGCTGTATGCAGTTTGGAATAAATGACTCCATAACATTAGGCCGTATTTACAATATACACCAGCTATTCTGGATGTACATTTGGAACTAAAGTAATCAAAAAGCCCTCCAACAGGTTCCAAGCCATTTCCCATGAGGGCTATGATTTCAATACACTGCACCAATGATGCCCAAAAAGCCTGAAACAGCTGTATGCAGTTTGGAATAAATGACTCCATAACATTAGGCCGTATTTACAATATACACCAGCTATTCTGGATGTACATTTGGCTGATGGAATAATAATCCTCTTATTTTTTTATATGTGATATAATATGAAATGTCAATACCTTTTTTTTAAGAAGGCTTTACTGTGCTAACTCTTCCAACAGTATCCAAACTAGGAAAAAAAAAACGATCGGCTGTAGTTGTAGACTTCATGTCATATGAATATGAAATGCTATATTTTACTGATTTGGCAGGGTGTTTCTCTGACCTTCCCTCTGACATTTCACCTTCTATTTTCCAACTGACATTATAGAAAGTCTGTGAGGACAAATCATAAGCTGAAACCTGGCATCTTGGCTTTCTTTCAAGTGTACAGGAAAATCACACATTTTCTCTAAAATCTGGGCATATCCTGTCACCAAATGATTTATAGAGATAGCAGGAAGAATAACAATTTAAGCAAGATACCTCTGGCAGGTACAATAACTTTTTTTTCCCCATTAGATCTTGGCCGAAAAGCACAGGTACTACAAAATGTACACGTTTATTTCTGGACTCGGATCCAACAGTGTACATTCTTTGTGCTGAGAGCTCTAAAGATTTACAATCACATTTGGATTCACTGGAATGCAATTTAGAAGATGAAGTGAGAAAGTGTTTGGACTGAGCCAGATTAAAGCAATTTTTCAAGGCTAGAAGGATTCTGAAAGGATTGAGAAATTTGTAAAACTTTTTTTCTTCATTATATAATTTATAATGTTTTAAAAAGATAGTCTACAGAATTTTTGATTAAAGATAGTTAAAGTACTGTAAAGCCTGTAAAAATTGCCTTATATTGATTAAACAAATATGTTATTTTTTCAGAGATTCTTCCCAGGCTTACAGTATTAATGAAGAACCAGTTCAAACATGTTCTACTGATTTAAAAAGTAAAAAAAAAAACAGCACATATTAAGTAACCAAGCGCAGTAACCATGTAGCCACGGCTGTACTAGAATATTACTTATTGACTTTTACATCATGCACTGACATCAAGATTTACAATTAATTTATTATTTTCATTTTTAGCAAAGCAGAGCCATCTTAACCACTTAAGGACTGCCCACCGCTTATATACTGTGGCAGGGCAGCCCTATTACTCGTACCTTGTTTCTGCACAGCCGGGGAGCCGATGCGTGGGGGCTGGAAGCCGCAATGTCCGCCGGCCACCCGTGATCCCTCCTCAGTGAGGCAGAACGGGGATCTGCCTTTGTAAAACAACGCAGATCCCTGTTCTATCAGGGGAGTACTGTTAAATTTTCTGTTCCTAATTATCAGGAACAGCGATCTCTCTCTACTCCCACTCAGTCTACTCCCCCCACAGTTAGAAACACCTCCCTAGGATTGCCCTCTAGTGTTAACCCGTTCCCTGCCAGTGTCATTTATACAGTGATCAGTGGCTATTTTTAGCTCTGATCACTGTAATAATGTCACTGGTCTCAAAAAAGTGTCAAAAGTGTCCGATCTGTCCGCTGTAACGTCGCAGTCCCACTAAAAATCGCTGATCACCTCCATTACTAGTAAAAAAAAAATGGCATAAATCTATTCCCTATTTTGTAGACGCTATAACTTTTGCGTAAAGCAATCAATATATGCTTATTGTGATTTTTTTTTTACCAAAAATATGTAGCAGAATACACATTGGCCTATTTTTTTTTTAAATTGTCAGTCTTTTTTTGTTTATAGCACAAAAAATAAAAACCGCAGAGATGATCAAATACCACCGAAAGTAAGCTCTATTTTTGGGAAAAAAGGACAACAATTTTGGTTGGGTACAATGTCACATGACTGCACAATTGTCTGTTAAAGCGACGCAGTGCCGTATTGCAAAAAATGGCCTGGTCATTAGGGGGGTAAATCATTCCGGTCCTTAAGTGGTTGAGGTTAAAATTTTCATATCGAAAATAAAACTATTTAAATTATTGACCTTCAATAATATACAAAACTTTGCTTGGTTTTAAACAAAAAGCAGCTGACAAATCGGTACATTGAAACGCAAAAAAAAAAAAAATTCTCTATTTCACATACGCAGAATCCTGATGTGACTTCACTAAGATGTCAAAATGAGAACTTTTCACTGTTTGGTTGATATCAACTAATTTCCCAAGAACTGTACTAGCCCCTGCAACACAAACCACACTACCATGGCAACATAGACAGGCCGGGAGCATGCTGGAATTAGCTATACATGCATGAAATTATACACAAGATTATACAGACGGGCTGAACTTTGTGCCCAGGTAAATAAGCAAAGGAATTTGATGATCAGAGGGCTTGGCGGGCAAAATCACATGTTAGTTGCCAGAAAGATAGTTAACCTAAATTGTTACAAAGAAGGTAACTTCATGTCACTGTTCCACCAAAAAAAAAAACACCTAAAGAATCAGGGATTTATTTCTTGTTTTGGGATGCTGGGTGGAGCCATAAACAAATCCTTTTTCTGCTTGAAGCAGCTGTATTTAATTAGAATAAAGGGCTCTATAATATTTGGCTAATTTACTAAAGTAGTTGAGAATCTTCACACAATCAATTGTGTGAATATTCAGTTCAAATATCCAGTCACGTGAAAAACAAATCCTGTTTACATATTTCATGTTCACATGATTGGATAATTAAAGAGACTAGTAATAAAATTTATTGTGTGGGTCTCAACTCAGCTAACTCAACTTACGTAAATCAGCCTCAATATCTGTACTGTCCTCGATGGACAGTTGGCCTAGGGGCAAACAGGAATGATTTGCATGGCCTCTATACTCATCATGGGTGTAAAACATGCAGTCTTTCTATATATTAATCATTCTTTATAAATGGCAAAGTCAGGTCCTGCCCTCCCTGGAAATAGGTTGCGACTTGAGCTGCAGTTCAGCAATACAGGCTGGTCTAGAACCCACTCCAGCTTGTTCCAGGACAAAAAAGAAGCAGCAGTATACTGAAAGCATGGATCCACCCTGCCTTGTATATACAGTTCAGGTTGGTGGTGTAATGGTGTGGGGGATATTTTCTTGGCACACTTTGGGGCCCTTAGTACCAATTGAGCATTGTTTAACCATCTCAATACAGTGCATTTTCACCCCCTTCCTGCCCAAGCCATTTTTCAGCTTTCAGAGTTGAATGACAATTGCGCGGTCATGCCACATTGTACCCAAATGAAATTGTCATCATTTTTTCCCCACAAATAGAGCTTTCTTTTGGTGGTATTTTATCACCTCTGTGGTTTTTATTTTTTGCGCTATAAACAAAAGAACAGTGACAAGTTTGAAAAAAAAGCAATATTTTTTACTTTTTGCTATAATAAATATCCATTTTTTTTTTAAAACAATTTTTTTTCCTCAGTTTAGGCTGATATGTGTTCTTCTACATATTATTGGTAAAAAAAAAATCGCAATAAGTATATATTGATAGGTTTGCGCAAAAGTTATAGCGTCTACAAAATAGAGGATAGATTTATAGCATTTTTATTATTATCTTTTTTTTACTAGTAATGGTGGCGATCTGCGATTTTTATCGTGACTGCGATATTGCAGCACACATATCGGACACTTTTGACACATTTTTGGGACCATTCACATTTATACAGAGATCCGTGCTATTAAAATGCATTGATTACTGTATAAATGTGACTGATAGGGAAGGGGTTAACACTAGGGGGTGATCAAGGGCTTAATTATGTTCCTAGGGAGTGATTCTAACTGTAGGGTGAGGGGATTCACAAGAAAAGGAGACCGATCGGTGTTCCTCTATACTGGGAACACACCATCGGTCTCCTGTCCTCTGACAGATCTGTGGATCTGTGTGTTTACACACACAGATCCAAGGTCCTGCTGTGTTACCGGGCAATTGCGGGTGCCAGGAGGACATCGTGGCTGCCAGGCACACGCATTGAGTCCCCAGTGACATGGTGGGAGTGAGTGATCGCCGCCGCTGGCGCACGCGCCCCCTGGTGGGCCGAGAAGGTGAGGGCGTCATATGATGCCCTCCCAGAACGAGAGCCGCACCGCCTGGCAGTCATATGACAGCCGGCGGGCGGCAAGCCGTTAAATGCCACAGCCTACCAGAGTATTGTTGCTGACCATGTCCATCCTTTTATGACTACAGTGTACCCATCTTCTGATGGCTACTTTCAGCAGGATAATGCACCATGTCATGAAGCTCATATCATCTCAAACTGGTTTTAGAACATGACAATGTACTCCAATGGCCTCCATAGTCACCAGATCTCAATTCAATAGAGCACCTTTGGGGTGTGGTGGACAAATCTACAGCAACTGCGTGATGCTGTCATGCCAATATGAACCAAAATCTCTAAGGGACGTTTCCAACACCTTGTTGGATCTATGCCACGAAGAATTAAGGCATTTCTGAAGGCAAAAGGGGGTCCAACCTGGTACTAGAAAGGTATACCTAATAAAGTGGCTTGTGAGTGTATATCTGCAGTTAGTTCAGATTAAAATTCTTGTAGCTTTAATCACTTCATTTCAGAAAAGGAAGGACAAATACCCCCATTTTTGGGGGGACTTAAATAAACTAGTGGTAGGCTTATGGTAAAGAACATGCACTGCTTTATGAATTAAAAATATATATACATATTTCTATTTTTGCTCTTAGAGAAATCACTTTTAATAGTAAATATGTTTGGTATTATGGATGTTTGATTTATAATTATGATGACTGATGTGATTATATTATCCTTAATTTGTATTAGATTTCTGCTCCTAATAAGAACATAATGGGCATATTTTAACTATGCATGTCATCTTTAAATATGATTCATGGTATCCAATTATCTTCTGTTGATTAATTGGTACAACTACATCTGAGCAAGCAATACAGATTACCAACTTCCATTTATATCACATACTCTCTGAAAGGGACAATAATCATTAATTTATGTTTAGAATAATGACAGGGCAGAAGGCCACTTAAATACCTACAACTGCATATTCCGACACACTTATATTAGGTTTCTCTTGTAATTATGGCATTCACACAGATCCAGCTACAGGATAATCTTTAGCTATAAGAGCTTTAAGAGCTGTGGAAAAGCATTAATTACATCTAACCTGGTAATACAACACATCCCAATGTAATTTCTGAAAAAAATCTATTTGAAAAAATGGTAAATGGATCTTTGATTTTCCAATACGCACATGTAAATAACCTAAACCCGTCCCTCCTCCCACTCAACATATAGCTGTAAATGGTGGGGATGGACACTGACACATAATAGCTCCTACTGATTTTAATGTATAAAGCCATAAATATAACCTTTTAACAAAGAAAGAAACTGAAAATGTTTCTTTTAGATCTGAGTTTGTTAGTCCCTCTATGACTAAAGTTTAACAAAGCCTAGATGTTCAGACCAAATTTAGTAATTTCACTATACATCGGTTACTTCATATATAAACAACATATAACAATTTAATTTGGTACAATATTTTAATAAATATTCTGTTCCTTTTTTTATTTGGTACTCTATTTTAATAAGTATTCAGATCATATTTTTTTTACTAAAGCTGGCAAATGGATTAGAGTTGGGAAAATGCAAAAGTACAAGCCATATGACACATTTACAGACTATTCTGCAGCATTTGGTACATCAAGAAGTGCTCTATCCCAAGAGATTGATGGATAATATTAAGACATTGGGATTTATTTACCAAAGGCAAATAGTCTGCTCACTTTGCGATTGAGTGTTCACTTTGCAAGGGAATTTTCCCTTAGCTTTGTAAATGAGGTGAAGCTTTGCTGACTTCCATCATCCAGTCGTGTGCATGAAAACATCCAATTCCTTTGCAAAGTGAGCAGTCTGTTTGCCTTTATTAAATCAACTCCATTGCGTTAATAGATAGGTCATGAATGTATTTTGGCAATATGTTACTGACATTAGAAATTATAATTCACATGCCAAAGAATAGACACTGCTGTATTTTCAATCTAAAATAGTCTTGTCTTCTGAAGCAAGAATTTTGAGTTAGCATGTTTATTAATTTCACCTCTTTTTTGGTCTCTTCTTTTTCATTCTTGGCTATATTTCACCCTCACTTCTGCCCTTCCCTTATTACTGCACTGACCACCTCCTTCTAATCAGCCACAGCCATTCCATAAGGGGTGCGGGGGCGCCGTCCCCCTAATTTCCATGCGGGGTGCAGGACTGTTGCTGAGCAAAATAAAGGCAGCTTGCAGGGAAAATGTCATTTTATTTGGCTTTATAAATGCAATCATTGCTGCAGCGGATTCTAGACATGGTACAGATCTTCCACTTTACAAGTAGACTAAGGAGACCCCCCAGGCACTATATTGGAAGGAATTTTCATTTTTATGCTTTCACTTTAATAATCAAACAATCACTGCTCATTTAAACATCACGTTTTTCACAAACTTTTTTTTATTGATACATGTCCCCCAGGGCAAGACCCGGACCCCTATAACCATTGTATGCCCAATTACTTGCATATAAGACTTCAAAATGGGCACTTTTGATTTTTGACATTCGCGTCATATTCACTTTAATGGGGTTCGTTATTCGGATCCAAACTTTTATGGTGTTCGAAAGTTCTGGTGCAAACAGAACAGGGATCCGTTTGGCCCATCCCTACTTGGGACACCTATTGCTATACCTTCATTCCTCTCAGTGCAGGTTTTTGAGAGGACTGGAGGTATAGTAGTGTTGGAGATCCCAGATGAGGAGCAAGGAGAAGTCCGCCTTTTTGTTTGACGTGGGTCTTTCAAGTGCTGTTGCCAGCGGACGCATGGCAGATCGTCATGTCTGGTCAAGCATGTGGTTCTCAAGTGGCTTCTGTTCTGGCCATGCTTGATCCACTTCAGATATAGGATATAAACAGCAATGGTGCGATCTGCTGCACATATGTCAAAAAAGGCTGACACCAAGGAACTTTTAAAAGTCAGTGGGGAATCAGCAGCGCCCTGCACCTGCGGAGCTCTGCATGTGATGCAATAGGGTGGCTCCCCTTAAGCTGCCCCCTAGGGGACATCCTGCCTCATTGGAGTTGTGCCTCCTCCTCCTCCTCCTCTCTTCTCTCAGGCACCCAAGTACAGTCAGTGACCTCATCATCCCCTCCCTCCTCATCACTGGAGCAAATTTGGCAGTATGCTTCAGCTGAGGGAACGTGACTGCCGGTTTCTTGTCCTTCTGTGGCACCCTCTCTCTCTAAACTCACGTTACTCCCTTCCTCAACCTAGAAACTAACAGGGGAACCTTCAAATTGCTGTGAATCCTCCAGCAACATGTACCTGACACTGTGTTTGAATAATTCTGGGGACTCCTGCGTGCATGATGGTAAGGCTACAGAAGGAGTGACTGTGGACAAGGAGCCGGTTGAATAGGCCGCTTTGGCAGCTGCGTTGGAAGGCAAACTACTCTGAGCCTGGGTGACAGAGGATGAGGAAGATGAGGATGGCTTTGTTATCCACTCCACCAACTCTTTTGCATATAACATGGCCAGCAGCAGAAAAAAAGGATAAGCATGCCCCATGGCCACCTGCAGAGGATGCACCATGTCCAAGACCACCACTGTTGACTGTAGACACAGAGGCTGCTTGCCCTCTTTTAGTGGCCTGTGAGCATCTGTCTCTCCTTGGTGGCCTTCCGGACATGATGTATTTTTTGTTTTGCAATACCACACTGCACTGTATTTTATACTGTATACACCACCAGAAGTGTAGTAGAAACGATACACACTGTATTAGATACTGTGTACATTGCCTGCACTGTATTAGAAACTGTACTACAGCTGCACTGTATTGTGTACACCACTAGAAGTGTAGTAGAAACTGTACACACTGTATTAGATACTGTGTACACCACCAGAAAAGTAGTAGAAACTGTACCACGGCTGCACTGTATTGTGTACTGTGTACATCACCAGAAGTGTAGTAGAAACTGTACACACTGTATTAGATACTGTGTACACCACCAGAAAAGTAGTAGAAACTGTATTACGACTGCACTGTACTGTATACACCACCAGAAGTGTAGTAGAAACTGTACACACTGTATTAAATACTGTGTACACCACCAGAAAAGTAGCAGAAATTGTACACACTGTATTAGATACTGTGTACACTGCCTGCACTGTATTAGAAACTGTACAACGACTGCACTGTATTTTATACTTTCTACACCACCACCATAAGTGTAGTAGAAACTGTACACACTGTATTAGATACTGTGTACACCACCAGAAAAGAAGCAGAAACTGTACACACTTTATTAGATACCATGTACACCACCTGCACTGTATTAGAAACTGTACAATGGCTGCACTGTATTTCTTTATCGTACATCACGGGACACAGAGCACCATAATAATGACTATGTGGGTTTAACGCTTACCTTTAGGTGATTGGACACTGGCAACCAATAGTAAGACGGTTCCTCCCATATAACCCTTCCTATACCGGAAGCACCTCAGTTTTTTCACCAGTGTCTTGAAGGTGATGGTCATGGCTGTTGAAGCTCTTCAATTTTCTTCAAAGATGTCCCACTGAGGACGTCATAATTGGATCCATTCGGATGGCATAACAAAAGCTAAAGTGAATGGTACCCGAACCTCTGTTCAAGAACGAGGTATTGCCAAAAACATCACTCACTTACACTCCATCCCCCCTTTACACAATTTGAACAAATCTGTATCTCCTCCCCTCGTGATAGTGGTTTAATCTCCAGAATATGTAAAAAGTTTAAACGAGTCCAATATGCCTGAGAAATCACATCCCATGCTACAATGGGAATCAGATTTAAATACCTCATTTACTCTTGATCAATAGGATACTATTTTTACAAATCTCCATAAATGTACCAAAACAACCTCGATCAGAGAATCATCCATCAAATTGCTCTATAGATGGTATTTTACCCCCGCTAAACTTAACTCATTCTATCCCTCACTATCCCCACTCTGCTTTAGAGGTTGCCCCTCCCATGGTACACTTCTACATATCTTTTGGGATTGTCCCCATATAAAAAACACTTGGCATAAGGCTAGCTTAATCATTGAAAAAATATCAGGTAGGAAGATTTCTCCTACTCCCCAGATCTGTCTTTTATTCTCCCCTATACAGGATATTCCAATGGCTAGCACAAGGCTAATCCACACATTCCTCAGCTCTATTCATTGGGCCATAGCCTTCAATTGGCGCTCCACTACGGTACCTTGGTCACAAATTCTCAACCGCATGATGAACATCAAACTCTCTGAAAGAATTCACCACACATTATATGACTCTATGCCACTTCATCAAAAAAAATGGTCTCTCTGGGACACCACCTCTCAGATTTAGAAAAATTTCTATTACATATACGTAATTGTCCTTCTCTCTCCCCTCCACGACAATACTCTTGACTGGCCCGATTATAACAATGTGCATTTTTTCATCAGACTAACCATAATACTCTTTTATTTTCTGTACAACATTTACTGTCATAGATATTTGTATACATACCTGTACCATCATTGTAATTGTTTTATACCTTGACCTTTTACATAATAAAAATCATTTGTAAACAAAAAAAAAGAACGAGGTATTGCTTGTAATGTGTCCTATATAGGCGCTGGACTCTTGTTAAGTTGGTATTCCTGGTCAATCTTGCCCAAGGTAAAACCAGAAAGGGTGCTTTACAGGTCCAGGGGTGTGGACCCCAAAATATGGGGGACCCGGTCCCTGAAGGTCCTTAGAGGATCTACCCGCCGTGATGGGGGAAGATTGGGCCTGGTAAAACAGGCCCTGCTGCTTGGGATGTGAGTTCTCCCTTTGGGAATTTATTATATATATATGTATGTATTCCCTCTGAAACCTGCTGGTAAACCTTGAAACCTGTGTCTTACAGATGGCTGGTATGGTGCGCGTTTTGATCGGGCGTGCGTGAATGTGTGCATGCACCGCATGTGCACTGCGTGCGTGCCACCGGCATGTGTGTGCGCCTTCGGTGTGCGCGTGCGCCGCTGCTGTGCGCATCATAGATGCACCGCATGTGTCAGGACGGCGCATGCGCCGTGCGGCGGGCATGCCGCTGATCATGCTGATGAGCGCGCTCACTCTCAAGCTAAGGCTATAGGGATGGAGCTCCTGGCATGCACGTGGACAGCACAGAGCGATATTTGGGCACGTGAGTCTGGAGGTCTTGGACCTAGTGGTGACAGGTTGAAGGCTGGTTGTAGTTTGTTGGGGGTACGCCTTTTCTTCCTCGTGTGTAAGCAATGTCTTCCAGAAAACGAGGTATAGGGAACAAGGCTAGCACAGGGGTAAGAGTACCTCCTTTAAAAACAGGAGACCAACCCCATGCTGATGCAGCCTCAGTTTCTCCTGAAAGACGTGAGGCATCTGGCCTGGCTGAGCCATTGCATTTGTCAGGCATAGTGGCCACTACCAATATACCTGCCTCGGCTTATGTTACAAAGGATGATTTGGCATCTGCCTTAGTGGGCCTTGAGGGCAAAATAGCTGGCATGATTGCCTCTGTAACACAGGGGGGGAGGAAGCGTAATAGATCTCCCTCCCCTGAGCCTGGGCCAAGTGGAGAGTCACCAGAGCACAAGGACTCTTATAGCCAGATGGGTCCAGGTGATCTGGAACCAGAATGGGCAGAGGATTTGGAAGAGGTGGTCATAAAAGACCGAAAGGAAGGAGAGGCTGAAGGATCCTCGGCTGAGGACTCTGGCTCTGAAGAGCCAATTTCAGCCTCCCATTCCCAAAAATTGTTTATCCAATCTCTAAATTGAGATGGTACGAATTGGGTTTAAGTTACCCTCAGTTCAGGAGTCTGCACTCTCCTGTTCTACTTTGGGATCTTTGCGACCTCAGCAAATTTCCCAAGCGTTCCCTTTGCATCCGTTACTGGAGCAGGTGGTTTACGCGGACTGGGAGGACCCTGACAGGATATACTTACCTCCAAAAAGGTTTTCTGTCTTATATCCTATGGAGGAGAAGTTCAGGAAGAAATGGGGCACACCTTTGGTGGACGCTACCATATCTTCTGTAAATAAAAGGCAGGCTTCGGCTGTTTGGGGATGCCTGGGAAGAACTAGTTCAAGACAGATGGGTCATTTCCACTGTAAAATACGGTTACAGATTAGAGTTTCGGGAAATCCCCCCAAATCGGTTTCTATACTCAAGGGTTCCGTCGGATCCAAAGAAAAGAAGATGCCTATTCCTAGCTTTATAGCATCTGCTGATGCAGGGGGTAATTGTAAAGGTTCCGCACGAGGAAAAGTTCAAAGGGTTTTACTCAAAACTATTCACTGTGCCGAAGCCAAATGGGGAAGTAAGGCCCATTTTGGACCTCAAAGCTCTCAACGTCTTTATAGACGTTCGATCCTTCTGCATGGAGTCGGTTTGTTCGATGGTAAAATCCCTGAGAAAGGGAGACTATTTAGCTTCCATAGATATCAAGGACGCGTACCTTTATGTGCCAATCTTCGGTCCACATCAAAGGTTTCTATGCTTCGCTGTAGAAGGCAGTCATTTTCAATTCGTGGCACTACCATTTGGTCTGGCCACAGCCCCCAGGGTTTTCACAAAGATTCTGGCCCCAGTGTTGGCTTCCCTAAGGTCTCAGAAGGTCTCCATAGTAGGATACCTGGACGATCTTCTCCTAAGGGATTGCTCTTGCCCCATGCTGATTCAAAACGTGTCAAGAACAGTACGGGTTTTACAACGCCTAGGTTGGATTCTAAATTTGGACAAGTCAGCTCTTTGTCCGACCCAAGCCTTGGTGTATTTGGGTCTGGTCTTGGACACCGCCCAAGAAAAGGTGTTTCTGCCCCCCTTAAAGGTCACCTCGATAGTGGAACTTGTCCAGAAGGTGAAGAAAGAACTAACACCTTCTATTTGGCTGTGCATGAGGTTACTGGGCAAGATGGTGTCATCCTTCAGTGCAGTGCCATATGCACAGTTCCACTCCAGAGTGTTCCAGAACAGTATTCTAAAGGCCTGGGACAAGTCGGCTCGAACCTTGGATCAGCCGATGGTTCTATCTCCACAGGTACTATGGAACCTCTCTTGGTGGTTAAGAACCAGCAATTTGAAAAGAGGGAAATCTTTCCCACCAGTAGCCTGGAAAGTCATAACTACAGACGCCAGTCTTCTCGGCTGGGGAGCAGTCCTAGAGGAGACGTCTGTTCAGGGAATATGGTCACAGACAGAAAGGACCCTGCCCATCAATCTATTGGAGATTCGGGCAGCTCGTCTGGCTCTGCGATTCTGGACATCCAGATTGCGGGGGCTTCCTGTCAGAGTCCAGTCTGACAACTCCACGGTGGTGGCATATATCAACCACGAGGGAGGTACCAGGAGTCGGGCAGCCCAGAGAGAGGTAAACCATATATTGACTTGGGCAGAAAAACATGTGCCGTTCCTTTTGGCAGTGTTTATCCCGGGGGTGGACAATTGGCAGGCAGATTTCCTAAGTCACCAGAAATTGTTGCCAGGGGAATGGTCCCTGCACCCCAAGGTTTTTCTACAGATCTGCCAATACTGGGGGACCCCAGATGTGGATCTGCTGGCATCCAGATTCAATGCCAAGCTGAACAGGTTTGTCTCCAGGACCAAGGATCTGCTTGCTGTCGGGATAGACACATTAGTAGTTCCTTGGGATCAGTATTCTCTGATATATGTCTTTCCCCCAATCCAAATGCCGCACTTATTAAGCAGAATACAGGAGGAGCAAAAACCAGTGATCCTAGTGGCCCCAGTGTGGCCCCGAGATCCTGGTACTCAGAGTTTGTGAAGTTGGCAGTAGGGGACCCATTGGTCCTTCCATGCCATCCAGACCTGTTGTCTCAAGGACCCATATTCCATCCTTCTTTACGGTTGCTGAATATGATGGCTTGGCTATTGAGACCAGACTGTTGAAAGACTGTGGTATTATGGGTTCAGTCTTGTCTACCTTGATAAATGCTAGAAGGTCAGTTTCTAGATCTATCTATTATAGAGTCTGGAAGTCGTACATTTCTTGGTGTGAGGAGAGGAAATGGAACCCTCGTAGGTATACGATTGGAAGAGTTCTTGCCTTTCTTCAAGCAGGAGTAGACTTGCAGCTCGCTTTAGGGACAATTAAGGGACAGATTTCGGCCTTATTGTTTTTATTCCAAAGACCAATTGCATCCCATTCTTTGGCGCGAACCTTTGTCAAGGGAGTAACACACCTTAGGCCACCGGTTAAACCACCTTTATGTCCCTGGGACCTAAATTTGGTACTGTCAGCCTTACAGAGTCAACCGTTTGAACCTATTAGGCATATTCCTTTTGTTCTATTGACCAGAAAAATAGTTTTTTTGGTGGCTATAACATGTATCCATATCCCATCCATTATCTCCCTCTCCTATCCTGCCCTTGTTCAGTTGCTGATCCCCTGTGTATGACCCTGGCCTGGCTTACGTGTTTGATTTTGGTACTTCCCTTTGGCTGTATATATTATCTGTTGTCTGTGGGTTTCTGTTGGTTGGTTGAGCACTATTTGTATTTGGGGTGTTTGTTTATTTATATCACTTATCTTAAATAAACATTATTCTTATTTCACTTTACATGCGTTTTGGTTTCCTCTTTGCAGTCCACACAATCTGGTCACACCTGTTCATGACAGCATACCAAGGCCATCTCTGACCAGAAGTGGCTGCACAGGGGAACCATCTCGGTTCTATTTCACATTGCTGGGATGAATTCATATATAATTGTTTATTATGCTCTGCTGGCAGCAGAGAGTTCTGAATATCTCCGCCAGACATTGAAAGGGTGGTCCAGTGATCAGCTGCTGGAAATAATCCATCTAGCTCACTCTGTGGTCGATCAGGGCAGTATACTGTTTGAGGATGTTCAGCCTTTGATTGGAATGTGTACTGAGCTGGCTCTGCCTTGTATCCCAAAGGGCCATGATGACTTTTCTCCCCCCTTCAGCATTAACCAGGTTGTGTCCTTAGTATGGCTGTTGGAGGATGACTCTGCATCCTTTTTTGAGCATTATTTGGTTTGTCCCAAACAGTTATTGAAAGATTGTATAGATGAAGTGCAGTCGCTGGTCAGACAGAGGGATAGTGAGCCCACTTTTGTGCTACCTGTACTTCAGGCATGGTCAGACCTGTTATGCCCAGCTTCTGTCAGCTCTCCACAAACCAGACCTGCTACTAAACACCTGCCTGCTCAGATGTCCTTTCTCCCATTACCCCTGGCAACCTCCCCTGCAATCCAATATACCCTGCTCCCCACCAGGTATCAATGCCCTGTTTCTACTTCCTGCACCTATCCTGCCTTTAACCCACCTGCCTCTTCTCTAATACCTGCAACTTCCCCACAAGAACTTCCTCTGGCCGCTGTTCCCCCTTCCTTGCCATATCCCAGCTCTTCCTTTCAGTATGCCTCACCTCCTGTCTACAGTCCTACAGCCACCTACAGATCTCCAGCAGTTAAGCCAAAGAAGAAACGGAAGTTCTTCCCCACTCACACGATCCTGCCAGTAACCCAACTTGCTTCCACACCAACCAACCGGTTCCAGCCTGCGTTCATGCCAGTTGAACTTGATGACCCACCTAAACCTGCCAACCCAGTGCCTGCTTCCCATTCTGATGTCTTGATGCCTGCCTTCCAGCCCAAAGTCTCGGTGCCTGCCTTCCAGTCTGATGTGCCTGCCTTCCAGTCTGATGTGCCTACCTTCCAGTCTGATGTGTCCACTTTCCAGTCTGATGTCCCGATGCCTGCCTTCCAGCCCAAAGTCTCGGTGCCTGCCTTCCAGCTTGATGTGCCTACCTTCCAGCCTGATGTGTCTACCTTCCAGTCTGATGTGCCCGCTTCCCAGTCTGATGTTTTGATGCCTGCCTTCCAGCCCAAAGTCTCGGTGCCTGCCTTCCAGTCTGATGTGCCTGCCTTCCAGTTTGATGTGCCTACCTTCCAGTCTGATGTGTCCACTTTCCAGTCTGATGTACCCGCTTTCCAGTTTGTAGTCGCGGTGCCTGCCTTCCAGCCTGATGTGCCTACCTTCCAGTCAGATGTGTCCGCTTTCCAGTCTGATGTCTTGATGCCTGCCTTCCAGCCTGAAGTCTCGGTGCCTGCCTTCCAGCCTGATGTATCTACCTTCCAGTCTGATGTGCCCGCTTTCCAGCCTGATGTCTCGATGCCTGCCTTTTAGTCTGATGTGCCCACTTGCCAGTCGGTGCCCACTTTCCAGTCTGATGTGCCTGCCTTCCAGCCTGGTGTTTTGGTGCCTGCCTTCCAGCCTGATATCTCGGTGCCTGCCCTCCAGCCGGATGTCTCGGTGCTTGGCTTCCCAGTCTGATGTGCCCGCTTCCCAGTCTGATGTGCCCGCTTCCCAGTCTGATGTGCCCGCTTCCCAGTCTGATGTCTCGAAGCTTGCCTTCCAGCCTGATGTCTCGAAGCTTGCCTTCCGGCCTGATGTGCCTTCCTTCCAGCCTGATGTGCCTGCCTTCCAGCCTGATGTGCCTGCCTTCCAGCCTGATGTGCCAGCTTCCCAGCCTGATGTGCCAGCTTCCCAGTCTGATGTGCCAGCTTCCCAGTCTGATGTGCTCGCTTTTCAGCCTATTGTCCATGTGCCTGCCTTCCAGTCTGATGTGCCAGCCTCCCATTCTGATGTGCCAGCTTCCCAGTCTGATGTGCCAGCTTCCCAGTCTGTTGTGCCAGCTTCTCAGACTGATGTGCCCGATTTCCAGCCTATTGTCCCAGTGCCTGCCTTCCAGCCTGATGTCTCAGTGCCAGCTTCCCAGACTGATGTGCCAGCTTCCCAGACTGATGTGCCTGCTGCCCAGCCTGAAGTGCCCATGCCTGCTGCCCAGCCTGATGTGCCTGCTGCCCAGCCTAAAGTGCCCATGCCTGCTGCCCAGCCTGATGTGCCTGCTGCCCAGCCTGATGTGCCCGTGCCTGCTGCCCAACCTGGTGTGCCCGTGCCTGCTGCCCAGCCTGAAGTGCCCATGCCTGCTGCCCAGCCTGATGTGCCTGCTGCCCAGCTCGAAGTGCCCATGCCTGCTGCCCAGCCTGATGTGCCTGCTGCCCAGCTCGAAGTGCCCGTGCCTGCTGCCCAGCTCGAAGTGCCCGTGCCTGCTGCCCAGCTCGAAGTGCCCGTGCCTGCTGCCCAGCTCAAAGTGCCGTGCCTGCTGCCCAGCTCGATGTGCCCGTGCCTATTCTTATTTCACTTTACATGCGTTTTGGTTTCCTCTTTGCAGTCCACACAATCTGGTCACACCTGTTCATGACAGTTCACCAGGTTTTACCAGGTGGATGTGAGATCTCAAAGGGAGACTGTTTTTGGCCACAGCGTGTTGCAGGCAGCTTTATAGTCTCAGGCCCGTTGGGCTTAGGGATAATGTGTTCCCCCCCTCAGATGCATTGCTTTAGGACATCCCACATAGTCATTATTATGGTGCTCTGTGTCCCGTGATGTACAATAAAGAAAAATGGATTTTTAAAACAGCTTACCTGTAAAATCCTTTTCTTGAAGTACATCACGGGACACAGAGGTCCCTCCCCTCTTTCTGGGATCGTCATTGCTTGCTACAAAACTGAGGTGCTTCCGGTATAGGAGGGGTTATATGGGAGGAACCGTCTTACTATTGGTTGCCAGTGTCCAATCACCTGAAGGTAAGCGTATAACCCACATAGTCATTATTATGGTGCTCTGTGTCCCGTGATGTACTTCAATAAAAGGATTTTACAGGTAAGCTGTTTTAAAAATCCATTTTTTATACTATGTACACCACCAAAAGTGTAGTAGAAACTGTACACACTGTATTAGATACTGTGTACATCGCCTGAAGTGTATTAGAAACAGTACACCACCAAATGCACTGTAGATATAGGCTACACTGGATGCAGATTAGATAAAATAGTGAACTGAGGACAGTTGTGATTTTAGTGAGGGGTGAATGTAGCACCCTCTACCTAAAGTTAGGCGCTAGAGTAGTATTTTTCTAGCTGCAGGGCCCAGGTGCAGGTAAATTTAGACAGGCCTGTGTTTTCATTTCAGGCCTGGTTGTTTTGATCTGGGAACAGGAGTGTCAGTATAGTGGGGGGTGTGGCCACCTGTACTCTGGCTCAGAGATGCCTTCTCTGCTTTCAGATGGATTGTTCTGGAAGAGAGTTTGGACCTGAGACCTAAATGGCAGGCAGCTCATGTGAGGATCTCTGACCAATCATTAACTTGCATTGGCAGGGGGCAGGCCTCTCATATAAGCTGGGGTCACATGCTTCCAAGGAGGTGTCTGGAGTTCCAGGAAAGACAGCATGGAGTAGTGAGGTGCTGTTCTGGGCATCCCCATGCCAGGATGCACCATGCGCGGAGGAGGGATGGAGGAACCATCAGGAGGAAGCTAAAGATAAGGATCTTCATCTCTGCGGAGCACATCAAGCTGCTGTGACCGGGGGAACACAGGACTTGGATGTGAAGGAGATCCAGCAGAGGAAGAAGAGCAGCATTCTGTGACAGGGGACACAGAACTGTTCTGGAGGAGAAGGTCAGTGTAACATAAGAAAAGAAACTGGTCAGAGCAGTGTAGAATGCTGTGTGACCGGGGAGCACAGCATTGTTAAGTATGGACTGGCTGAAAGTAGTAGTCCGCTTTATTGCCATATGTCAGGCCAATGGGGAGAGATGCCGTGTCATCTCTGGCCTGGTATGCATATTGGTAATAACTTGCAAAGACTGGGTGACTGTCCGATTCATAGAAGCTAGAGAAGGAAGCTGTGTGCACCCCTAGTTCTTTGACTCATAAGACAATATCACTCTGGTTTACCAATGGGAATTATGCAGAGTGATTCCTTTTGTTTGTTCTTTTGGAAGTGAAGCTAGTAACTCAGTAACTAAGAAGTAAAGGATTTGCACAAGGAAAAGAATCAACAATCAATAAAGAAGCTAATGCACAGAAATACAAAGCTACAAGGCCAAGGCCACATGTAATTCCAAGAATGTGCTGTATCTTGGGCATCTCATATTTTCCTTTTCTCCCATCCAAGTTTTACCCCACAATAAAAGCAAAAAAATGGATCAAAAGGACTGTTCATTGTCTTTAAAATGGTGAATGGGGGGTTGGCAGTAGGGTGATTGGTGGATGCTAGTAACCAAATCAGCAGCCCTCACCGGGGGTACCGCTATATATATATATATTCAGTTATTGGCAGTGTATTTGATATATATATATATATATATATATATATATATATATATATATATCAAATATACTGCCAATAACTGAATAACCTGTCTGATTAATCTAATTCAAGCTATCTCTCTGTCCACGCCAACAACACTACACACGGTCGCCGTGTAAGCAGCCTTATATAGTGTGGGGCATGGACTTAGTCCCCCTGAGCCATGATTGGCCAAAGGCACCCTGCCTTTGGCCTATTATGGCTCTCTTGGCAGAGCGCACTGTGATTGGCCAAAGCATGCAGGTCAGATGCATGCTTTGGCCAATCATCATACAGCAATGCACTCAAATTTGCCGCAAACGACCCATAGTGTTCACTATTCGGCGAACGGGTGAACACCCAATGTTCGAGTCAAACTTATGACGAACATCAAGCTCATCCCTTGTCCTGGTTTTAAAGGAATATGCACTTTAGACCCTTGTAGTGAAAGCAGTAGCACACCTCCTGTTTTAATGTGACACAGCTCTGGAAAAATGAGCAGAGGATGCACAGCAGACAGCAGCATTGTCAGTTTGGGGTGGGGTGGGTAAATGTAGGGCCATTTTTAAGGCAGGGCAAAAGGGGCAGCTGCCCTGAGCCCTGTCATTGTTGTGGGGCCCAAAGCAGCTTCCTCATACTTGCCAAATATCCTGGTTTAAATTCCCTCGTCCTTTGAGGTTTTAGTGCTGTGCTGTGTCCCAAAATCTCAGTGTGAAGTGCTGCTACTAATGCTGCCCAGCTCTGCCCTATTGTTGTGTACATATGACTCACCTGCAGACCCTGTGTTTAAATGTAAATTACCGGCATTCACGTGTAAATAGCGGTGACATTCATATGTAAATAGTGACGGCCAGCAGCATTGATATGTATATCATGCCCCCCTGAGGTCATATCCACAGTAATCTCTAGCAACCAATCAACAAGCAGAAATCATGTTCTGTAACCTCTAGCAACTAATCAGTGAGCCGTAATGTGTGCTGTAACCTCTAGCAACCAGTCAGTGAGCGGTAATGATACACTGTAACCTCTGGCAACCAATTGCAATAGCTGTCTGATCTGATTCAGTAAACTGATTTTGAGTCTAGCTGCTATTTATTGTATGTCTCAGAGCAGGTGGAGAGCGAAACTGCATGGGGGGCCACAAGAAAAGTTTTGCCCAGGGTCCAATCAATATTAAAGACGGCCCTGGGTAAATGTACTAGCAGATTTAGAGCCACTAACAAAGCCAAACTCCAACTCACACTTTATAATCAGTTAAAGTAAACTGTTTTTTTCCTTTCAACATAAAGGGTTTTGCATGATTAAATAAAAGCTGCCTAATATAATCACCCCTGCCAATATTAAGTGGCTTATCTAAATATTGAACCCTACTGACTAAGACTGGGATGCCATTAAAGTTCATGTGCGTGTAACGGCAGGTGTCCCAACAATTTTGACAATTTTGACAATATAGTAATATGACAATTAGTAAGCCTGTCATTCACGCTATGTATTCTATGGCTGCATGTTACCCACGCCTACATGTAAGGCTCCAGTGGCGCAATTTACCATGTACCAGAATTCCAAACAACAATGATGTAAGGACTCCTTGACCCTCAATAATGCCCTCTGCCAAGCATGAGGGTGGCACACATAATGTACTGCACTTATATTTACTTTTCATGACTATTAGGGGGTTGGTAAATCTGCTCCCTCTCATTCTACTCACAACAGGTCAACAGTAAAGGGCAGGGATTCCCCACACCGTTAGAGCAGAGGATCGTCCACATCGCAGATCCTGTTGACTTGTTAGATAGTTCACGAATCAGATGACATTCTTCTGGTGTCATATTTAGAAAACTAGCCCCATTTTTGTGATTCCTTGATTCGGTGAATAAATCAAATTTCATATCATCAGCTTTCATTAAAATAATACTTTGTAGTCCTGCTCAGGCAACTTCTATCCCCATCTCACAACCTGCACCTGCATTGTCATCGTGTCACATGGGATTCCTAAAAAGATACATCCATTGTTATTACCATGAGGGACCCTGAGAAATGCCATGCAGCCAAAGGGCCTGCTGGAGATCAGCAGCACTGGGATGCAGCAACAAATTAAAAAAGGTAAAACAATTGCTTTATTTTTTTTAAAAAGTCAGTTGTTTATTTTATTTAGTGGTTTGGATAACTAAATGCAATTCACCCAGGATTTATACTGACTTTAGGCACCCAGGGGATAGAGTATTTATTTATAGGCCTGACAGGTAAAATTATATTCATACAACATTATTATTATTGACATAAATTTTACATACAGTATAACATTGCCTGAAATGTCCTTATTTCCGTTTAGTTCCCCAAGGAAGTCACTTAAGTAGTAGTTTTAAACAATGATAATTTACCTTTCTTTAGCATATACAGAAAACCTAATAATTAAAAAAGTGTAATTCAGCTACTTGTATATGTAACAGAAATGCTTTAATTTCTGCATGAAAGACGTTTTGCCAAGTAAGCTTGGATAAAACATTTTTTCCTTATTAATATTTATTGTACCATCCCCTACTTCTGTGTTTTCATGCTGTAAAATATAATTTATTTTACTTTTCTTAACATATTCTTAGAGAGGTCTTCATGCTGCTATATATTCAGACACGCTTAGAGAATTAGTCCAGTCCGCAATGATCTGCTAATGCATGTGTATGTAAGATCTTGAAAGTGATTTATAGTTCATTAGAAGGAACAGTATTAGTATAGAATTTCCACATCTAATGCTTGGTATTGCCTCTTTGGGATTAACTTTTTAAGCAGTCTGAGGGTATTGCGGCAATAAAATGAAGTCATATTTCATAATACATCCTCAATTACGCTTTAGCGTAATCTTGAAACCACAATGTATTCTTACAAATCTCTGACAAATTATGTATGTGACTTTGAGAGAAGTTCTGTACGTAAAGTAAAATTATGGTCTGAATTTCTGATTACTTCTGTACTGTATAATATTACCTCCCTTAAAGGCATACACCAATCAGACATGGAAATGTTTAAAAGAGCCTGTCAAGATAGAAATGTCGGAACTGCCATTGCTGAATTTTTCAGTGGTCATCTGAAGTCTGACAGTATTTAGTCTTTCAGATGATTTGGGAACACTGTCTTCTTTTTGAGTATACAGAGCGTAAGGTCAGGCAGTTGACAGGACAGCAACTATCAAACTTCAGATGACCTCAGACCCTCTGACGAGTTTGCTAAACTGTCAAGCTTGGATAACGTAAGACAAAGCTAGATAGGGGTCTGTGTCAAATGGCTTTTGCTTGTTCCAAACTAATTTTACTTTCCTGTAAAGCCTATATCAATATATAACTCACTTGAATCAGTTCAAGTGTAGGTCTAATGCACCTCTCAATGAATTCTGATTGATCTTAGAAGATCTTCAAACTTGTGTTAAACTGATGCCAATGATGCAAACCCAAAGCCCATTGACACAGGCCCTAAAGGTGGAATAACAATTTTTCATAGGTAAGTTTCTCCAGGTATAATAATTAAAAACAACATTCCGATTTATGCAGAAAGCCCAATTAATTCAGTTGTCTTTACTGGTTCTCTTCACACACTCTCTAGTAACCCAGTGCTGCCTCATTCACACACACTGAAATATGATGGAAGGATGGATACCACATAAATATGCAAGATGAGGGTGCAATAAATCATAAGTGATTTGGATGTGTCTTGAAATATCAGTTAGTGAGTAATGCCCTGTACACACGACCGGTTTTGCCATCGGAATAAACTCAGACGGAGTTCCGCTCAAGCACACTGTTACACCAAAGTCCGACCGTCAAGAATGCGGTGACGTACAACACATACATTGTGACTAAAAAAAGGAACTTCAATAACCCTTTGGGCTCCTTCTGCTAATCTCGTGTTTATCTTGTGTTAGTAGAAGTTTGGTGAGAGACGATTTGCGCTTTCAGCTTTCGTGCTTTTCAGTCTGTTACTGCTCTTCAGTCTGTGCTTGTGGGTTTGTATCTGCTTTTCAGTGCGTGTAGTCAGTTCGCATCTGTTTCTCAGTGTGTTTTTGTCTGCTCGTTTCTGATTTTCAGCTCGCTCCTCACAGGCCTTGCTGTTATTCTATGCGTTCTGTTAGTTCGTTCTGACCAACTGACCGTTTTGAAGCCATGTTGTGGGTACGTACTCGTCGTAGAGTTTGTGCTGTGTGGGGGCTTGGTGTTGGGGTTCTTGCTTTGCCCCAAGCCCAGTCCATGAACAGGGTGAGGAGGAGTTCATGGACCAAGAATTGGTTACTCCAGCATGACCAATTCTCTCATATGCCTTTGCTTCATGAGATCCAGGAGAATAATCCTGATGATTTTAGGAACCTTCTCAGGATGACGGACCCCATTTTTCACCGTCTGTCAGCTTTGCTGACCCTTTATATTAGCAGGCAGGCCAGATGCAAGCGGGAAGCCATCACTCTGGAGCAGAGGCTAGTCACCACATTGCGGTACTTGGCGACTGGGAGAAGTCTGCAGGACCTCAAGTTCTCAACAGGCATCTCCCCCCAGGCTCTGGGGATCATTATCCTAGAGACCTGTTCTGCTTTCATTCAGGTCCTGCTAATGTTTGCTAATGTATTGTATTTCTTTCATCATTCCCTAATTACCATGATTGTAATATGCTGTGAATGTCCCCTTTATCCTCATGCATGCTGGAAGTTTTTAATGCTCCTTTTTTGTCCTTCATGCATATTTGCCTTCACTAACCTCCCCAGCATGCTATCTTGGGCCCAAAAACACCTAGCCTAGTCACTTAACAATTTATTTTGTCAGCTCCATTGTAGTGCTTTACCTTAAACACCCCCTGAAATGTGTACAAATGTTATTTGTGTCCTTAAATTCAGGCAGAGTGCCAGAGGATTTTTTTGGGTCCCAAACTCATTTAGAACCCCCCCTAAAATGTTTACAATGGGCCATCAGAGGGGGTGAGGAATCTGATAAGTGGACCTTATCTTTTTGTCTTTAAATATTCCTTAAAATAAATGTTATACTGATGTTGGCCAAGAATGTTTTTGTGTAATCTGCTTGCAATATTATGTGTAAAAGTACTAATATTTTTTTTTTCTGGTTTGACTCCACAGTTTCCTACAACGCCACAGGAATGGCAGACTGTGGCCTCCCATTTTGCCGACCGTTGGGACTTTCCCAACTGTGGAGGGGCTATAGATGGGAAGCACGTCCACATCGTGCCACCACCCCATTCGGGGTCTTACTATTACAATTATAAGGGTTTTAATAGTATATTGTTGATTGCGGTGGTGTAGGCACAATAGTTTCTCTATGTGGACGTGGGGAAGAATGGCCGGATGTCGGATGGAGGAGTCTTAGCCCAGACCGAGTTCTACCAACGTCTCCAGACTGGTGGCCTGGCATTGCCACCTGCTGCGGACAATGTTGAAGGACTCACGTTCGTCTTTATTGCTGATAAAGCATTTGGTCTGGGCAAGCACCTGATGAGGCCATTCCCCCAGAGGACCCTCACCCCAGAGGGGAGGCTAGCCAGAGCCTGAAGAGTCATTGAGAATGCCTTCAGGATAATGGCCAGCCGGTTCCGCCTGTTTCTGACAGCAATACATATGGCGGACTACAAAATCTGATAAAATCTTAAATTTTCTTTATTGCTTGTGTTTTTTTAGCTGTCTCCTAGGTTCTCCTAGTGCACTTGTAGTGCCAAGTGGATTTTCCTTTAGTAAATAAGCCCCATTGTCACTGTATACACAAAATTACTTCCAAAACTGGTATTGAACATTGAAAGAAGAAGCCACACATTGTTGATTCTCAAACTTTTTACTCTGTGCACATTCACATGTGTGTTATAAAATTTTGTTGTAAAATAATATTTTTTTCTCAAGTTTTTTTTCCAATTTTTTTGGTATAAATAGGCATGTTTCAAAACATAACATACACAACTCTGGAACTCACAAAGTTCAACGTATAAAAACTGAAGGCAATATCAGACATTATAGTGTCAAAAATTTCTTGATATTGCCTTCATCAGATGGAGTGATGTCACCCCTGTAAAAGCCAAATTTTGAAGATGCACACAATTTGGGAGTCAAAATGGGTATTTCCCTCCTGATCCCATGCCTAATGTCAACATGTGCTTTCTCCCATCATGGGGGATCAATGGATGTGTTTTGGGGGTGCAACCCCTTCCTCTCACCTACTAGAGTTACAAGGAAGGGGTTGCACCCACAAAACGCATACATTGATATCCCCTGATGGCAGATGTTGACACACCTTGTGCATCTTCAAAATTTGGCTTTTAAAATGTACAAATATTTTTCGTTTAGTCCAAAACAAAAAAAATGGTGACATTTGGAAGATATTTAGATTCTCCCCAACACATCAATTATGTCCTTCATTTGTTGTTCAAGAACATTGAGTTTATTCCTTATGATGTATATTTCACGATTCCACACCATGATGTTCTGGATTAGCCTTTGTGCACTGTCAATTGTGAAATGTTGAGCTTCTCTTCCACAACAAGCACATCACCTAAAAATTTGAGTAAAAACATGTATTATAAATATGCAGGCATGCATATATTACCTGAAGCTGGGATGTCAGACACTGACCTGTTGTGGTGACAAGTTCACCCACTTCCTCCACCTCTCCTTCCACCAGATCCTTGAAGTGTGGTGTTATGCTGTGTTCCCCTCATTTCTGAGGTGTGGGGTTCCTGGTGTCCTCTGAGTGGTGTCCTCCAAGTCTTTTCTCCCCTATGAGAATGAAACAAAAGGTATATTTAGCACACAAATATTTAAGGCCAGAAATATGAATATGAAACATTGCTTCAAAGTGAGGTACAATTGTCTGTTTTGGCAGCGTTCCAAGCTGAAGACATGATTTTTTACCTTACCAAAGCTGGAATACTTACCTTTTTGTGACAATTTTCAAACATGGAGACCAAGTATCCACTGGAGCACCTGTGTGGGACACCTTAAAAAGCTTGTTCTTGTGTCCCACACTAGTGCTTCTGAGTCCAGATGTGTAAACAGCTGCTGATTGTCCTCTCCTTACATTACACTGAATCAAGCTTGCATTTCATTCTAGTTACAAACACATCTAGACAGCATGTACAAAACTTATTTTTATACTGTAACAAGCCCCTGCTCCCTCGGTTCCACTCTCCCGACACTCCTCTGCTGCTATAGAATCAGATTGCAGATCGCAACATCTGATGGTTCGGTCATCCGATTCTCTGGGACTAGAACTACAGCTATGTGCCGTTGTAATCCAGTTGTGTAGCTCAGAACAAACACCAGACAGGCTGTATGTAAGTTCAAACAGGAATCTATTTTATTAAAAGGAATACAGGCTCTTTTATACAGTAAAAGAGGAGGTGCATACCTCCTGCTCATATTACTCTGAACATACACCTGTGACCAGAAACCTAATTAACATGGGCTAATTAACTAATCCCTTTAGACAGCCTAGATGACTCAGTCATGACCTTTAGGCCAAACTGGCCGTCTTGTAGCACAGAAAACCCAATCAACATTATCACAAATCAACACCGAACTCTTATTCACACAATAGCAGAGTTAATTAACACAAACAACAATGGAGATCTAATGACTCTTAGATCCCATACTAGACTTATTTACAATACACATTCTAGCAGGCAACAGACAGACAGTTGGAGTTAATGACACCAGCATCTCCTCACAGGATGTGTCCCAACAGTATGAATCAGTCTTATCAGCAGGGGGGCTGCTGGAGGAATCCCCCCTCCCTCTATAGGGACATCCCAAATGACCACAGCAAAGAATCCACAACAGAATGAGACAACATACAATATATACATATATACACGACTGAGTCTGATTAGTACAGATCAGACTGGATTTCTAATTCACCTTGCAGAGTATTGTTCACTTAAAATCCAGGGCCCATAATCTGTTGGCAAGAGGCTTTCGTTCAGTCCCCTCCAATAGCCTCTGTCCCGGGTGAGTCTGTCACATTTCTCCCCCATCAAAGGCTGACTAACAAGGTCCCAGACCTCCACCTTGTCTGGACATGCGTTAGTCAGGCAGAGTGAACTCACATAGTCTTCCCGCATGATCTCCTTTCTTGGCTGCAAGGAATAGTTGATCTCAGTAGGTGTGGGGCAGAGGTCATTTACTCTCTGTCTGGCTGTCAGCGCTTCAGCTGGGTGGTGTTTACCATAGCATGGCTTGGCCTGTTGCTGGACAGAGGGGCCCACTGTCCCAATTACCTGAAGCTGAGAAGAAACTGTAGGTGTGAGGCAGAGGCCAGCAGCGCTCTGCCCTGTTGCCAGTGATTCAGCTGGGAGTAGCAGCTCTACTACATCAGCTTGTCGCCGGAGAGAGGGGCCGACTGCCCCGGCTCCCTGGATCTCCACAGTTATTGCCGGTGCTGGGCAGAGGTTGGTAGCACTCTGCCCTGTTGCCAGCACTTCTGTTGGGGACTTCACACCCTCTGCTCTGGCTAACCGTTGGGGCAGGGGGCTGGATTCCTCCATTCCTAAACTGTGCAGCTGCCATTGGGGAGGTGAGCCAGCTACTTCCTGTTCCATTCCCTCATCTGGCTGCTGGGACGACATGTCTGTGGTACTGTCTCCCAGGTGCATGGATCTTTGCTGGGGAGGAAAGGCCACTTCCTCCACCCTGGCCAACTGTTGAGGAGGGACAACACACACCTCCTCTCCCTTCTCCCCCTGTATCTGCTGCTGGGAAGTAATTGCCACCTTCTCACCCTGAGCCTCTGAAACTGCCACAGGTGTGGGGCAGAGGTCTTGGACCCTCTGTCCGATTGCCAGCACTTCTGCTGGGGGTTTGCTAGGTGGTTCCTCCTCTACAGAAATGTCTATTAAATCCCCAGTCTCTGGAATTGCTAAGTGTGGGGCAGAGGTCTTGGACCCTCTGTTCAGTTACCAGATCTTGAGCTGGAGAAGTTTGTTGTAACTCCACAGATACTGCTGTTGGTGCTGGGCAGAGCACAGTGAAGTTTGGCCCTAATAACAGCTCTTCTTCTGCTGGAGGCTCACCAGGTTGTTCTTCCTCAGCAGAAAAGTCTATCAAATGCCCTTTTCTCTGCAACTGGTGTCTGGGGATAAAGGTTAACCATCTCCTGTCCCTGGAACCCAGAAGATGCTATCAGTGCTGAGCAGAGGTTAGCAGAGCTCTGCCCCGTTGTCAGCACTTCAGCTTTGGGGATAGCGATATCCAGATTTTCCACTGCCGATTCTCTGGCATTCTGCTGGACAGGCACATTCCTCCATCCAAGATAATCCAATGCAGAAACAGGTTCATCAAGGTCAGTCAGCACTTGCTGCATCCGCCATAAGACCTCCACCTCCATAGCTGCGGGGGCCGGTTGGGAAAACACACTGTTACTCTGCCACATTGTCAACTCTTCAGCCAGGATTTCAGAGTTGTCAACTGGTATTTCTTGATAGTCCCAGGCAAAGGGAGCCCCACCCTGCTGCTGACCAGAGTCTAGCAGCTGTCTGTAAGCCATCTCAAGCTCCCATTCCTGAATGACCAGAAACTTAAAATCTTCCTGTGTCCAGTGCACTTCCGAGACATTCAGTCTTCGCTCTCTGTGCTCCATTATTTCCTCCAAACGCCACTCCCGATCACTCCCAAAGTCAGGGTCCCTGGACAGCCTCCAGTACAACAATCCCAGGCCATCATAGTCAAAGCCTTCCGTGGGGCTGTCATCCGCTGTCCACGGGCACACTTGGGCTACATACCACTGGAGGGCTCTGTAGCTCTCGTCCAACCGCATTTCTGCCCGGATCAGCCTGCTTAACTCAGCTGTCCACTCCTGGTTCGGCTAATCCCCCAATAACAGCATTCGCACTTCATACTGCGACCAGTACCTTACATGGATGGAGGGGAGAACTTTTCCCTGGTTTCGCAGCTCATGGGCTAGCGCTTCCTTCCAGACTTCGCAGCAGATAGAATCAAACCATCCTAGCAGGACCTGCTCTGATACTGGTCCTCTGTGCTGTATCTGCATCTCTCGCAACTTCCTTCTGAATTCCTCTTCCATGGTGGCTGGTATCTGTACCTCTCCTCTCCTGCTAAATGGACCTTGAATCCAGGTGATGGTTTGGATGTGTTCACGGCAAGGAAGCATGATCCCACCGGTCCCTCCCGGCTCTCAAGTAAATCTTTCAGTGTGGCTCTTCTGCAGGCTGGTTTGGAGTGTCCTAGTAACTGGAGAGCAAATCCCACGCGGCTGCCAACCAAAGTAACGAGCCCCTGTTTACTCGGTTCCACTCTCCCGACACTCCTCTGCTGCTATAGAATCAGATTGCAGATCGCAACATCTGATTGTTTGGTCATCCGATGCTCCGGGACTAGAACTACAGTTATGTGCTGTTCCAATCAAGTTGTGTAGCTCAGAACAAACACCAGGCAGGCTGTATGTAAGTTCAAACAGGAATCTCTTTTATTGAAAGGAATACATGCTCTTTTATACAGTAAAAGAGGAGGTGCATACCTCCTGCTCATATTACTCTGAACATACACCTGTGACCAGAAACCTAATTAACATGGGCTAATTAACTAATCCCTTTAGATAGCCTAGATGACTCAGTCATGACCTTTAGGCCAGACTGGCCATCTTGTAGCACAGAAAACCCAATCAACATTATCACAAATCAACACCGAACTCTTCTTCACACAATAGCAGAGTTAATTAACACAAACAACAATGGGGATCTAATGACTCTTAGATCCCATGCTAGACTTATTTACAATACACATTCTAGCAGGCAACAGACAGACAGTTGGAGTTGATGACACCAGCATTTCCTCACAGAATGTGTCCCAACAGTATGAATCAGTTTTATCAGCAGGGGGGCTGCTGGAGGAATCCCCCCTCCCTCTACAGGGACACACATCCCAAATGACCACAGCAAAGAGTCCACAACAGAATGAGACAACATACAATATATACATATATACACGACTGAGTCTGATTAGTACAGATCAGACTGGATTTCTAATTCACCTTGTAGAGTATTGTTCCCTTAAAATCCAGGGCCCATAATCTGTTGGCAAGAGGCTTGCGTTCAGTCCCCTCCAATAGCCTCTGTCCCAAGTGAGTCTGTCACATATACAAATAAGCATGACCAAATGTATTTAACCTGTATCTTCCCAAAACATTGTATTTAATGAGCGAACAATGTTTCCTACGACCGATTACTGTGCCCACGAACATGAAAGTCGCCATTTTAAACTGTACAACACTGAAGAAAAGCACATGGAGCAGCATGCAAGTATAATAATGATAGGAACACACGACAAGTACTTACTTTTTAGAAGCACACTCTTGATTCTTCTATTCTGATCCTGCTCCCTCAGTTTCAGGTCTGACCAGCGTTTCCTCAATTGCTCCTTGGATCGTCGTACCCCAAAATTCCTGTGCAGACTCTTCACAACTTTTAGTCATGATCTTGGCTTTTCTCTCATTAGGGTTGGTGTACAGTCCATGCTTCCCATCATAGTCGTTCCTCCTCAAGATGTCCACCATCTCCACCATCTCTATAAAGGCCATATTTGAGGCCTTAAATCTTCTATTGGGATAAGATTATGAGAGTTTAGGTTGACATTAATTATTTTGTCTTGTGTATTGTGTTACAGCAAATATGAAAAACTTTAAGGACCCAGAATTCATGGTCAGTTTCATAGACAGGTACAGGAAGATGAGGAATTTGTGGGAGGTGAAACACAGCTTATATTATAATAAACAAGCTAGGAGGTCAACGCTGGAGAAACTTCTGGAATTTGTGAAGACTCGGGTTCCCGATGCAACCATCGTGTTCTTGGAAAATAAATTTGGGATCTTGAGGAATATGTATAAGAAGGAGCATAATAAGATCCAGAAATCACTCAGATCAGGAGCAGCAGCAGTGCAAGTGTATGTACCCAGGCTGTGGTACTTCAACAAACTGCAGATTCTGGATGACCAGACTGAAGCCAGGGAATTACTTTGTACCCTTCCCTGCGGCCTTCCCTCCACCCTTCCCTCAACCCCAGCAGAGGCTGACGAGGAACATCCTGGGCCTTCCATCCTGGAAGAAGTGGATGTGCCCAGCTGGAGTCAGGTATATTATTTTTATACATATTTATTGTCATAATATTAATGATGTTAACTAGATGTTATAATTGATAACAAATGATTAAAAAAAAAGTGATTTACATATCAATAGACAGTAGTGGCCAAAAATGTTTGGGACAAGAATGAAAAATGCTGGGCTCAGAATGATAGTCTTTTCTATTTATTAACATTCAATTTGCAAGTCATGAGCTGAAAATTGTGTGTGATTTATGAACCAAAAACTAAAACTATGTCCCTTTTTTATACACAGGATGAGCTCAGCTAGGAGGAGGCCATGCCCAGTGTCAGCCAGGAGGTGGCTGTGCCCAGTGTCAGCCAGGGGTGGCCGTGCCCAGTGTCAGCCAGGAGGTGGGTGGGCCCAGTGTCAGCCAGGAGGTGGGTGGGCCCAGTGTCAGCCAGGAGGTGGGTGGGCCCAGTGGCCTCACCCAATCTCAGGTGCCTCCCCTCCGCCTTACAACAAAAAGGTTCAGTAAGGGGACGATCACAGAGAAGGCAGCACTGGGCCTCATTAAGGAAGCAAGTGATGTCATCAGAAGCCCCCCCGACGCTAAAGAGGCCTATGGCTGCTATATAGCCACTAGATTGCAGAAATTGGAGGAGGGCCAATGCTTCCTCTGTGAGAAAATTTTTGCTCAGGCCCTTCAGAATTTCCAGAACAAACCAAAATACTGCCTGTATTCAGACCTTGCAGGAACAACTAGAGATTGCTACCGCTAAGATTGATGACCTTGAAAACCGCAATCGAAGATACAATTTTAGGGTCAGGGGGCTCCCTGAATCCTACAAGGACATTCCTGAAACTATAAAATCGTTTATTAAGGATCTGCTCCCAGACACCCCACAGCACAGGCTTGAGCTGGATCGGGCCCACAGAGCACTCCGGCCTCCTAGAGCTGACGACCTCCCCCGTGACGTTGTGGTGAAACCACATTTCTTCTCAATCAAAGAGGAGGTAATGAGGAAATCGAGATCCATGTCTGAAATCGTTTATCAGGGACACCGTCTGCAAATATTTGCTGACTTATCCCCCTCGACTATACAAAAAAGGAGAACCCTAAAGCCACTTCTCCAAATCCTGATGGACAGAGAAATCAAATACTGGTGGCTCTTCCCGTTTCAACTCAAATTGCTCCACAAAGGCAAGGCATATACTTTCGGATCCCTGCAGGAAGGAGAAAAGCTTTTTCTTCAATTAGGCTTCATCAACCAGGACCCGACTGCACGCAACACAGGAAACCAACCCAACGCAGCAAAGAGACATTTGCCCACGAGTCCTCTAAATCCGGTCTGGGAGAAAGCAAGAACCAAGAAGTCCAAGGAAACTAATCCTCCATGATCTCCAGTCTCTGCTTTTTCTTTGGAACTCAAATCCATTGACTGCCACTCATTTTCGGTAGCCCCTTTTGTTTTTTTTTTGTTTTTTTGTTTTTTTTCTTTTTCTCCCTCCCCTCTCTAGCTGTTGGCTGGGGGGGTGGGGTCTCCCCGTTTGTGACCCCCGAGATGAGTGTCAAGTTGGAACACCCCTACGCCTCTTTTGAGGCGATCTCGGGGGGCATGACCCTCGGAAACACTGTTAACCCGTGCGCTTCTCCATACACTGACTTTGAACTACGCCTTCACAGCCCTTGGTCGGTCCGGATGGGTGGGTGGAGGGAGGGTAGCCATCATACTAGACTGACCTTAGGAAATATTCCCACTATACCATACTGATTTTTGAGGCCCCCTCGTAGTGCCTCTCCCGGGCTGATTGGGCGTTCTCCCCAATTTCCCTTGCTATTCCAGGTCCCTTCGCACAGTTCTAATACTTGTTTCTTCTTTGTTTAGTCTGATTGATAGTATATCATCCTGTACATCTCATCCTCCAAGCTTTACTTACAGTGAAAGCTCAACTTTGATGAAGGTTGAGGTGTATGGGTCGGGTTAAGTGCCTTTTTCAAGGAATTACTTCTTACATACTCTATTAAGAGGTTCCTCTGCTGGGGCGGCGTTCATGCCCCCCTCTCTGCCTAGTGGTATCTGGTACCACTAGGCAGCCTATTGGTTCTGTCCAGCTGCCACTGGACAGAACCAATCTCTACCTCATGGAGAGATTTTGCTGTGACCCTCACTTCGTGATGGAGGACTCTGTCCCCTCCATTCTCCGGGGATCTCCCTTGCTCCCTGTCTTTCCTCTTTACCTTCCCATTTTCCTGTTCTGCTTATATTCTAACTTGCTTTCTACCACAGGAGTCGACTGGGGGGACTACCTTAGACTTTTCCTGCTGCTCACACATCTCTCGACCCATTGTTCGACGAACCTTGGAATCCGTGGACACAGGATGGTGAGTGTTGTTGATTGCTCAGCCTTGCTCTTACCTCTGCTCGATGACTAATGTCACACCTGTAAACGCAGCCCTCAAAATTGTATCCCATAATGCCCAAGGTCTGAACTCCCCGTCCAAAAGACGCAAAATCTTTCAATTCCTACACTCCCAAAAAGCAGATGTGATCCTTCTACAGGAAACTCACTTTCCCAGAAGTTTCAACCCTACATTCATCCACTCCAAATTCCCCTTCTTTAAACTTGCCAATGCTGAGCACAAAACAAAGGGTGCAAATTTTCCCCCAAATCTGAATTTAGGGACCCAGACGGGCGCTACCTTCTCTTGGTGGGGGAATTAGACAACCAATTATACTCTCTAATCACGTATTATGCTCCCAATAGGGGCCAGTTAGCCTTCTTTCAAAACATGTTTACAACATTAACGCCACTATTGGAAGGCACAGTGATTTATGGAGGCGACTCTAACTTGGCCTTTGACCAGGGCATGGACAAATCACGTCCCCTGGGCAAGTGCCTCATTAGACCGACAAAGCAGAGTTTACGCTTAGCTAAACTTATCTTCCAGCAGGGACTAATAGACATATGGAGGGAAGTAAATCCTACCTTGCGAGACTACACACACTACTCTAACCCCCATAGGTCCTTCGCAAGAATTGATCACATCCTTATAGCCTCAGCTTCCATTCCGCTAACGCACAGGGCATATATAAAAGACGTAGTCTGGTCGGACCACTCGATGGTGATTCTTGTTCTTCAGCGCCCAAGGGGCCATATTCCTGCCCGAAGATGGAGACTTAACGAGTCCATCTTGAGTGACCCGATCAGAACGAAAGATATCGAAACTAACATTCGTAACTATTTCCTCATTAATGACACAGCAGACACTAGCCCCTCTTGTCTCTGGGCGGCACATAAAGCAGTGATAAGGGGACACCTAATCCAATTAGCATCTCAAATTAATAAAGAAAACAAAACAGACATAGAAAAACGTAGATAGGGACTATACAGCCTAATTAAACAACACAAAGCGGACCGAAATTCTGTTTCTATCACCCAGCTAGATGCAGCACGCACGGCCCTAAACCTCGCCTTAACTACTAAGGCTGAAAAATGGCTTAGGTGGACCAGAAACAGATTCTATAGCAAGGGCGACCAAATCGGTCCTATGCTTGCAGGCAAATTATCCCCGAAATTCCGTTCTCCAGCACTGCCAAAGATCAGGATTCAAGGTGGCTCTCTGTCCCAAAACCCTCAACGAATAATGGGGGAATTCCTAAACTTCTATAAATCCCTATACAGTAGCGGAACCAGCCCCACTCCAGAGGCTATGGACCTCTTCCTAAAAGGCATACAGATTCCCAAATTAGAAGCTAGGCACCGCCAGAGTCTGGACTCTCCTATTTCGGCCGATGAAATTTGCACAGTCATTAAAAACCTGAAATCACACTCAGCCCCAGGCCCAGATGATTTTTCCACGCCATATTACAAATCATTCTCTACTTTACTCGCCCCATACATGGCTAGATTCTTCAATGCTCTTAGGAAAGGGGACCCCCTCGATACCTCATTTAACACGGCCTACATCACGGTCATCCCCAAACCAGATAAGGACACCAGCTCGGTCAGCAACTACAGACCAATATCTCTCATCAACAATGATCTAAAGATTTTGACTAAAGTCCTAGCTGACCGCCTGGCTTCCTTCATCAGCATTTACATTAATAAAGACCAAGTGGGCTTCATACCGGGGAGACAAGGTCCTGACCAAATACGAAGAGCAATAGACATAGTATCTCTCATCAACTCCAACTGGGATGGGGACGCGTCCAGGCAGGGATGTCTTCTATCTCTGGACTTACAAAAAGCGTTCGACACTGTCTAATGGCCCTACATTTTCAAATTACTGGGGATTCTTTTCTCAATATCATTCACGCATTATACTCAACCCCCTCAGCTCAGGTACGTCTGCAGGGGTTTTACTCAGACTCCTTCCCCATATCTAGAGGTACAAGACAGGGATGCCCACTCTCCCCGTTGATCTTCGCCATAGCGATCGAATCCCTGGCGATCGCCATCAGAAACAACCCTAACATTCATGGTATTCAAAGTGGCTCCAGATGTCATAAATGCGCATTATTTGCGGACGACATCTTACTATTTGTATCTTCCCCGCTGACATCGCTCCCCAATATTTGCCGTCTCTTGGATGATTTTGGGAAGATCTCAGGCCTCAGGGTCAACTACGACAAATCCCAGGCGCTTAATATCAATATCCCAGATCCTCTCCTGGCCAGACTCAGGGACAGCTTTCGGTTCTCATGGAGTGATTCTTCCATATCATATTTAGGGATACAGCTGACTCCTAAGACTGAACTCCTTTATCAAGCCAATTTTCCCCCGCTTTATAAAAAATTGGAGGAGGACCTATTTCGTTGGTCCAGGCTGTCCCTGACCTGGCTAGGCAGAATCAACACAATCAAGATGACACTACTTCCCCGCATTCTGTACTATTTCAGAGCTCTCCCAATACCGGTCGATAATACCCATCTAAAACGTTTACAGGCCAACATTATTAAATACATATGGGGTAAAGGGGGACACAGATTCTCCAAAGCGATCCTGTTTAGACCTAGGTCAGAGGGCGGCTTGGGCCTACCGAACCTAATCTGGTACCTACAAGCGGCTCAATTAGCCCAGATCTCTACAGTCTACTCTCGATGGGAACATCCTGATTGGATACACATAGAGAGGCAAGCAGTCCCCCTCCACACCCTAGACTTCCTCCTCTGGAGTCCAAAGAAACTCAGACCCCCCATCCTTTCCCCAACACTGTCACATTCCTTCGCTTTATGGGACAGACTGAAAAGCAACAACCGCTTAACATCCCCCACGACACCACTACAGCACCTGTTCTACAATCCCGACTTCCCCCCAGGTCTCAATATTACTGACTTCAAATGGTGGCTCGACAAGGGGATGTACAGAATAGGACACTTCCTGAGACCTTCGGGTCCACTCTCTAAAGCTTTTTGTGTCAGCAAACTTGATATGCCACAGTCGGAATCCTTTCGATTCTCTCAAATATCGAGCTACTTACACAATAAATGCAGATCTCTACCGGGTGGACCCCAGATGACTCCTTATGAAATATGGTGTGGCCAGGCCTGCGAGCAGAGGGGGGGCATCTCGGTGATTTACAAGGCACTATCCTCTGCACAGCTCAAGGCACCTTATATGCTGGACTGGGAAAAGGATCTTTCTAACAGTTGGCAGCTGGAAACCTGGCACAGGAACTTCTTCCAGTCTTACAAGGGCATTTTAAACACTGGTCTAATAGAAGCCAGCTTGAAAGTGCTCACTAGATGGTACCTGGTGCCCTCCAAATTAGCTTGCTTCTACCCTTCGGCTTCATCCCTCTGTTTTCGGGGATGTGGCCTGAGGGAAGACATGCTTCATACGTGGTGGACCTGTCCTAGAGTCAGATCATTCTGGCACAGGATTTTCACTTGGATTAGTAGAATAGCCGAAAGGCCTGTGCAGGCGTCCCCGCTGGTAGCACTCTTCAATTTCCCAGTAAGGGAGGTCCCCAGGACTACGCAACGCCTCATCTTCTTCATCATTCTAGGAGCTAAACTCACCCTAGCCAAAGCCTGGAAAAAATCCTCAGTCTCAACAACCCTAGCCAAAAGAAAGATCTCTTGGATCATGAACCAAGAAAAAATGTCTAGTGTGATTCTGGACAGCTCGGCCAAATTCAAACAAATTTGGGAACCAAGGGCGGAGTACATTGGCATCAAGCTTTGACTCTGTCCCAGGGCAGTCGCATCTAGATAGGTCTGATCCCCCCCAGTCGACTCTTACACATCTCTTTCTACCATTATCTCCTCCACCCTCTCTCCCCCTTTCCTCTCTTTCTCTTCTCTCCCTACGCCTTTCGTCCTTTTCTCTCCCCACCTTCGCTCCTTACTGATGGTAGTGGACGTTGGCCTGTTCTCCAGCGGCCACGACCTGGGCCTGGACTGAAGATCATTTTGAGTTTGCCTCCGATCCAGGCCCAGATTTAAACAGCCATAGTGGAGTCCATACTCCCTGTCTCCCAATTCAACTATTCTCATTCTCAACTATTTAGTTACTAATGTTGAACAGTTCCTGAAAGAGCTCTTTAATGACCGGTAGACATCAGATCAACTCATGCACCCACTGCGGTGAGCATAAATTTGGTAGACTCCGGGAATATCACATGCATTCTTCTTGGAGATTGGATAATTCTCTCTCTCTATTTGGAAAGATGTCGGGGGTGGGGAGGCCTCGCCACAGAGTGTTCCCATTTGGGGTGGCGGACCTCTTCCTCCCGACATCACCTACAACATATACATTATCTGATCATATGTCTTTTCTTGTTTACCATATGCAAAGCTCATGTCTAACTTCATTATCTCTATACTATGATGTTATGTACTCCAAAGCTTCATTAAGTTGATTGTCATGCGACTGTGTTGGTCATCTGTCTTACGCTGACTTCTAGATGTGGTCATGTTATGCTCTGTTTTCCCCTCATGCCTTTTCCTCTTTTCATGTTTTCTTTATTGAAAATAAAAATATATTGAAACAAAAAAAACAGATCTTGATGAAATAAAAAAAAAAGATGACTATAAAAAATAATTCTAAACATTATTATGGAGATCTGGCTTTAAAAAAATAAAAGATTATTCATGAGATCACGAGAAATTATAATAAATTTGTGAGAACTCTGTGTGAATATCAGCAGCAAAACAACTACATTATTCTAGCATTTTAAAGCACAAAAGAATACGCTGCATTAAAAGATCAAAGAATTTGCAGCGTGAGGAATGTGCTATCTCCATTACGAACGCTAGTTTTACCAGACCGATCGCTTCCATCTCGTACTTGCTTCAGAGCATGCGTCGTTTTTGGTGCGTCGGAACAGCATACAGACGAGCGTTTTTTCCGATAGTAATTTTTTCCGTCTGAAAAATATAGAACATGTTCTCTATCTAAGTCCGTCTGAATTTTCGACAGAAAAAGTCTGATGGGGCATACACACGGTCGGAATATATGATGAAAAGCTCCCATCTGACTTTTTCTGTCAGAAATTCCGACCGTGTGTACGCGGCATTAGGCTCCTTTCACATGGGTGCCATCCAGTCCTTTCAGCAGAGGCTAAATTAACAGATTCTCTTCTGAATCAGAGCAAAACATAATGGATGTCCCTTTTTGTCACATCTGTGTCTGTTAAGTGCTTAAAATCATTTAGTTACTGGAACTTTTAGGAACTTTTTAGGATTCATATTGGATCCAAAGGCAGTCCAATGTATACGTACTTGCATCAGTTTTCATACCTACCTCTGATTCATTACAATTGGGTCCAAAAAATTGAACCAGTTAGAGGAATACATATTTCATACTGGCTCTACTTGACCTGGAGCTGCCCTTTGCTTACAACCCAGCTCTTAAAATCTATTAATATTCCATAAATCCTGCCATGATAAAATTACAGTTGTAACACTCATTCACACAAATGTATAAGCGAATAGTAGTCTGGAGATCTAACACCCCTATATAAATATTGATGAAACCAGAAAAACTGGGATTGAAGGAGTGGTCACTGAACTATCATAAAACACTTTAGCATCCCCCCAGCACATTCCTCAGACCCTTTGATTGGTTATATAATTTATGTAAATGCCCTTCTCAGAGACCAGAGTGCTCAAACTGCATCCCTAGCTTGTGAGCTCTCAATATTCCATCAACATCATGGCAGAATGCTGAGTCATTACTGAGACCAGTGACTTTGTTAGAACTGGACTTATTCTGAGCAAATTGGACTCTGCAGAAGAGCCAAGAACAGGCAAACTATGTTAAAGTGCAACTAAACCTTCCTATCTGTTATCTCCAAAGACATCACCATTTTAGCCTCTATTTATATCTGTTGCTATGGTGTTGCACATGTGATCAGCTATGATGCCAGCCCTTTGGAGATTTAAATGTTTGGTTGGGAGCTGACATAAGCACACTGACAACTGTGACTGTGAGAATAACGTGTGCTGATATCCTGCAGAGCGGGTTTGACCAGAAATGTGGAGCTGCACAGAGGTGACTGGACTCAAAACTAAGTGAAAAAAACAATATTGTTTATTGTACATGGCACTAATGAAATGATGAAAAAAAAACAAAACAACAACAACATAAACACAGCAACCTAGACAATGTCAGTGACCCACCCAGCTAGCTAACTAACTATATATAAACGATAAACAAACCGGAGATAAGGGGAATCAGGCAAAGCAGGGCAGTGGGTACAGGGTGCAGTGGGTAAAATAGGTCAACAATGACAGGGCCATAATAGTAGTCAGGTTCATGAAAGCAGATACAAATGGCAGGCTCAAGCGGTTCAGGGGAAACATGTACAGGTGGCAGGATCAGGATTAAGATCACAGGTTTCCATGAACAGCAGAGTATGGACACACATTAAAAAGCTGAAGCTCTGTGAACATCCCAAGGTGGTGCTAAATACCCTCCCAGCAGCTAGCATCAGGTGGAATCCAATTTATGGAACCTGCAGGCTGCTAGTAGACACCCACTGGAGGAGACTGGTGCTACACCCTGAAGGTCCAAGGACCACAGTGCTAATAGCAGGTCCTATAGATCAGTAGTTCTCAACCTTGTCCTCAAGTACCACCAACAGGCCATGTTTTGGGAATTTCTCTTAGATAAAATAGCTGTCCAAAATACCAAGCCATTGCCTCTGATTTAAACCACCTATGCATGATAAAGGAAAACCTGCAAATGTGGCCTGTTGTAGGTACTTGAGGACAGGGTTGAGAACTACTGCTCTAGATCCTAACAGTAAAAATGATCACCAAAGGAATTAATGAAATGTAATTGCTTTGGGAAACAGTTAAATGGGTGGGTTTAGGTACCTTATTTTTTATTCCTATTTATTTTGGTGTTTTTATTGTTTTTTTTTTTTTGTAAATATTTTTCTTGCACCTTTTTTTTTCCTTACTGTAAAACAATGTTTTAAATTAGTTAAGCTGATTCTCTACATTAAAGAAAGATTAAAGAATGTTTTTTCTACCATATTGTAAACTCGGTTATCTTCCTGTCTGCATGGCAGTGCGTGTCACAGGTATGACCTAAAATTTAGAATTGTTACAGCAGGTACCTTGAATGGTTCACGTTTCTGTCAAAATATGTGGTGGCAGATACTGTTTGTGTGTGTAAAGGTTTACCTGTGAAATTAGCCGACTCCAGTGGGACTAACTCTCAATCTGCTGTAAAATCCATGTGCACAGTAAATGCCATAATCTCATTGGTATCTTCATAAAAAAGGGACTATGTGTGAGATACAGGTTGGTCCTCATTGCTGCAGATAACGGCACTCACACTATCATGTGAATGCTGTTTTCTGTGAATCCAGGCTATTGTAATGACATGCTTCAATGACGTGTGCCTATGACATTCTGGGCTCACAGGAAGTGGGTATAATAGTTCTAGGCATAATTCAATCCAGAAAAGGAGCAGTGGCCAGTGGCAGAGGAACATACCTTCATCACACAACAAACCGGAATTGGTTGTTGAATGAATGACCAAATGTCTATTTACATCCGCCTCCCCATAGAAAACAATGAGTTGTCTATTTGGGTCCGCGTGAAAAACAGACATGCGAAGCCAATTGGTGCACTGGTGTGAAAGGGGCCTATTACTTAACTCTAGTTAAATGATTGGAGTTCAATCTATTGACAAAAAATAATTGACAATAAAAATATTCATTTGCCGGCAAACAAGAAAAACGCTCGCACTTTTGGGATCGGGGGGACGCAATGACATCAGCACGTAGCTCTGCCCAACATGTTTAGTCACATATGATGTGTCTTCCAGGGCACATTTTACTTGTTTGCCGGCAAACAAATATTTTTAACCACAGCTATCCTATTACTTGTGGAATGTAAGTGTCGCGGTTATCTTGGAGATGATTAGAGGGATTTTGGGAACCTAGGCGGACCCCCCACATCCAGTGGGTACCTGGAACCATAGGAGGACCCCTCCATCTATATCACCCCATAGAGGGTTACTACTAAGCCTGTTTGACCTCTCTAGTGATAGAGGGTCCACATTATCTGGTAAGCGCCCCTATTAATAAGGTGGTGGGTGCCACAGAAGGATTCTTCACCTAATCATCTGATGGGGGAATATCTTATGTACTGTCTTTTGAGGAACACTTCAGTGTTTTATTTATATTTTCACAGATTTTTTCCCAAAACGTTTTTTTATTATAATTGTTTTTTTCCTTATATCACTTTATATTCATCACATGTTCTGTCATTCTTCTTAATATGTCACGTTATTTAATTTGTTTTCACATATTGCACTGATTAGCCCGACTATTTTAATTATTTTTTGTTTTGCACTATGATTATATCACATGGTTAGTCGCTGCTTTTGTTTACTTTATTACAGACTTTAGCGCAGGTTCTGAATTGGATTGTATCAAATCTATTGACAACAGTAGTGTTCAATGGAGAGGTCAATAATGGACCAAATAAAGATGAATTTGTAACTGCCCAATGACAACAGTAACTAAATCTCAGAGAAAAGGAAAAAAGTGTTGTACTCTTCTTCACCATTCTTCCCTGTTACGTCATCATTCTCTTTATTCTTCTGATGTTGTTCGTCTATTCTGATCCAGCTACATACTCAGATTCTTTTTGTTACCCTTGCCACTACTGCACAGTGAGTTGCATGAGTACATGGTTCTGCTTGCCCAGACTTTCTTAATTGAGCTGAAAAAGTTAGTGCAGTAGTGTAATAATGCATCAATATGCATGTAAGACACACAAAGTAGGTGATTTATTCTTTTATTCTTCCAAATCAAATACACTTTTGCAGACTGGTACTGACTAGTATTCCAGTGTTTTTCTTCTTCCTCAGTTTTTCTCCATCACATAGCTAATGTGACCCCAGCACTGACGGGGAGGGGCAGGGGAGAATGAAACAAGGATGAAGCACAGAAGACCAACATTCTCCTTATCAACTGATGATGTCAGGCCCGTACACATGATCTGACTTTTTGACAACAAACATGCAAATTTGCTGTTTTGGAGCAACATCCGACCGTGTGTATGCTCCATCGGACAAACTTTTTCTGTTTCCATCGGACTTTTGTTGGCTGTGCGAACACACAAACTTTCCGGCAACAAAAGTCTGATGGAGCAAAGTCCAATCTTGTGTAAATAAAAGCATCTGACTTTTGTACAAACTACAGTACGCAGCCGCAAGAATGTTTCCAGCGCGATCCAATCGCGCTGGTTCTCGGTGACAGGGTACTGTACATCTCGCGCTGGCTGCAATAGGAAAAACACATTTTCCTACTGTGGCGGATGCGAGAGGGAATTCCCCTCTGGGGGAATTCCAGACCCTTCGGTCTGGTGTCGATTTCAAGGGGAACCCTCTACACGCTCTCTCCAGCTGGAATGCTCTCTGAGCACTCCGCAATGGACTTATATAGGCGCTGACCCCACCCCCTTATGAGGTCACAGTCCCGGGGCATGCTGGGACTGTGACCTCATATAAGGGGGTGTGGTCATGTCATCCGATGACCACACCCCCTTATGAGTCACAAGTCCATTGCAGAGCGCTCAGAGAGCATTCCAGCTGGAGAGAGCGTCGTGTCAATCCATACCAGATCTAAGGGTCTGGTATGCCCCTGGAGAGGAACCCATGCTGGTTTTTTATTAAAAATTTGGCATGGAGTTCCCCCTCAAGACTCATACCAAACACAATTTCCATGGCATTGCCGGGGATCCAAGTCATATCCCCGCATCAGTGTGAACCCGGCTCGCAAGGTGTCAATTTTGTCAATAAAAGTGAGAAACCACGTGGTTTGGTGAAAGTTGGCTGGAAAAGTCCTGCCGTCTGTGGCCAACGCCCTTTGTACAAAAATCCAAGGGAAACTTTGTACAAAGTCCTATCGTGTGTATGGGGCTTTAGGCTGCCAGCAGCTAGAAGGTCATAATGGTGCACAATGAAAACCTGTGGCTTTTTGTAACTAAAAGGAAGGCTTCATCAACCTGTTGGCTTGTATACAATTTTTGGGCAATTTTTTGCCATTTTGAAAAGGCATCCCTTAAGAAACCTCAAGGCACCCTGGTTGAAAAAGACTGGTTTAGGGAATTGAGTGTGATACTCCAAAAACAGAAAGAAACAGACTGAAGACAATAAACTCCTTTCAGAAAGGCCGAAACAGAAGTCCTTGCTTATAGCAAACTGTGGACTTGGCTTTGTAGTGGAAACAGTTAAATGCAAACTTCAGTCTTTAGAGCCACAAGGACAGAGTTCCTTCACAAATAATCAGAAGAACTAGTTCTTCAGGATACCAACCATGTCCCCTTTAGCAAACCCACAGGAGATCACAAGATCTTTCACAGCAGTTCGTACTCACAAAATGTCCAGGGACAGTTGGTTGCCTCCTTTCAACTTCCAAGTGATACCTTTCTCCAGTGATACCAGACTAGATCTTCAGCAGACAACCACTCAGTCATCTCTCTTTAGCTTCAGCACCCAGGCCCTCAGGTCACCTGAGACCTCATGAGGTGCAAGCCCATGGCAGTGTTTCCCTGGAGGGCTGTAGCCCTCCAGGCTGCACTAATTTTCTGCAGCCTTCAGGGTCCTGCTCCCCGGGATTGGCCAAGGGCTGCATAAATATTCAAACTGCCATCTGCATAGCTCCATATATATAGCAGAGAATTCTTACAGCCCTCTGGAAAGCAGCGAGAGCTGTTAGACTGGCAGCAGCTGATTACACTGAACTGAGCTAATTAATCAGCTGCACTGCACTTAACACAATAATTACAACCACACTGGTTACAGTGAGGCAAGCTAAATTTACCCAACAAAAATACACAGAGCTCCACTGAACACCATGAGCCAGCCCTAAATCAAAATAATCCTGGTACCTAACCAGGAGGGTGCTACATCTACGTTAAAGAACTCCAGGAAAAAATAAGCATTTACAATCTGCTGGTAACAAGGAGCTATGAACAAGGAAATGTATGCCACGTCCTTGATCTCTCTCTCTTTTTTTATTTAAAATTTCTGAGAGGAAATATAAAACTTTCCTACACAGAAGTCTCTCCACCCACCTCTCCTCTCACCTGCCTATTCACAGAAATGGGTTCATAGAATGCAAAATGTTCTGAGACTGGGCTAGTGGAGAGGAGAGTTGGGTACTGCAGCTGCAGACAACATTATAGCTGCTGTGTAGAACCCTTATGCGCGTACACACGAGCAGACTTTACGGCAGACTTTGCTCGGCGAACTTTTCGACAGACTTTACGACGGACTTTCTGAATGAACGGTCTTGCCTACACACAATCCACCAAAGTCCGTCTAATTCGTACGTGATGACGTACGACCGAACTAAAACAAGGAAGTTCATAGCCAGTAGCCAATAGCTGCCCTAGCGTGGCTTTTTGTCCGTCGAACTAGCATACAGACGAGCGTACTTTTCGACCCGACTCGATTTCGACGGATTGATTTAAAACATGTTTCAAATCAAAGTCCGTCCAACTTTTGAGAAAACAAAGTCCGCTGGAGCACACACACATCGAATTGTCCGACGAAATCCCGTCCGCCGGGCAAAGTCTGCCGTAAAGTCCGCTCGTGTGTACGGGGCATTATAGTTGAAGTTTCAGAGACAGAAGTATAGCCAAATCTATACTATGGGTGCTCAGTGAAACAGTAAAGTGTGAAAAAATAGAGAGCACCAGGAAGTGGCATACAACTAATTTCACTTAATGACTTGAGGTTCATTAACTAAAGGTTTGCAAGTTCAGTTTGTAAGGAAAGTTGCACTTTGCAGACATTTTCCCCAGAGCTTAGTAATGAGGTGAAGTTCATCCAAACGTGCTGTAAAATGGGTATTGGAAATGAAATTTCACCACATTCACCAAACTGTAGGGAAAATTCCTTGCAGCTTCCCTTGCTAAATGAATAGCCTATTTGCCTTTCATAAAGCAACTCCCTTCTGTGCCAACAGATTTTAAAAACATATTTTTCCTGGAGTTCTTCTTTAACATTTATACTAAACTTGTAAATATGTTTACAACTGGCTTTCCACAAGGCAGTTCACTTACATGAAGCCTTGTAGAAAGAAAAAACATAACTGAGACTTCAGTGCAAATGACACTTTTTTTTATGTTAGAATGTTATCAGCAGGGATGAGTTTTCTGTTCCGGTCGAACATGAGTTCGACTCGAACATTGGCTGTTCACCCGTTTGTCAAAAACTGAACATTATGGGCCATTCATGCCAAATTCGAGTGGCGCATAACGCCCCATAATGCACTGCGGGAGCGCAGTGAATTGCTGTATGCACCATGACCTGTATGCTTTGGCCAATCCCAGCGCCCTCAGCTAAGAGAGCCATGATTGGCCAAAGGCAGGGTGCCTTTTGCCAATCATGGCTCAGGGGGACTAAGTCCACGCCCCACACTATATAAGGCTGCCTGCACGTCGGCCCTGTGTAGTATGTTGTTGGTGTGGACGGAGAGAGAGTGTCATTTAGATTGAGCAGGCAGGCAGGTTATTCAGTTAGCTGCAGTGTATTTAATATATATATATATATATATATATATATATATATATATATATACACACACAGTCTAGTATACAGTCATGGCTGAAATTGTTGGTACCCCAGAAATTTTTCCAGAAAATTAAGTATTTATCACAGAAAAGTATTGCAGTGACACATGTTTTGCTATACACATGCTTATTCCCTTTGTGTATATTGGAACAAAACAAAAAAAGGGAGGAAAAAAAGCAAATTGGACATAATGTCACACAAAACTCCAAAAATGGGCTGGTCAAAATTCTTGGCACCCTTAACTTAATATTTGGTTGCACACCCTTTGGAAAAAATAAATGAAATCAGTCGCTTCCTATAACTATCAATAAGCTTCTTACACTTCTCACCCGGAATTTTGGACCACTCTTCCTTTGCAAACTGCTCCAGGTCTCTCTTATTGTAAGGGAACCTTTTCCCAACAGCAATTTTAAGATCTCTTCACAGGTGTTCAATAGGATTTAGATCTGGACTCATTGCTTGCCACTTTAGAACTCTCCAGCGCTTTGTTGCCATCCATTTCTGGGTGCCTTTTGAAGTATCTTTGGGGTCATTGTCCTGCTGGAAGACCCAAGATCTTGGACACAAACTCAGCTTTCTGACACTGGGCTCTAGAGTGCGACCCAAAGTCCTTTGGTAATCCTCAGATTTCATGATGCCTTGCACACATTCAAGACACCCAGTGCCAGAGGCAGCAAAACAACCCCAAAACATCATTGGACCTCCACCATATTTCACTGTAGGTACTGTGTTCTTTTCTTTGTAGGCCTCATTCCATTTTTGGTAAACAGTAGAATGATGTGCTTTACCAAAAAGCTCTATCTTGGTATCATCTGTCCACAAGATGTTTTCCCAGAAAGATTTTGGCTTACTCAATTACATTTTGGCAAACTGTAATCTTGTTTTTTTATGTCTCTGTGTCAGCAGTGGGGTCCTCCTGGGTCTCCTGCCATAGCGTTTCATTTCATTTAAATGTCGACGGACAGTTCCCGCTGACACTGATGCTCCCTGAGCCTTCAGGACAGCTTGAATTTCTTTGGAACTTGTTTGGGGCTGCTTATCCACCATCCGGACTATCCTGCGTTGCAAACTTTCATCAATTTTTCTCTTCCGTCCATGCCCAGAGAGATTAGCTACAGTGCCATGGGTTGCAAACTTCTTGATAATGTTGCGCACTGTGGACAAAGGCAAATGTAGATCTCTGGAGATGGACTTGTAACCTTGAGATTGTTGATATTTTTCCACAATTTTGGTTCTCAAGTCCTCAGACAGTTCTCCTCTCCTCTTTCTGTCGTCCATGCTTAGTGTGGCACACACAGACACACAATGCAAAGACTAAGTGAACTTCTCTCCTTTTTATCTGCTTTCAGGTGTGATTTTTATATTGCCCACACCTGTTACTTGCCTCAGGTGAGTTTAAAGGAGCATCACATGCTTGAAACAATCTTATTTATCCACAATTTTGAAAGGGTGCCAAGAATTTTCACCAGCCCATTTTTGGACTTTTGTGTGACATTATGTCGAGTTTGCTTTTTTTACTCCCTTTTTTTGTTTTGTTCCAATACACACAAAGGGAATACACATGTGTATAGTAAAACGTTTTGCTGCAATACTTTTCTGTGAGAAATACTTGATTTTCTGGAAAAAATCAAATATTTCTGACTGCAGGCCGTTCCTGGTGTACTTTTTCTAATATACTTCAGGCAGGCATGTTATTCAGTTAGCTGCAGTGTATTTAATATATATATATATATATATATATATATATATATATATATATACAGTCTCATGTATATATATAAATATGTATCCACTTCATACAGTTTAGCTATATCTGACTGCAAGCCATTCCTGGACACAGTACTTCTGTTGGTGTATACGGTACCATGCACCCGTAGTGCAGTTGCTAGTGATACTACTTTTCTGGTGGTGTACACAGTGCACAATTCATACAGTGCACCCATAGTTGTTATTAAACTTCTGTTGGTGTACACAGTACTGTGCACCCCTAGTGCACTTGCTACTACTTTCCTGGTGGTGTAGACAATACATATAGTGCACCTATAGTTGTTATTACACTTCTGTTGGTGCACACAGTACCGTGCACCCCTAGTGCAGTTGCTACTACTTTTCTGGTGGTGTACACAGTACACAAAACATACAGTACACCGATAGTTGTTATTACCCTTCTGTTGGTGTACACAGTACCGTGAATCCCTAGTACACTTGCTACTACTTTTCTGGTGGTGTACACAGTACACAATACACTGTAGTGTGGTTTTGCTAAACAAAATTTACAGCGTGTCCGGAAGGCCACCAAGGAGAGGCAGACGCTCACAGGCCACTAAAAGAGGGCAAGCAGGCTTTGTGTCTACAGTAGACAGTGCTGGTCGTGGACACAGTGCAACCTCAGCACATGGCCGTGGGGCACGCTTGTCCTTTTTTTCTGCAGCTAGGAAGGGAGTAACGTGAGCCTAGAGAGAGGGGGTTCCCAACAAGGTCAAGAAACTGGCAGTCATGTTCCCCCAGCTGCAGCATACTGCCAAGTTTGCTCCAGTGACAAGGAGGGAGGGGATAGAGTCCAGTGACTCTACTTGGGTGCCTGATAGAAGAGAGCAGGAGGAGGAGGCACATCTCCAACGAGGCAGGATGCCCTCCAGGGGGCAGTTTAAGGGCAGCCACCCTATTGCATCACACCGCAGAGCTAAGCAGGTGCAGGGCGCTGCTGACTCCCCACATATTTTGAAAAGTTCTTTGGTGTGGGCCTTTTTTGACACGTGTGCAGCAGATCGCACCGTTGCTGTTTGCAACATATGTCTGAAGCGTATCAAGCATGGCAAAAACAGCAACCGCTTGGGCACCACATGCTTGACCAGACATATGACGACCTCCCATGCAGTCCATTGGCAACAGCACTTAAAAGACCCACATCAAAAAATCAAGATGGACCTCTCCTTGCTCCTCATCAGCTGGGATCTCCAACCCCACTATACCTCCAGTCCTCTCAGAAACTTGCACTGTGAGGAATGAAGGTATAGAAATAGGTGTCCCAAGTACTTGCGGCAAATCTGCTACCGGTACACCAACATCAGATTTTAGCAGGCAAATTTCCCTACCCCATTTGCTAAACCATGGAAAGAAATTCAGGCCCAGCCATCCACATGCTCAGTGTCTAAATGCTAGCTTGGCCAAATTGCAAGTACTGCAACTGCTGCCTTTTCAACTGGTAGACTCTGCCCCCCGTGAATTTGTGGAATGTGTGGTACCTCAGTGGCAGGTTCCCAAACGCCATTTCTTTTCACAGAAGGCCATTCCGACTCTCTACCAGCATGTGGAAGGCAATGTCTTGGCCTCGTTGGACAGGGCGGTCAGCAGTAAGGTGCATATTACTGCTCATGGTCCAGCAGGTACGGACAGTGAAGTTACTTTTCTTTCATGGTGCACTGGGTAACTCTGCTGGCAGCTGGTAAGGATGCAGGACAGGGTTCAGTATTGTTGGAGCTTGTTCTACCACCGCACTTTCAAAATGCTAGTGGTGATTCTGCCACAGCTCTCTCCTGCAAACCCTCCTCTTCTTCTTGCTCTATGGCCTCTTCCTCTGCAGATTTCTCCTCTGAACCAGCAGTGCTTCATAGGCGTTCAGAGGGCTACGTAAACACTCAGGGAAAAAGATGCCATGCGGTGCTTGAGTTGGTCTGCTTAGGGGAGAGGAGCCACACTGGGGCAGAGATTCTGTCAGCTCTGCAGGGGCAGGCCCAGAGGTGGTTGATGCCACGCCAGCTTCAGCCAGGAATGGTTGTATGCAACAATGGCACCAAACTCCTCTCTGCCCTCCGACAGGGACACTTGACCCATGTTCCCTGTTTGGCTCACGTCCTGAATTTGGTGGTGCAGCAGTTCTTGAGCAGGTACCCTGGCTTACAGGATCTCCTGAGGCAGGCCAGGAAAGTCTGTGGTCATTTCCGCCGGTCATATAATGCCAGTGCTCAGCTGGCTGACATTCAAAAAGAATGCAACCTGCCCAAGAACCGCCTCATTTGTGACATGCCCACCAGGTGGAACTCAACGTTGACAATGCTGCAGCGGCTGTACATTCAGCAAAGGCCATCAATGAGTACCTGTGTGAGTATGGCACCAGGACAGGGTGAGGGGAGCTTGGCTTTTTTTTTGCCACGCCAGTGGCTACTGATCAAGGATGCATGCACTGTCCTGTGCCATGAGGATGGTGAGCAGTGACAGTGCATGCATGTGATACTGTCCCTCTTGTCTTCCTGTTGGAGCACACGCTTCGTGGAATAATGGACAGGGCACTTGAGGCAGAACAGCGGGAGGAAGAGGAGGAATTCCTTACCTCTCAAGGCCCCTTTATCTAGATACTAGTATTCCTGCAGGCCCGCTGATCACACAGGAAGAAGAAGAGGAGGAGGATTGTGTCAGTATGGAGGTGGAGGATAACACACAGCATCAGCAGCAGTCTTCAAGGGATCGTTTGCATTTCCCAGAAACCCATGGAGTTGTACGTGGCTGGGAGAAGGTGGTTGAGGATAATGGGATCCTTAGTGACCCAAAGGACTCAGGATCAAATTCCTCTGCAAACTTACGCTGCATGGCCTCCCTGATCCTGCAAAGCCTGCAAAAGGACCCTAGGATTTGTGGTATCAAGGAGAGGGATCATTACTGGCTTGTAACCCTTCTTGATCCACGTTACAAGGGTAAGGTTGCAGAACTTATCCAGCCTTCGCAGAGAGAGCAGAGGAATAAACATCTTTGGAAAGGCCTTGCAGAAAGGTTCGTGCAATGCGTTTCCAGAGCCTGCGAGGTTACAATTTCCTGGTGCTGGACAACGTGTTGCTGAGGCTTCGTTCAGTCACAGAAAGAGTGCTGGAGAAGGTGGCCGGCTGAACGATGCCTTCAGACAATTCTTCAGTCCTGAAGTGCCTGTCCACAGACTCAGTTGATTGGCTCACATTCATAAAAATGAATCAGTCTTGGATCACCAGCTACCAAGCACCTGATGCTGATGTAACTGATTGATTTTTCTATGGATGTGGGATCCTTTGAAGACTGCATATGCTGAGTGACTATCCTATTATGCTGAGTGACTATCCTATTCCTCCATAATCTTCATGATGATAGCTTCTAGGAATATTTTCGGTTCAGGGCACCACCACCACTATCCCCTCTCCCACCACCATTCCCACCCAACCCTAAAGGATCTTTATTGCTGCTGACAGGTACTTTTCGGCCAATACTGTACATTAATGCAATATTGATTGATTCCAATAGCTATATTAATTTGATTACCCCCTTACCTGTCCGCCACTAGCAAAATCCTTACAGCGCCCGGGCGCTGCCATCTGTTGTGTGTATATTGTTTTTGTTTTGTGCAGTATTTTTTGTTTGTTTTGTCAGGCCTACCTATTAACTATAGTCGCAGTAATAGACCTTATGGTCCTACTGCGCTCTATTGACGTACATTTTAATTCAATGTGTTGCCCAATGTTTAATGTATTTTTAACGATTTAAATAAAGTATACTATTTAATTTTCTGGCAACCCAGCTATTTTGTGATTGATAATTAATGAGCGTTGCTAAGGTAACCCCTTACCCGGACACTAGTACCGGGTGCCCCCTTTTTTTCTTTTTGGCACCACCACCACTACTGCCTAAGGCCCAATTTTTCTGCCTCTGTTTAACAGGGGCGCATAATTACAATTTTAGATCTAATATTTCACAGCAGGGCCTGTTCCTGCGCTCAACAAAAGTATCTGTGAGGCTTTACAGTGCTGTACCACCACCCCCACCACCGCCTAAGGCCCAATTTTTATGCCCCTGTTTAACAGGGGCATGTGATTACAATTTTGATCTAATATTTCACAGTATGACCTGTTCCTGCTCTCAACAAAAGTATCTGTGAGGTTTACAGTGTTGTGCCACCACCACCTAAGGCTCAATTTTTATGCCCCTGTTTAACAGGGGCAAGTAATTACAATTCTTGATATAATATTTCACAGCAGGGCCCGTTCCAGGGCCCACCAAGAGTAACTGTGAGGGCTTACAGAGTTCTGGTGCCGCCAACACCTAAGACCCAATTTTCCGCAGTGTGTATAGAGCAGGCCGTATAGTATATACAGGCGGTCCCCTATTTTTAAACATCCGACTTACAAATGACTCCTACTTAGAAATGGAGGGAGGCAACAGGAAGTAAGAGGAAAGCTACCCCTAGGAAGGGAAATTCTCTCCTGTAAGAGTTAATATGGAAAAAAAGATGTCTCCACTGATGCTTTATCACCAACCCTTGTTTCCCTAATAACTCAAAATTTTCTAAATCCAATTGTCATTGGGAAAGAAAGTGAGGTGAATACTTCTGAACAGGGGCAAAGGCAGCAAAACAAATGTTACAGGGGTGATGATAACCCTTCCCTATGTTATCCAAAAAGCTTAAAAATAGATTTTTTGGCTGGAGCTACACTTTCAAAATGTACTTGTTCCAAATTACAAACAGATTCAACTTAAGAACAAACCTACAGTCCCTATCTTGTTTGTAACCCAGGGACCTCATGTATACTTCTGCTGTTCAGAGTATATAGAGCCTGGGGGCCCCACGCCTTTTTTTTAAATGTGGGTGCGGGGTTCCCCTTAATATCCATACCAGACCCAAATGGCCTGGTAATGGGCTTGGGGGGGGGCAACATTACATTACAGCCACAAGCAGTTTTAAATGACTTTTATTCCTTTAGAAATGTCATTTTGTGCAGGGAATGTTCTAAACACGGGAAAAATGCGCCACTTTACAGGCATACTATAGTCACCCCCAGACATGATATTTAAAGGAATATTTCACTTTTATTGTTTCACTTTAAGCATTATTAAAATCACTGCTCCCGAAAAAACGTTAGTTTTTTAAAACTTTTTTTTGCATTGATACATGTTCCCTGGGGCAGGACCCGGGTCCCCAAACACTTTTTATGACAATAACTTGCATAATAGCCTTTAAAATTAGCACTTTTTATTTTTCACATTTGAGTCCCATAGACTTTAACGGTGTTCACACAAATTTTTTGTCTATTCACATGTTCTGCCGTGAACCGAACCGGGTGGTGTTCGGCTCATGCCTGGTTATCAGCAATTTTCCTTGCTGAAACATAACTTATGTATAACTTAAGTATAACTTAACCTTCCCGGCGGTATGATTATTTCATATTTTTGAGTCTCAAAGCGGTACAATTATTTTGCATAGAAATTTGGCGTTTTATATTGTAGGCCAGTAATTCTTAGCAATAACACACTTATATCTGTCCACCAAGAGTCTAGTAGATATCCTGGGTATGATGAAGTTTGAAACACAAAATCATAAATTATAATATAATAAATAAATATAAATAATTATAAAAAATAATAATATAATAATAAAATACATTTCCCCAAGATTCACTATCGCTCAATTCTGCAGGTGTTCTAATTTACTATCGTTGTTTTCTAGCTAGTCTAAAACCACTTTTGATGTAAAGGGACACTTTTTGGTTGCTATGGACAATCTCCAGTTTCCAGGCAGAAAGAACAGTATATACATCATATAAAAATGAATGCAGGGCATTAGACAAAGCACTGGGGACAAAAGGGATGTAAAATGATTTCATACAGTACTGTAATCTGTAAGATTACAGTGTACTGTATGTGTTATGAATTTTCACTTTTTTTAATTTGTCACCAGGCTCCACCTCTGTGCGTCACGACGCTCGCACGGAACGAAGCCCAGCACACAGGACATCGGGGTGGAGGACACAGCCCACGGACACAGCGGGGGGACATCGCAGGATCCTGGGGTGGCTCGGGGTTACTGCTAATGGTGCTAAAATTTAACCCTGAGCCACACTTGGGAATACCGTCAGGGAGGCTACATACAGTTGTGCTCATAAGCTTACATACCCTTTCCGAATTTATGATTTCTTGGTCATTTTTCAGAGAACATGAATGATAACATAAAAACTTTTCTTTCACTCATGGTTAGTGTTTGGCTGAAACCATTTATTATCAATCAACTGTGTTTACTCTTTTTAAAATCATATTGACAACAGAAACTACACAAATGACCCTAATCAAAAGTTTACATACCGTGTTGATTTTGGCCTGATAACATGCACACAAGTTGACACAAAGAGGTTTGAATGGCTATTAAAGGTAACCATCCTCACCTGTGATCCGTTTGCTTGTAATTAGTGTGTGTGAGTATAAAAGGTCAATGAGTTTCTGGACTCCCGACAGACCCTTGCATCTTTCATCCAGTGCTGCACTGAATTTTTCTGGATTCTGAGTCATGGGGAAAGCAAAAGAATTGTCAAAGGATCTGCAGGAAAAGATAGTTGAACTATATACAACAGGAAAGGGATATAAAAAGATATCCAAGGAATTAAGAATGCCAATCAGCAGTGTACAAACTCTAATGAAGAAGTGGAAAATGAGAGGTTCTGTTGAAATCAAACCACGGTCAGGTAGACCAACCCAAATTTCAGCCACAACTGCCAGGAAAATTGTTCAGGATGAAAAGAAAAACCCACAAATAACTTCAGGTGAAATACAGGACTCTCTGAAAACATGTGGTGTGGCTGTTTCAAGATGCAAAATAAGGGGGCACTTGAAGAAAGATGGGCTGCATGGTCGAATCGCCAGAGGAAAGCCATTACTCCGCAAATGCCACAAAGTATTCCACTTACAATACGCCAAACAGCACAGAGACAAGCCTTAAACCTTCTGGCACAAAGTAATTTAGAGTGATAAGACCAAAATTGAGCTTTTTGGCCATAAACCATAAACGCTACATTTGGAGAGTCAACAAGTCAACAAGGCCTATGATGAAAGGTACACCCTTCCTACTGTGAAACACGGACGTGGATCGCTGATGTTTTGGGGATGTGTGAGCTACAAAGGCACAGGAAAATTGGTCAAAATTGTTGGCAAGATGAATGCAGTATGTTATCAAAAAATACTGGAGGGACATTTGCATTCATCAGCCTGAAAGTTGCGAATGGGACATACTTGGACATTCCAACATGACAATGATCCAAAACACAAGGCCAAGTCGACCTGTCATTGGCTACAGCAGAATAAAGTTAATGTTCTGGATTGGCCATCTCAGTCTCCTGACCTCAATATTATTGAGCCACTCTGGAGAGATCTCAAGCGTGCAGTTCATGCAAGACAGCCCAAGAATTTACAGGAACTGGAGGCTTTTTGCCAAGAGGAATGGGCAGCTTTACTATCTGAGAAGATAAAGAGCCTCATCCACAAATACCACAAAAGACTTCAAGTTGTCATTGATGTTAAAGGGGGCAATACACTGTATTAAGAACTGGGGTATGTAAACTTTTGATCAGGGTCATTTGGGTAGTTTTTGTTGTCATTATTATTTTAAAAGAATAAACAGAGTTGATAGATAATAAATGGCTTCAGCCAAACACTAACCATGAGTGAAATAAAAGTTTTTGTGTTATCATTTATATTCTCAGAAAAATGGCCAAGAAATCATAAATTCTGCCAGGGTATGTAAACTTATAAGCACAACTGTATATTACTCAAAATGTGAACTGTACAACTGCCACAGAATTGTGCAGTTGTTTATCTCATTTGTTAAAGCCAATACATGGAAGTTTGCAGATAAAGATTCCTGATTTTTTTAACATTTCTGATCTGTTTCCCTAGGTCACCGACTTAGAAAGTACAAAAAGGTAAGGGTCAGAATAACAACCAGCCAACTAGCATTTTGTGAAAAAGGCTGTAAAATCAGATTTTCTGTTTCACTCATAATGGATTTCTTTAAACCACATAGTATATTTCTGAAATGTTAATTCTATTTAAATGTTGGACTTACTTAACATTTTTCTGATGTTCTCTTACTGTCGTCTTGTAGTTTTTACTGTATTCTGCTGAAGTTAAACTTCTCTTTGAAATTAAATTATTTTACTTCCTCCTTCCATGACTTTTTAATGAGTCATCTTGCCTTAAAAATGTCACAGGTCACTGATAGTAGTAAAAACAAATTCACAGAAATAAAAAATATATTTAATTTTAGACAGTTTATCATGTTAAGTGGAAATGTGACATTTATAGTGGCATTTATTGCCTTTATCTCCTTACTGCCTTTCATTTGCCCTGTAAGTCACAGAAGCTATAGTAATTCATATTGAAGAAAAGAAAAGATCTGCATGAAGATTACTTGTGCTATGGTGTAAACATGATTGACAGGTAACCTTATTTTGGAGATATTGCTAATGACACAATCTGACAAGTCGTTTGCATTTAATGCTTGCAATGCAATCCATTTCAAGGCAAAATGGTTTTTCACTAGATAATTGTTTTAATATCCCCACTTAAAATTTGAGCTGTCCTATTATAAAAAAGTTGATGAAGCAGGACAAATATCTCTGTTCAAACCAATTGTACACCAAAATGAATGGTCACATGAAAAAGAAGATTTTGGATACAGATTTGCTTTCTTATTTTACATATTATCAGCAAAGGCAGTTTCTATATGTTTTCTGTTCCATTTGCAAAGTTTTCTGGCACCTTTAAAGTACTTGGAGTGCTATTATTTTATCATTGGATTTCACTAATTCAATCTGCTAGGCTATTGTTTGTCTCAACTGAACAGTGAGTACAGTTGCTTTCATTACTTGTTTAAGAATTCAAGAGGCTTGAACATCTTTGTTCATGGCACAGATACTAAGACAATACATATTCATAAAAAATCTGCTTAATAAGAATGTGTGGACAATGTTTAGTCTTTATCATTGCGGGAAGCAAAATCTGAAATGAATATGACTTCTAAACAGAATTTATGAAATACATTTTATAAACTTAGCTATAGGAAGCTAGTTGGTCTTATCAGTGGTCTGTCTTGTAAATGCTTGCTTAAGTAGCTAAGTAAAACAAATGATCATAATAATAGGTAGACAAGAAAGCACTTGCAATATAAATGGTAATTTACCTTACTTATATTCTTATATGAGGTATCTTGAATGATGTTATATGCATCATAATACATTAATTGTACTTTACCAAGAGTAAATTGTTGTACCAAAACTGCATCCGTCAATCACCACAGGAATTAGAACAATACACTGGTTACCAGCTACATAATGATGTTTATGATGCATATATAATATAAAGGCTCTAGGCATCATTCACTCTGAAAGACTGGGGAAGACAAGTGCGGAAAAAAGCTATAACTGCAGGAGACAGGGGCAGAGAAGAGGTGAGAATTGTAGTCAGATTTTTTTTTTTTAAAACCTCTGGGGAGACCTTAAAAAATCCCAGATTTTGGGTTTAAATGTATATGGAAAACCGCAGAAATAGAGGAACTGGTACATCAAGTGAAAGATACCCCTTCTTAATTCAGGAAAATATGGTCCTGCTGGTTTCATTTTGTTACAACTGATGGATATGCTAAACTTGTTGCTTAATTACCCATGCCCAGATCTGGCCGGAGAGAAGGTTGGAACTCTTGTTCCCATCTCTTTCCCTTCCCCTTCCCACTAATGCCCATTTATGGCACCCCCATCCCATCCTAAAACACTCTCCTTCTTTTAGCATTTTTCAAATCTCACATAAAAATAAAACCAAATATGTGCTCTTGGTATCCTTATTAGGATGTACAATTATACACCAACAAATATGATGATGAAACAATGGGGTTGATTTACTAAAGGCATGTAGACTGTGCACTTTGCAAAATTCAGGTACAGTCTGTAAGAGCAGTTGCTCCAGAGCTTAGTAAATGAGCAGAAGCTCTGCTGATATCCATCATCCAATCATGTGCAAGAAAAAATGCAGTTTTTTTTATTTTCCTTGAATGTGATTGGGTATTCTTTGAAGAGTGAAGCTTTACTTAATTTACTAAGTTCTGGAACAACTGTTCTTGCAGAGTGCAACTCCACTTTGAAAAGAGCACAGTCTATTTGCCTTTAGTAAATCAACCCCTATGTACCTTGTAGTTAGTTTTTCTTTTTTCATGGCGATTTCTGTTTGGTTAATACCTGGATTCAGGTGTAACATTTGTACAACACCAGTAACAAAATGTTTGTCATTGTGTTTTATATGATCTGTTTTATATGATTCATTCCAACAAGATACACCCCTTTGACTTTTGCTATTGTGGCAGGTGCGTCCACAACTATGTTGCCCGTTGTATACATCTTCTTTTTTTTTTTTAAATTCAATGCTTTTTATTCGTATTCATACAAAATACATCACAACATACAATATACATATATCATCATAATAATAAAAGACCACCCTCTTCCCTATACGATGTATATATCCACTCTATAAGGGGTATTTTCTCTAATTTTCTCCCATTTTAATCCCCCTAGCCCTAATCTATAGCCAAATATCCAGCCCACTCTTTATCGTAATTACCCTACACACACATATCTACAATTAAGTAAGACCTGCACCTTTCCCTATCCTCTCTGATCACTTTCCTCTACCTAGAGTAGTTCATCTTCACAAACCAGGGGTTCCACATTTTCTTAAATTCCTTAATGTTCCCTCCCCTTACATAAATTATCCTTTCTTTCCTTATTGTTTCCCACACCGTATTAGACCAGTTCTCTACTGTAGGGGGTTTCTCTGCTTGCCATCTCCTAGCTATTTCCTTTCTTGCCTGGTTAAGGCATCTCCGCACTGCTTTTATTTTCACCCTCCCATTACCTAGATCCCCACCCCTAAAATACACATTTTCGGGTCTACGTTAAGACTTAAGTTAAAGACCTTGTTTATGGTCTCAACTACTTCCGCCCAGTAGCGAACTAACTTGGGGCATTTCCATAGCATATGTAACAGATCTCCTGTATATTGACACCTTGGACATTTGGCATCTACCCTTCTCCCATACTTAAACAGTTTTTCTGGGGTATAGTATGCCCTATGTAAGAGCAATAGATGTGAAAATTTCTGGGCGGGTGGGACCGAGACCTGATGACTCCCCTCCAATATCTCTTTCCATTGAGTATCCGATATTGTCCCCAGGTCCCTCTCCCACTCCCTTCTACACTTAAGTTTATCTGGTCCCTCCCTATATGTTGGTAGAACTCTGTTATTAACCCCTTTGATCCCTCCACGCTCTCTATTTTTTGGAAGATGGGAGATTGACTCCATTTCGGGCCTTGCTCCCCAAATTGGGCCTGCAGAGCATGCCTGATCTGTATATAGTTAAAGTATGAGTAACTCGAGATACCAAATTCCTCCCTTAAGGCAGCAAAGGTTTTTAACATGTTACCATCATATAGTTGTTCCAATTTAACTATCCCCTTTGATTCCCAGGTCTTAATTTTACCTATTTGTGACAGTTCTTGATAGTTCTTATTGTCTCAAAGAGGGCTACACCTCCCTTCTTCCTCCATAACCTTCATGCCTTTAATAAAGTTCCATACTTTTAACATTAATTTAACCGTAGGGGTTCTATATACAAACGAGTTTGCCTCCAAAACCTCCAAAACCTGTCTATGGGGTGCTCCATCCGTCATTATTTCTGTATTGTTATTACCCATAAGACCGTAACCCAGTCTCAGATGTTGCAACTGAGCTGCCAGGAAGTAGCTGCGGGGATGTGGAATCGCCATACCCCCCTCTGTTACTGCTAGCTGTAGTGTTTGTAAACTTATCCTGGAGTGTCCTCCCTTCCATATCAACCCCCTAAACAGCATATCTATTTTTTTAAACCATTTACCATATATCTATACTGGTGAATTATGCAAAATATATAATAATTGGGGCAGCCACAGCATTCTAATCAGGTTGCACCTTCCAGCTACCGACAATGGAAGTCTCTTCCATATATCAATCTTTTTCCTAAATTCCACCAACAAGGGGACCAAATTATTGTTTAAAAAATCATCCGAGTCTTTTGTTATATGGATACCTAGATATTTTGTTTTCTCCACTATTTTTAGCGGGGTTTCTTCCAGAAAGGGACCTTGTTTAATTGGGTCTATTGGTAACAAGACCGATTTCTCCCAGTTTATGGAGAGACCCGAGATCTCCCCAAAATCTGAGAATACTCCCATCACCTGTCTGAGTGATCCCTCCGTATCTCCCAGGAAGATAAGTACATCGTCCGCGTATAACGCGATCCTCTCTTCCCTCGTCCTTCTCCGGAAACCTTCCATACTTCTATTTTGCCTTACTGCAGCGGCCACTGGTTCCATTGCCAAACCAAAGATCAGAGGTGACAAGGGACACCCCTGTCTTGTACCTCTCTCCAAGCAAAACTTACTAGAGAGTACATTATTAATTCTGATCTTTGCTTTAGGTCCATTGTATAGAATTTTTACCCATTTACTAAATGAGGGGCCGAAACCATATGCCTGCAGTATATACCCAATAAAACCCCATTCGAGGCTATCAAATGCCTTTACAACATCTAGCATTACAACAGCTCTGGAACCCGAGTTTTCAATTGGTATTTGTAAATTTAAAAAAAACCTCCTAATATTTTCGCTTGTTGATCTCTGGGGAATAAACCCAGTTTGAACCAATTTATGAATTATTTTTTGTAGCCTAATAGCGAGAATCTTTGCCAGGATTTTTGCGTCTGAGCACAGTAACGAGATGGGTCTATATGATGCGGGTTCCAAGGGGTCTTTCCCTTCTTTAGGTATCATTATTATTGTGGCCTCTGTCATTGATTCAGTTAGTTTCCCCTCCTGGTATGCCCATTCAAACACCCTGAGAAGCTCTGGTAGTAATATCTCCCCGTAGTTCTTATAAATCTCCGCAGGGAGGCCATCAGGACCGGGAGATTTCTTATTGGCCAGTTCCTTTACTGCTTTTTTAATATCTTCTAATGTTATCGGGCCTCCAGTGCCTCTATGTCCAACCCCGACAAGGAGGGCAACTCTATTTTCCTGAAAAATTCATCCATTGCCGCCCCTCCCACTGGCCCCCGGGACTTATATAATTCCTCATAATATTTTTTAAATGTTTCGTTTATTTTGTCTGGTTGGGATGTAATCTCGCCGTTCCTAGTTCTAATAGCGGGGATCGTCGGGGGGGGGGGAGTCTGATTTAACAATATGGGCCAATATTTTCCCTACTTTCTCCTCTTCTCCAAATGTTATTTGTTTTTGAAATAGCCTTTTATTTTCGGAGTTCCTAGTCATTACCTCTTTATATGCTAACTGTTTATTCTCCCACCTTTGTTGATTTTCTGGGGATAAGTTTTTCACAAGCTCCCTCTCTGCTACTCGTAGCTCCTCCCTGGCCTTCTCTTCCCCTACCCTTGAAGCTTTTTTTATTCTTGAAACCTGCTGCATCAATAGACCCCTCAGATACGCCTTCAAAGCTTCCCACATCACCCCTCTTGCTGTAGATTCCTCATTTAGGCTTATAAACTCCCTCAACCTGGTTATAATCTCATTTGGGTCATCAAACAACTCAAGCCAAATTAGATTTAATTTCCAGGAGCTACGTTGTTTATTTTCCCCAGTAACCATGCTGGCTGTCACCAGTGAGTGGTCTGAAACCCCCTTAGGTTGGTGAGTTATATCCCCAACAATATGTGCGGCCAGAACATTACCTAGTACAAGATCTATTCTTGAAAATGAGGAATATGTACCTGAGTAGCACGAATATTGTTGTACCCCCGGATTGCTCATTCTCCAAAGGTCACACATCCCTGCCTCTTCAAGAAACTGGCCCATACGGCTTCCATACGAACCCTGCCTCTCCTTTCCTGGGGGAAATCTGTCTATTTCTTTATTTATTGCAACATTAAAATCCCCAACAGCAATGACAGGTATATTCGGTTTATCCACAATGAACTCCAGCAAGCAGTATAACACTTCTAGCCTAAAAGGTGGAGGATTATAAATATTCGCCAATACACATTCCTGACTCCCTATGATGCAAAAAAACATACCTACCCCCATCATCTATATTGCTTTGCCTGCAGACGAACACAACCTCTCTCCCAATTAGCACCGACACCCCCCTAGAATAAAAGGTGTGTACCGCATGGTACTGATACTGGTATTTTTTATTTCTTATTTGGGTTATAGTATCCTTTGTCAGATGCGTCTCCTGCAGACAAGCAATGTCCACTCTAAAAGTATCTAACATATCAAATACCATTGCTCTCTTAGAGGGAGTGCCCATCCCCCTAACATTCCATGAACCTATCTTTGATCCCATTAATTAAACTGGAATCCGGCTATCATAACGGGGGAGAGAAAGACCAAAAGAGCCCAGTCCGGGGTACCCCCCTTATATTTTTAAGGAAAAAGATCTTCACTGTACCTATTTATTTATAGGCTTCCTGTCGTTTTAGTAGACCTAGTCTCTCCAACCTCAGTTCTCCCTTAACCACATTTACCCAAGTGTCGGAATATTTACCATCTACAAAAAATAATAACTCTGTGCTAGCCCATAAGACAAATACAATTCTTTTCATATCATACATATCCCAGTGCATTGATCATTATATCAATTATCTCACTACAACCTTTAATTTTATCCCCATATTTATCTGTGTCCTTTGTGACTTTATATAATTCAGTGTGTCATAGATACTTTTTACCATGAGTGTGCGGCTTACTACCTTATATTGCATTCCACTATTCCCATTCCTCATCCCCTTAACCCACCTCCCCCACCCACCCCATCCCCCCCCTTCCCCCCTTCCCCCCCATACCACTCTAGGTTACCCCTTGGGGCATTTTTAATGGCCAGTCCATACCCACCTACCCTTCCATACCACACCCTCCCCCCCGACCTCACCAACCCCCCCCCCACACCCCCTACCCCCCCAGCATTCAAGACAAAAACAAAAAACAAAACTTGTAATAACCAGACCCCCTCTCAAATTTACATCCATTTCCCTACTCACAATACAACCCCACTCCTTTTGTGAATAAATATATAAAAATAATTTTAACCTTGTGCCCTACTTCTGTATACTAATTTCATCACCTTTCCTCCACTATTTCCTGGGTAATTGATCAATCTTGTCCTCTAACCATGCCAACGCACTGTCAGGGGACTCAAAAATCTGACTTCCCCCCATTGCGTTTATCCGTAGTTTAGCCGGGTAGAGGAGGGCATATGTAACGTTGAATTTCTGGAGGCTACGTTTAACCCCCAGGAACCCAACTCTGCGTTTCTGTAGGTCTGGGGAGAAATCGGGGAATATTGATATCCTTACATCTTTATATAAGACCTTCCCCATTACTCGGGCTTTACGTAAGAGTCTTACTTTGTCATTATAATTTAAGAACTTTACTAGAAATGGTCTTGGGGAGTTTCCGGGGGGGGGGTCTGAACGGCATTCTATGCGCTCTTTCTATTGAGAACTGTTGAGTAAATGTCTCACCCCCAAACACCGCCATCAGCCAATTTTCCAGGAATACTACCGGATCTGGACCTTCACTCCCCTCAGGAACCCCCACCACCCTCACATTGTCCCTGCGAAGTCTATTTTCTCGTCAAACTTCCCCACTATTTTCTCGATTTTTTTTCTCTCCAGATCTTCACTTCTTGTTTCAGAGGGAACAGCTCATCCTCAATCCTCAATCACACTTATTCTATTTTCCGCTTCCACCACCCTTTCTGCTGTTTTCTTGAGATCATTTCGTACTAGCGTCAACTCCTCTTTAATATCCTTCATTTGGTCTCCTAAAACCCCTAAGGACTGCTTGCATGCATTTATTGCCAGTAAAATGTCTTTTAGGGAGGGTTCCTTATCTGTCATACACATTGGGGTAGCTGAGGCCTCCATTTTTTACCAGAGGCTCCTGAATGCTGTCCTCCTTTGTTCAGGGTATGCTCCATAGCCAGGACCATTTTTTCTAACTTAGCGGACGCTGCAACCACCGCTGCTGTTGCCCCTGCTACTGTAGGGTGGAATCCCTTTTCCTTCTCCTTTTCTTTTGCTGACCGCAGGGACTGGGTTCCCATAGTGTCATGATTGGGATGCTCTTCTCCCTTCCTTCTCCCTGACATGATAGTTTTTCACTTTATGGAGTTAATCCTTATACCACCTGCACAGCCCGTTTCAGAGAGAAAAAGATTATTTGCACTGTTCCACCCACGCCAACACCTGGTGTAGTTGTACTAATAACTGAATAACTGAATGATATTTGATGCTATTACATCCCAAAGAGAGGGGAGAAAGGGATACATTCACAGGTGCTACTTTTTCCGTACTGCGGGTCTTTTTAACCCCTCACCACACCGCTCACAATAGAGACCCTGGGCTAGCGGCACTCCTCTTCGCCCACAGGGCTGTACTGCACTTTACAATTTTTGCTGCCGAGCTACTTACACCCTTTATTGAGCTGCACCCCTGGAGTTCCAAAACACCCCATTGATTATACAGTCCTACTAGGGGCTATTAATATAATGCACAACAGCCTTTGCTTTTCAATCAGAGGTGTAATGTAACAGTCATCAAGCAAAGTCAGATAGGGTTAATACGATACCACACTGCAGCAGAAGTTTCACGTCTGTTTTGTGAGTAGGCACGGGACCAGAGGTTTACTTGTGTGTTCTCCACGGCTGTTTTCCACAGGACTCCAGTTTGACAGCCACCTCCTTTCTCCTCTTACCGTCACCCCAGCCTGACTCCGATCTCCGCGCCGGCACTTCTCACGACACCAGTACTTTCTGCGCTCACTGATGTTCCTGCCTCTGACGGCCTCTGACACTCAGCGTCCTCCTCCTCCAATCGCACCCGCCGGCAGCCGAGCCCCGCTCTTCCTCATCTGTCTCACTCCTGCTCCTCCTCCACTTCGCTCCGAAACAACTCAGAGTTCCAGCCAGCCGTGCACAGCAGGGACACTATACCTAAGCGGCACAGCAGGGAAAGCCATGGATAAGCGCCTGCATTTTATCTCGAGGAAACTGGGCTATCCACAAGGTTTCATACTCCAGGAGCAGGGTGGACACAAGCTCTCACTCCACCACACTCATCTCCGTCCGCTTCCGGCCACGCCCCCACATACCGTATACACCTTCTAAAACCTAATAAAAACATATTAAAAAAAAAATCTCAGATTTTGGCTTTATTGTTGGATAACCTATTTTGTACTCTAATCGAATCTATAGTAAAATGCATCACTAGACATCTAAGAAATGGGCAGCACAATATTTGGCAAATGAATTGGGAGCATTAATGAGCACTTATTTTTGGGAATTTCTCTGTGAAGAGATCGCAGAATAATCTGTTAATTTTCCTGTAAGAAGAAGCTAGTAAAATTTACCAAACATGGAACCTGACTATATGCTTCTGTAGCACAGTACTTCTATATCATTATTTAACCCACGTTTTACGTCACTCCTGCAAAAACATATTTAATAGTATTCCAGCACAGAATGCATGACTGCATATGCTAATTGTATTTCAAATTGTGATTTTATGCATGAGCAAATGTAAAATTGTAAAACAATCATGGAAATGTTGCATATTTATTATGCCAGTTGTGTAAATTTCATATGAAATAGAATGGATGAAGTGCAGCTTGAAATATATTCTCATTATTGTGGCTTCCAACACAAACACCAACTTTAATTAAGAAATGTAAAGTAAATTGCTGATGTTATTAGGCTATAAAATAAATATAAGAAGTTATTTAAACTCTGAAAGGATCACAGAGATTAATAACATCTATAATGTTAATTAGGAGATTAAAACTTGAAAACAGCCTATTTACTAACAGCGTATACAATGTTATAAAATTCAGATTCCATAAAGTAGAACTAAGCTCAAAATATTATTTGTAAAAACAAACCAATGACAACCACAAATAAAAGTGTCCATTAATGGCTTCTGAATGATAAAATGATACCCAGCACTATTAATGCAATGACCACTTTATATCAACAGGCTTTGCTTTCTTTACTGTCCCAAACAGTTATTTTGTTCTGAAGACATGACAGTTTCATTTTAAACAAAGTTTAGCTTTTGCAGTCTATCCTAACAAAATAGTCATTTTTATTTTGGAACAAATCGGGTATTCATTAAGCGGGAAAATTCATTATTACTTTTATTTTAGGAGCAATTGAAAAGAAACAAAATAATAAAACAATTGTAATTTCCAAAAATGTGTCTCTAGTGCTTCTTTTAATATGTAAATATTATGACTTCAGGCTCTAAGAACATACATAAATGTAACACTGTGGAGTAGTAGATCCCAATGATAAATGTGCAGCCATTCATTTTTGTCATACATACTTTTATCTAAAATGACCCATTTAGTCTATAAAAAATTTCTGCAGGAAATTCTTTGCAATAGAAAAAGTATTGTATTCACTCTCCAGCTGCCCGTCTCTTACTTTCTGTTTTTTTCTGTCTCTTAATAGTGCATTCTCTGTCAGACTATTCAATGTTCACCAGTTCTGGGATTGTTGAGTGCCTGTATACCTGCTCTGGGCTGTGGTTTCATCTTCTGACAGCTATGTCAGTTGGGTGCTCTTTAGTGAAGTTAGGGTCAGTGAATAGAACAACAACATGTAGTAGAAGACATACACTCGCTGGCCACTTTATTAGGTACACCTGTTCAATTGCTTGGTAACATTAATTGCTAATCAGCCAATCATATGGCAGCAACTCAATGCATTTAGGCTCTCTCCTTGTCTTGCTCACTCTCTCCTTGTCTTCCTCCTCCTTACCTTCCAACTACCGAAAAATTACCTGTATAAACCTTTGCCATCTAACCCTTCTCTTCTTTTATCTGCTATAGATTGCCTCTCTGACCATCTCTCATCCTTGTCCTGCCCCAACCTGGTCACCTCTGTCTATAACAGTTCACTTTCATCCAACTTGGATACATTGACCCCCCCCCCCCCACTACATACAGAATAATGCCCTGACTGCCCAAATCCTGGCAAACAGACAATACCAGAAGCCAAAAAAAAACATAGCCACGCTCTTGAGCATCTGTGGCATAAGACTAAGTCCCAGCAAGATTTCAACCAATATGAATCTACCATCCAAAAATACAATTCCTGCCTCCACGCTGCCAAACAGACCTACTTTATTACTCTCATTAACACCCTCTCATGCAGTCCCTGACAACTCTTTTCTACCTTTAACTCTACTTCGTCCTCCATTATCTCCACTCACTAACTTACTCACTGCCCAGGAGATTGCTAATCACTTCAAAAATAAGATTGATACAATTTGTAATGAGATCTTCACTGTACAGATATCTCCCTCACCGTACACTCCTTGTTCACCTGCACAATCAATACTTCCCTCGTTTAATCCAGCTACTATAGAGGAAGTCACTAAACATTTTTCTAAGCCCATCTAACCACCTGCCCCCTGGACTCTGTTTCCTCACAAATTCCACACTCACCTTCTATCCTACACTGTTTAACTCATATCTCCAATCTCCCCCTCTCTACTGGCATCTTCCCCAACCCTCTAAAACATGCACTAGTCACTCCCATACTTAAAGAGGCCTTACTGGACCCCACCAATCTTAACAACCTAAGACCCATCTCCTTACTCCCTTTTGCCTCCAAACTTCTTGAACGTCTAGTCTACAACTGGCTGAGTGACCACCTCATTAAGAATATTCTTCTTGATTTCCTTCAGTCTTGATTCCACCTGCAACACTCTACAGAAACTGCTCTCCTAAAACTCACAAACAACTATTCACTATTCCGTACTTTTACTCTTAGACCTCTCCACTGCCTTTGATACAGTTGATCACCCCCTCCTCAAAAAAACTAGATTTCCTTGGTCTCTGTGGCTGTGCTCTCCATTGGTTCAAGTCTTACCTATCTCACCGCACCTTCAGTGTCACTTACAGGTCTACTTCCTCCTCTCCTACTTTGCTTAATGTTGGGGTCCCCCAAGGGTCTGTCCTTGACCCCTCCAATTCTGCATCTACACCTCCTCCCTGGGTGAGCTGATCCACTACCATTTCTATGCTGATTGCTGATGACACCCACATCTATCTCTCTACCCCTCAGCTTACCCCATCTTGAGCTCCTCCCAAGAGCTCCTGCTCTCTAGCTCCCTTGTCAACTCCTCCCATGCTCACCTACAGGATATCTCCTGAGCTTCCCCCATCCTTTAGAACTCCCTACCCCACTCTGTCTTTTAATTTATCCATCTTTAAACAATCCCTGAAAACCCTTCTCTTTAACCACATCCCACCTGGCCGATAGCAGAATAATCGCTGTATGACGTCCAGCAGGATAAGCTACTCATGCGCGCCCCTGGGGGTGCAGCGCAGCGATCTGTGGTCCGATGTGTCCGACACACCCCATCTCTGATCTAGGTAAAGAGCCTATGACATAGGCTCTTTGCCATGTAATCAGCTGTGTTCAATCACAGCTGATCACATGGTAACCAGGAAGTGCCATTTATCAGGTTTCCTCTGCTCGTACTGACAAAGTGTGGGTAGAGGAGAGCCGATCAGGTGCTGATAATCAGTACATTCATTATCATTGCAGACCCATTAGCGATGCACACCAGTGCCCGCCAGTGATGCCCATCAGTGCCCCACCAGTGATGTCCACCAGTGCTTGCCAGTAATGTCAATCAGTGCCCACCTGCACCCACATGTGATGCCAACCAGTGCCCACCAGGGATGCCAATCAGTGCCCACCAGGGATGCCAATCAGTGCCCACCAGGGATGCCAATCCGTGCCCATCAGTAATACCAGTCAGTGCCCATCAGTAATGCCTGTCAGTGCCTCCTCATCAGTGCTGCCTATCAGTGCCACTTATCAGTGCCACCCATCAGTGCCCATCAGTGGACACCATTGCCACCCATTAGTGCCCATCAGTGCTGCATATCAGTGCCCATCAGTGCTGCATATCAGTGCCACATATTAGTGCCCATCAGTGCTGTATATTAGTGCCTCCTCATCAGTGCCCATTAGTACTGCATATTAGTGCCTCCTCATCAGTGCCCATCAGTGCCACCTTATCTGTGCCGCCTCATTAGTGGCCATCAATGCTGCCTCATTAGTGCCCGTCAAGGAAGGAGAAGACTTATTTACAACATTTTTATACCAGAAACAAAGAAAACATTTTTTTTTTTTAATCTTCAGTCTTTTTTTAATTGTAGTGCAAAAAATAAAGCCAGTGGTGATCAAATACTACCAAAAAAGCTCTATTTGTGGGAAAAAAAGATTAAAATTTCATATGGGTACAGTGTCGCATGACCGTGCAGGTATCTTTCAAAGTTCAACAGTGCTGAAAGCTGAAAATTTGCCTGAGCAGGAAGGGGGTAAAAGTGTCCTGTATTGAAGTGGTTAACCACTTGCTTACTGGGCACTTAAACCCCCCTCCTGTCCAGACCAATTTTCAGCTTTTAGCGCTGTCGCACTTTGAATGACAATTGCGTGGTCATACAACACTATACTCAAATGAAATTTTTATCATTTTTTCCCCACAAATAGAGCTTTCTTTTGGTGGTATTTCATCACCTCTGCGGTTTTTAGTTTTTGTTAAAAAAATTGAAAAAGACCAAATTAAAAAAAAAATCTTATATTTTTTTAACATTTTGCAAACAGGTAATTTTCTCCTTCATTGATGTATGCTGATGAGTCAGCACTGATGGGCACCGATAGGTGGCAGTGATGGGCACTGATGGGTGGCAGTGATGGGCACTGATGGGTAGCAGTGATGGGCACTGATTGCTTACACTGATGACAGCACTGCTAGGTGGCACTGATTGGCACCACTGGTGGGCATTGATAGGTGGCACTTGTGGGCATTGATAGGTGGCAGTTGTGGGCATTGATAGGTGGCACTGCTGGGCACTGTGGGCACTGGCAGGTGACAATGGCAGGTGGCACTGGCAGGCACAGATGAGGCATATGTGCTTCCTTCCTCTTCGGGACCGATGTCCCTTTAACATAAGCTGGTGATGGGCTTTTTTTTCTCCTTACGCTGACAGCATGAGGAGAAAAAAAAATGATTACCGAGCTTTTGTTTACATCATGTGATCAGCTGTCATTGGCTGACAGCTGATCACATGGTAAGGGGCCGGGATCGGCCCTTTACTCGGATCTGTGATCATCCGAGTCTCCGTGACTCGGTGATCACAGCGCGCTCACCGCGCATGCTGCAGGGTGTGCGTGGTGCGCATGCACAGGGGGGGACATCCCATGATGGACTCCCGGAAATTGAGGTCCGCGCTGTGGCCGTCATTTGGCTATGGCCCGGACCTCAAGTCGTTAAAGAAGCCTATCCTGCATCTAACTAATACACTGTTTTTAAACAATCACACACCAAACAGTATGACAGCAGCGCTATTATATATAGTGATTACCTACTCATGTAATGTAACAATTTTGAAGTGTGCATCGGTGGCTGTATTGAAGCATCTGAGTGTTTAACATCACTTGGCTGCTACTACCGTCACTGATATCATTCAGTAATTGGATTAAGTGCTTCTACCGCGCTGTAGTGGGCTTTCACATTTTACTGGTATCCATACGGCTATGAATGACAATGGTTATAATATCTTATAGATATACACATGTAGTGTTAAATAGATCTATATGGGTGGATTTATAACACTTTGTTTGCAGCTAGGCTATCTCGGACGAGATGTGCTTGCTACTACGATCTGGTATGGCTTTATCGGCATGTGTATGGTTCCATGACCAAAATATAACCAGTATATATATGGAAATTCTAATTGGTGATGTTGTATATACTGCCTTCCGTTCATGCTTCCATGTTAATAATGTGAAGAACAATATGGGGAACATTATATTGTACCATGTATGACACACATTCATTGACTTTAGACTTGATTTATACACCAGTCTAAGTAGGGTCCGTCTGATATCAGTGAGAAGGACGAGCACACAGTGGGTTAAGCTAATCCAATAATCACTAATTGGTTCAGATATATTAAGGGTGAAGTCGTATCGTATAGCCACACCCTCAGATTATGTCCTAGATGACGAAACGCGTCAGCACATGGCTATACGACTGCCAGTGTAACGATTATGTGTGAAATCTTGACGCTATTTGAATATCGCGTGGCTCTGTCATCACTGACCCTTGCAGTGTTCCCAGAGATAGCGATCGTATAACATATGCTTTTCTTGCTTTTTTTTTATGTAAGTGTACTTCCTACGGGGGAGATTTTTTATTAATAAAACTCTTTGTTTAATGATATTACACTATGGAGCCCTCTTTTGTCTTTGCATATGAATGAGCGGCTCAGAGAGAAAGACCGTCCCGCTTGTCAGCTAATGAACACTTACGTCCGACCGTCTTTGATGACTACTATTATCCCATTTTGTTCGCATGCTGTCTGACCCACTATGGTCTGACCCACTGGCGCTTTTGATTTTAATTAGGTCCTTATGGAATTTAGGATGATATATATATTAGTTTAAATCTTTTAACAAGAAGACCATTATTTGACTGTCGTTAAAACTTTAGACTGTCGTTAATTTACTTCATTTATTTTTTTAAAGGATATTAATAGCGCTGCTGTCATACTGTTTGGTGTGTGATTGTTTCATAGTTGCATTGTACTTACCTTGAGTAAGGATATTTGGCAGCTGCTGCTTATTACAGTTCTGTTCAATATAGAGCTGTAGTTAGATGTGGTTCATTATCATTATTATTATGAATTTTACTTGTATATGTTATTTCTTGGTTATTTATTTTTAATATATAGTTTAGTTAATACTTTTCATAAAAGCATCCATCGATTTATCTGCACCCATGAGCGCTTAGTGGTTATAGTTAGTAACACCTTGGGGGATATACTATCACTATTTCCATTCATTTAATATACTGTTTTTACTTTCTCCATCAGCTCATCCCCCACAGCTATTACCTATTGTATCACTTGACCCTCCCTCTTAGATTGTAAGCTTCAACGAGCAGGGCCCTCATATTCCTCTTGTACCAAATTGTATTGTAACTGTAATGTCTGCCTGCATTTTGTTAATCGCTGCACAAACTGTTGGCACTACATAAATCCTGTACAATATTATTAATAAAAATGTAGGCATCTAGATGTGGTGAAGACCACTTTCTGAAGTTCATACCGATCATCAGAATGAGGAAGAAAGGGGATTTAGTTGACTTTAAATGTGGCATGGTTGTTAGTGCCAGACAGGCTGGTCTGAGTTTTTTGCTGGGATTTTCACACACAACCATCTCTAGGGTTTACAGAGAATGGTCCGAAAAAGAGAAAATATCCAGTGAGCGGCCGTTGTGTGGACAAAAATGCCTTGATGATGTCAGAGGTCAAAAGAGAATGGGCAGACTGGTTCGAGATGATAGAAAGGCAACAGAAAATCAAATAACCACTCGTTACAACCAAGGTATGCAGACTACTATTTCTGAATGCACAACACATTGAACATTTGAAGCAGATGGGCTACAGCATCAGAAGACCACACAGAGTGCCACTCCTCCCAGCTAAGAACAGGAAACTAAGGCTACAATTCACATAGGCTTACCAAAATTGGGCAATAGAAGATTGAAAAACATTGCCTAGTCTGATGAGTCTCAATTTCAGCTGCGACATTCAGATGGTAGGGTCAGAATTTGGCATAAACATGGAAGCATGAATCCATCCTGCTTTGTAGCAACGGTTCAGGCTGGTAGTGGTGGTGTAATGGTGTGGGGGATATTTGGCACACTTTGGGCCTCTTAGTACCAATTAAGCATCGTTTAAACACCACGGCCTACCTGAGTATTGTTGCTGACTATGTCCATCCTTTTATGACTACAGTGTACCCATCTTCTGATGGCTATTTCCAGCAGGATAATGCACCATGCCACAAAGCTCAAATCATCTCAAACCGGTTTCTTGAACATGGTAATGAGTTCACTGTACTTCAATGGCCTCCACAGTCACCAGATCTCAATCCAATAGAGGACCTTTGGGATGTGGTGGAACAGGAGATTTGCATCATGGATGTGTAGCCAACTGATCTGCAGCAACTACGTGATGCTATCATGTCAATATGGACCAAAATCTCTGATGAATGTTTCCAAAACCTTGTTGAATCTATGCCATGAAGAATTAAGACAGTTCTAAAGGCAAAAGGGGGTCCAGCCCGGTACTAGCAAGTTGTACCTAAGAAAGTGGTCGGTGAGTGTAGGAATCCAATACTTCCAAAAGTGTTGAATGCCAAAGAGCATTAAAGGGCATTATGGAAAATGCAGTACTAGAATGGAGTAAAAGTAAGACAAGCCTTCAGAGAGCTGAGGGTAATGGCTCTTCTGTTGTAGGGAACTTCCAAAAAGCTTTTTTTACAACTAGTAGTGTCACTTTGAGTATATATATTCTATTGCTGTTTTTGTTGTTTGAGGTAGGGAACTTTGATGGGAGATTGGTGTGCACACCACATTCTTTGTTCCACCATATGTAGTACATTGTGTCTTCTAAGCTCTGATAAAAGTTGCCAAAATTATATATGAAAATAATTCTGCTAGCTCACTTACATGATTATGAGCATTTTCATTTAAAGAAGAAAACAAAATGCTTACAATAGTGAATTTATTCACATCAGATAAATTGCGTACAATCATCAAAAGTTTTCCAGATTAATAAAGAGAAGATGATGTTATCAATTAAATATATTGAATTAAGTAACAATATTATTTTTTAGTTTTACGTCTAAAAAAAGGATCTGAGGAATGTCTTAAAAACCCCACCTTTTCCTTTTTTCATTTTTAGATTAAACTCATAATTAGCTTCACATTGGCTTAAGGCCTAAGTCCATTTTTGTGACCATGTATTGTGCATGGCTCTGCCAATTCTGACAGAAGTAAGATGACACACACAGCATAAGCAATATTTCTGCTGTTTATTTTAGACCTTATTGGCTAAACAACATTCCCATTCAGCTTTGGAGTGTCCAAATAAAAGTAAAGCAGATTTTTAAAATAAAAATGGAAGAAATATGAAATAGACTGCATGAATTTTTTTTAATACACTATGGGAAGCCCCATTTGATAAAACATGTATATCTCTTTTAGCTTTTGAGGACAAGGAAAATACAAAAATGTTGATATTATATATATTATTATTAAGGTATATGGAAAAAAGGCGTCGTGCTACCTCATATAAAAATGATAATTAAATAGTAGATTGCGGCGCTAAACTGCATACTATATTTGTGCAACTCTCACCATACCAGGAAGGTCCAAAATTAGAAGCTCCAGGTATAAATGCAGTCTAAACAATTAATCTTCCACTAATATTGTGCAACCAAAGGTCACAAAGAAACCAATATTGCATCAAACAATGAATCAAAATAACTGATAAGAAGTCCCTATAATAAAACTGATAAGAGAGAATTTATCCAATCAATCAAAATGGTTTCCAATCAATAACAGGTTCCTCAAAGTAAATGTTTAATATCCATTAAAATTCCAAGTATTAAATTATTTTGAAATATTTTAATTATTCTAATCCATTAAAACGTATAAAAGGATCCACACAAATATCAATCCTGTTAATGACATAATCATAATAGCAGCTAGTCAGAGGCCAGAAATCTAGCCTCTATGCATTAAATCCTGAATAATTTTTCATACACTTAAATTGAGATATATATAATAAAAATCAAATAAAATAAAAAATAAATAAATGAATATAAAAAATGACAAAGGGAAGGAATGGGAGACATCCTCTGATGGGCGATCGCAATAATGCACGTAAGTAAAACTAACCTCTCAATCAATACACATTAGATAGTTGACTAAGGATAAGAATTAAAATATAGCCTTAAAAGTAATCAAACTAGTCCTATTCCACTAGAAACTAAAATGAAGGAATCCACAAAGAAACATGACCCAAAAAATATATTGCTGGCATGCCATAGTATCAGCTCTTTATAACTCAAAGAAATGTGATAAAGCAACTCTAGTAATTTGAAATAAAACAATTTAAGTCAAACTCAACATTATGACCCAAAGGCGTCAAAGTACAGAGCTCATGGATCCAGCGAGATTCTGACTGACTCAATTTTATCACTTTATTATCACCCCTCCCATGGGATTTGTATTTCTCAATTCCCCATACTTTCAAGGAGGAGGGATCTCTGTTGTGATATTGGTCATAATGTTTAGACAAACTATGTTTCGGATAGCCATTCTTAATATTTTGAGTATGTTCTCGAAGTCTCTTCCATAGTTCCCTTTTTGTTCGTCCGACGTACTGGATCTGACACGGACATTCCAAAAGGTACACTACCCCCTCTGTACGGCACAATATAAATTCCTTAATCTGGTACTCTTTTTTAGTGACTGTCGATTTAAAATTGCACTTCTTCTTTTTTTATCTCATCTGTATGTCTGCATGTGTAGCACGTCTTACAGGGATAAAACCCCTTTCCATCAAAGAAGGAAAAGCCTCTCCGAGGGGGAGGATCTAGTACATTCTTCGCAACCAAGTCCCTCAATGTAGGTGCTCTTCGATATGTGAATTTTGGTTTCTCTGGTAATAAAGCTCCAAGTTGTCTGTTCGCTTTCACAATATTCCAATTTTTCTAAAAATGTTCTCTATTTGTTTATGTTGTAAACTGTAGTCCATCACTAATGGTACAATGTCCACAGTATTTCTAAATGAGTCCTCTATTAGTTTTCTTCTGTCCACGGCTTCTACATCCCTGATTCTTTCCTTTATAAACTCAGAGCAATATCCCTTTTGAATAAATCTTTTCCCAACAAATTCCGCTTCCTTTAAAAACACCTCTTGTTTAGTGCAATTTCTTTTCAACCTAATCAGCTGGCCCTTAGGTATATTGTTTAGCCAGGGGGCATGGTGACAACTATCTATTGGCAGGTAGCTATTCCTGTCCACTTGTTTAAAAAACATTTGTGTAGTAAGTCTACCATCTTCTTTTAAAATTTCCAAGTCTAAAAATTGTATTTTTTCATTGTTAATCTCCCATGATAAATTAATATTCTTATTATTTGTATTCAGATTAAAACCAAAGTCCATCAAACTTTCCTTGTCACCAGCCCAGATAACAATAATGTCATCAATAAATCTCTTAAATAAAAGAAGTTGCTGAGGTTTATTCTTCTACACGGCTTCCTCCTCCCACTCGGCCATGTACAGATTGGCTACACTGGGTGCATACTTGGCACCCATTGCTATTCCGCAGATCTGTTTAAAAAAGTCGTTCTCATACCAGAAGTAATTGTGATCCAAGCTATATCTTAAACAGTCCAGTAGAAACTTTCTTTGCACCGCTTTCAGATCACTAAATTTTTTAAGGGCCCATCTGGTTGCTTGTATTGCCTCTTCATGGTTAATTATAGTATACAGCGTTGCTACGTCTGCAGTTGCGAAATACACAGGTCTATCGCCAATTGTAACCGTATCTAGTAGTTGAAGCAGATGTTTTGTATCTCTTAGATAGGACTCCGTTTTTCTCACGAATGGTTGTAGGAACCAGTCTATATACTCCCCGATTCTTGCTCCGACCGAATTAATTCTATTTACTATTGGTCTTCCAGGAGGTTTATCTTTATTTTTATGGATCTTGGGGAGAGTATATATTACTGGGGTACGGCATCCACGTAATTGTAGATACTTCGCCTCTTTTTTATTTAATAGGCCTTTCGATTTTCCTCTTTCCACCAAGTAAGCTAGATCATCTTTATACCGTACTATCGGATTCCCGGGCAATTTCTGGTAGGTCGTAGTGTAACTCAATTGTCTTCTAAGTTCTTCCTGGTAGTCCTTTTTCGATTGAATCACTATCGCTCCTCCTTTATCGGCTTGTCTCACTACAACCTCTCGCCTTTCTTCCAGTTTTTGGATACCCCTCTTGATATCCACTGGGTCATTAGTTTTCTTGATTTTTAAATCCTGCAGGTCTTTCAAGACCATTTTTCGAAACACTTCAATATTTCCATCTGTTCCAAGTGGGGGGTTGAATAGTGATTTATTCCTCAAATCACTGTATTTAATTCCACTTACCACAATGTTGTTCCTTACTGAATTTTCTACTGGTTTGCTTAACATATACTTCTTTATATGAAGACTCCTGGCAAATTTGTTAATGTCCATGTAAGCATTAAATTTATTTAAGTTCTTTTACGGTGCAAATTTCAAACCTTTGTCTAGTACTTTAATTTCCTCCCTCGTTAGTTCCACTCCACTAATATTAATTATCCCTTCTCCTATTAATCTCTTTTTCTTCTGTTTTTTTGTTCCTGCTCTGCATCCGCATTTTGTCTTTCATTTCTTCCAGACGGTTTTTCTGAACTTCTCCTTGGAGATCTCCTTGCT